>PVJD01000180.1:230677-581736 GCA_004026545.1 Mormoops blainvillei | reverse complement strand
TCTTTCTTTCTTTCTTTCTCTTTCTCTCTCTCTCTCTTTCTTTCTCTCTCTCTTTCTTTCTTTCTTTCTTTCTTTCTTTCTTTCTTTCTTTCTTTCTTTCTTTCTTTCTTTCTTTCTTTCTTTCTTTCTTTTGTAAAATTACTGTATTAAAATACCCTTAGTCAAATAGAAACTTTTAGGAAGATAGGGTCATTTTAGCTTATCCCATGCTGTATCTTTTTAATGCCTAGCACAGTGTCTGATACACAGTAGAAATCCAGTAAATAAGTCTATGAAATGTTGTCTGTTTATTTGTAAATTCACCGGTTAATCCCAATTTGATCCTTGTAGACTTTCAAAGCAAGTCTACCGGTAGCAATTTGAAAGAAGTTATTGTGAAAGAGGTGATTTTTTTCTGTATTACTTAGAATTAGGTTTTCTTGGACAGAAAATGTAAATAGCAGTACCATAAAAGAGACAGAAGTTAATTTCTTTCTCATGAAGAAATCTGGAAGAAAACAGTCATGTTCAAATAATCTCACTACCTCCAAGATTCTTACCCTCTTGTACAGAACTGTGGCTGTTTCAGATCACATTTTTCTTTACAGCTTGTCATATTTCTGCATGCTATTCAAATTTCCCAGATATATCACCTACCTTCTCTGTTTTTGCTGTCAACACAATCTCTACTTTAATTGCACTTTTCACAGACCCTTCACTCACTGTCCCATCACCACTCACTCTCATTAAGGCTGCGGTTAAATGCTATGTGTTTCATGAAGGTGCATCTACATATTCTGATCTTTTCAGCAAGAACAGATCATCCCAATCTCTAAACATATATGGTAATGTATCTATTTCTCAGAAAAATTTATCTCATTCTACTTGTCAACATAGATGTGTGTGTGTATGTGTGCAGTTAAGTTTTAGAAGTTGTTCTGCACAATTCTAGCAGAGTAACTGATGAAGAGTATGAACTCGAATATTTTTTTGGACAAAATAAATATACTTAATCTTACGCTACTCTGACTAATAACCTATTATGTGGTGCATCCTCTTTAAACTTATTAATTAATTGTGCACTCCATTGGTATGCTCAGCTATTATTTACCCTGGTAACTGATTTCGAGTTATGTCACTATCGTTAAGTAAGCAAGGACTGTGCCTTCCCCTGTGAACTTGTGGGAGTATTTGTAGAAAGTCTATACATGGTCAGAACAAATATTATCTTTTTATGATGACATTATTGTACTACAAATACCAACTTTGGTGCTGCTGTACCCATACCTCCTAAGGGAAGCTTTTGGGTACTTGATGAAAATCAAGCTGGACTAACAAATTGTTTTTTATCACATTACCAAAACCCTTTCCAAATTTGTGCACAAATGTGTGTATTATAATGTTTTGTCCTGTAAACATGTATTTCTAATTTTCTTTCTTATCCAAGTTTATCTTTTTGATATTTGAGAGCCAGATACTGGTGACCTAAGTGTGAGCAATACAGTTGTGGCCCCTGGCCTCATGGTGTTGGTTTTCCTTGTGGGTGGAACCAGTCTACTAAATAAGCAATTACAATATAGGGGCTTAGCGAAGGAAGTCTTAAATGTTCAGAGCAGTTAGGAAAGGCATAAGATCCAGCATACTAAGGTCAAGAAAGGGTTTCTGAAGAACCAGTATAGGGTAAGATCCAAGAACATTCCCATGTAGCTAGCAAAGCGAGTATGACTTATTGCAGGAGCAGAAAGATCAGCTGTAAACAGAACTTGATTTGTAGTGAAAGTGATAGAAATAAGTGAGATAGGAAGAGCAACCAGGCACCAGTTCACAGGTTCAGGAAGATTAAAACCAAGGTCAAGAGGATTAATAAGTTACTGTATCTTTTTGTTCTTTGCTTTTAAAGAAACAATATATTTGTGAATATATTGTTTAAAATTTTGCTTAAATTATTTTCATAAATGTATTACTAAATGTTTAAGGGGATAATGTTTTACTCCTCTGAAAATTTTACAGAGACTTCAAGGAAATAATGGTTACCCCAGTGTAATGATTACTTATATTACTATCTCTACTTTAATTAAGTGTATATTGATTCATACTAATGATTATAAAAATAATTCATAGCAATTCATAAATAGTCTATAATCACAATCGATTATTTACTCAGTAATCCTCGGAAACAACTTTTGAATTTGATTATGTCTAAGAAGAGTGTCCACATATGCTCTGATCTCCTCAAAAGGCAGCTGTCAGAATGCAGAATGTTTAAATTCTTGAGTCAGAGAATAAAATAATTTTAATATCTTTATAATACAGATAACCCAGTGACTTCCTGATCCCATTCTCCTGCTCATGGCTTTAATCTGTATATGTAAATTTGCTGCCTTATTTTTTTTTACATTTTTTTCATCATCCTTCTTTCATTATCATTCTTGCTTTTGAGCTTTCTCTTCCTTTTTCTCTTCATTTTCATCAATCTTAGTAACTTTGCTTGTTAAACTAACATGCCAATATGTGAAAGGCAGTGGTCTTTGGGCAACAGCTATGTTCCAGACAAATTAATACATTCTTTCATATAATTATCACAATATTTCTATGAAATATCATGGCTAGGGCTTAACAAATGAAGAAAACTATTTCAGGCAAGTGAAGTGGTTTGCTTAAATACCTCTCAGCTAGTAAGTAGAGGAATGAGAAATCGCATTCATATTTGCATTATTCAAAAGTGCCTTCGTCCTTTGATACACGGATCCTTAACGCATTTTAAGATCATATCAACTATTAATCTGATATCTTAGATATCAAGGAAAAATAAATATAAAACCTCAGACAGGCTGGGATGGAATGATGGCTAGATTGCTAAAATTTATTCAGAGCACAGCCATTAAACCTTGTGTTTTCCCTGCACCCAAACACCCACCATTCCAGGGAAAAGCATTGGCAGATATTTAGACAACACAGCAGGAAATGTAACATTTGTGAAGAAACACTGCAGTAGATAGTAAGGGTCTACAGGCAAGGGGGCTATCTACTAACAGAGGCGAATGATGAGATAACAGTTTTGAAAATAGGCTGATAGAAATTTAAAAAAGAACTAAATCATATATTATTTTTATTAAAGCCTAAAACTTGTAACTACTGAGTAGGATTCAGCATGTTTTATAGGACTGTACTTTGAAACTGAATATTTCATTAAACTGAACTGAATACCAATACTTCAAAGAGAGAGGATGATGGAAGGTGACATTGAAATGGGAGAGAACTGTCTAAAACAGAAATAATTTCATGGGAAAGATATTGGGAATCAGCTAACAAACATTCTGGCTATTAAGGCTGAAGAAGTGCACTTCTTTATTTCAGAAGTGCAACATATTTAGAGTAGACCGACATTAAATTATACAATCATTGATTTATCCAAGTAGCATTTCGTGAGCAGCCACTACATGCCGGGCATTATTCTATTGTGTTGTGGACATGCAGCACAAAAAACAGAATGTAACTCTCATGGAGCTTATATTCTAGTGACAAAACAATCAGAAGTAAATTAATACATAAAATGCTGTATGGGTAAGGGCTTTAAAGAATAGTAAAGTCAAACCAGGAGATCTAAAATGGAGAATAATGATACTTGCGATACAGCAGTAGGCAAAGCATTCACTAACGCGGTGGTATTTGAGGATAAACCAGGATTACATGGGATGGGAAGGCTGTGAGGATACATGGTTGAGTACCATTCCAGGTAGAGAGAGCAAAGGCTTAAAACCTCGTAAGGTGAAACTGTGCTTGGTTCATTCCATAGCTGCAGGAGAGCCAGTGTTGCTGGAGGGAGGAAAACGTAGAAAAGGACGTTAGAGGAATAAGTGGAGGCCGAGTAGGGAGGAAGGAATTCACCGCAGGTAGGGAATAGTGCTAGTAAAGGAGGAAATTACCTCGATGGCCTTGGAAGAGCTTAGACACCTACATGTCTCTTACTGCCCAGTCCAATTTTCAACTCTCAAACCCCAAAATAACACCTACATATTCGTTGCTGCCCAGTTTCAATTTTCTACCCCCACTCCCCAAATAACCCTCCTTAGGGATGTACAAGGCATGTCCAGGAAGTATCCAGTCATGTAATATGAAAAATAGAGACATTTATTGAAGAAGAAAGAACTATTGTACATAGGACAGTGACACCCCAGTCCCCTTCGAAGTTATGAACTTCGTGAGGAAATCTGTTTCATTGGTAATGATTTGAATCAAGTCACTAGCAATAGCAGCACGATGTCCCTTCTGCTTTGCCAGCAGAAGCCACAGAATGAGCTTTGCCATTACGCTTTTCATGCCAAGATCCTATGTCAAACTCTTCGAAACAGTAGTTTTTGGAATCTCCACATCAGCTTCCAGTTCTTGCACCATCAGCAGCAGATCTCTGTTGATTGCAGCCTTTCCACGTTCAACATTCTCAGGTGTTCTGCTGGTTGCAGGCCTGCAGAATGTGGATCACTTTCAGCAGATTCTTGGCCACCTTTGGAGCGTTACAGCTTTGTCTGTCCCCTAAAATGATCAGCGTGCAGCTTTGCTGTCAGCTCTGTTCACCACTGGGAAGCTCCCGCCCTTTCCTTTCTGTCTCCTGCTAATAAAACCTGTAATGAAAACTACTTACTTCTGCAGCCAACCATGCTTCACATAGAAATTCCAGCTTTGATTTCATTTTTTTGTTTTGCCTTTAGTGATTCTTTCAGTAAGATTTTGGCACCTTCCTGAAGGGAACAGATATTGAAGCTTACCTGGGTTTTTTCCCAATAGTCTTCAATATTCCCACTTCCATGTACCCTGACCTGGTATATCTCTTTCCCCACACATATGGTTACTTTGTCCTTTCCTTTAGAGTAGGCATCAGTCTCAGTCTCTGAATAGATTAAAAAGTCCCCCTTTTATCAAAAGGTACAAATTTCTACTTAAAGTTAAGTAAGTCCTGAGGATGTAATGTGTAATATGTATAACATGACTATAGTTAACATTGCTGCATGGTACATATGAATGTTGCTAAGAGAGGAAATTTTAAAGTTCTCAGCATCTCATCACAGAGAAAAAACTTTTTTTTAACCTTTTTTATATCTATATGAGATGATGGATATGAACTAATCGTTTTCCAATATACGTAAGTCAAGTTACTATGCTCTACAGTTAAAACTTTTACAATGCTGCATATCAATTAAATTCTCAGTGAAACTGAAAAACAAATCCCCCCAACCTTTGTCCCAGTGGCCTAGGTGTCTATTCTGGGAGCTGGTCTTTATGAATCCTAAGTTGCCTAAAATGAGTCTGGTTTACAAATTGTAGTGACTGAAAGGATCCAAGTTAAGGGACTCTGAAATTCAGCTTTGGCCCCACTTGCTCAGCTTTGGGCCCATGGGCCCACACCTGCTGTTAGAAAACACCTTTTTACCATTTTTCTCAGTCACTGTGTGGACTACTTTGGTTATGGTATGCTCTGGTTGACCTCAAGAGGTCATTAATTTTAATTTCTCAGGAACCGCTGCCCACATTTACATTAGAATATGAATATATATATATATATATTCGACTCTGGGTAGACCAGATAAACCCATACACAGATTTATACATCAGGACTCTCAAACATGAGTCAGAGCCAGGGATTAGAGTAAGTCAGGAAAAATTGTAACATTGCCTCCAAGAAGTCTAAGTCAACTCCATGTCATTTTGAAGTAAACCTTTGAAAGAGCTTACATTCTATGGCATTTGACACTGAAATATAAGGACTTTCTATTCAAATATTGCAGCTACTTTCTTAGTTAGTCTCTATATTTAACCAATATAGAGAGCAGATCATAAAGGCTTGGAAAAATTATGGAATGATGATTATTTTACCAGCCCCATAAATGACCACCTAAACTGAAATTCAGCCATTTTCATATAGTTTCTCTTACTGTTCAATGTGAACCTTGGGCAAGTGTTATTCACCTGGATTATACACACTTGAGCTGAAATCATATTAGACCAACTGAGGAGCAGCTGGATCAGCATCACTACGTGGCCTATTTCTTGAAATTACATGAGTATCTAAGCAAAAACTACCAATGCTTGTATTTAAATTTTGTAGTTACAATAGCTTAACTGAAAACAAAATAAAACAAAAACCATTTATTAGGTATGCAGAACATGGCCCCCAGAAATGTGACAACACTGACAGAAATAGAAGGCCTTAATGACGTCTCTAGTACAAATCTGAAAAAGCCTCAGATTTTGGATGCCCAGTTCTCAGAAAATTGCAGGGTTTTACACTTGAATAGATAATAGGGTACCACTAAAATATTTAGGTTCTAAGAATTTGCATTTGACATAAAGGGGTACATAGTACATTTAATAGATCAGTTAGATTTTTTAAATCAAATTAAATGTGTGATAGAATTAACACATTTTATAGAATTGGATAAATGGTCTGTCTTTTGGTGCTAAAGTACCAACCAATTTTTATGTAAAGTCAGTAATCTGTGAATTCTCTTGAGAATGTTTTTGAAAATGCATACTCATGTACAAGATAGACAATGATAGCCCTGGCTGGTATAGTTCAGTGGATTGAGTGTTGGCCTGTGATCCGAAGTGTCACTGGCTCGATTCCCCAGTCAGGGCATGTGCCTGGGCTGCGGGTCAGGTCCGCAGTGCGGGGAGTGTGAGACGCAACCACACATTGATGTTTCTCTCCCTCTCTTTCTCCTTCCCTTTCCCTATATCTAAAAATAAAATAAAATCTTTAAAAAAATAGATAATGACAACACATTTAGGTCTCACTGTAATATAAAAAGTGTCTATGTTACATACCATACAAAATGATACAAATTATTCTGCAAGCTCATAAAAATTGCCTAATGTGCCTTTGAACATAGTGCTGTGATGTCAGCATAGACCAAGATATGTGAAATATCCATATTTATTTATTTATATTGTTTATACTTTTACAGATAGCCCCCATTTTCCCCGCTGTTGCTCCCTTCCAACCAGTCTCTGCCCCACTCTGCCTTCACCACATTGTTTTCTGTGTTCATGGGCTATAAATATATGCACATATGATCTTTGACTAATCTCTTCTACTCCCACCCCACCCCTCTCTATGTAAGCCCTGGTGGGGTAGCTCAGTTGGTTAGAATGTTGTCCCAATAAGCAAAGGTTGTGGGTTCAATCCCTAGTCATGGCATATACAGGAATCAATGAATGAATGCATAAATAAGGGCAACAATAGATCAATGTTTCTCTCTCTCAAAAAGAAAATCAGTGAAATATGTGCATCTAAGTTTTTGATGTTTTATTTATAGAGTATTGCCATGAAATTTGAATGAGAAACTTTGAGAGAAATCACAGTGTTTTTGATAGCTGCTTTCAAATGTTTGTAAATGATAGGATTGATTAAAGCAAGTGAAGTGAATTCCATTGAAATGAAGTGAAATGAAATGAATCAACTTTCTTCACCTAGACTAGGCATTCTACACAAATCTATTTTTACTAAGTTTTGAAAGTAGTTGATTGACAACACTGTTCAGGTTTGTTTCATTATTTCCTATCAGGAAGTTTTAGGCAATGTATATGAAATAAGGAAGGAGACATTTCAAAATCTCTTTTTTCTTTGCTCTTGATTAGCCATTTACTTTAGCCCCAAAAGATTCTGAAGAACTTAATTATACCTGACAGAAGACAGTTTATTCCTCCATCCCTTCATTCATTTAACAAATACTCATGCTATTTTTTAGAAAATTCTATTATCACATTTCTCATACATACTTTTAAAAATATACCTAGTATGTGATTGAAAAATGTTATTAATATGCATATGGAGTAATATAAAACATTACTTCAAATGGTGCAGTAATCTGTTTTAGTGACAAACTGTCAAGAGAAATTCAAGAATGCTTCTTACCACTTTTCTCTTCCAATAAAGAGAACGTTGATGTAATATACCAAGACATGACAGACATAGACTCATCAATGATAGGGTAGGGTCACCAGCTATGGTTAGAGTTCTAAAAAAAAGATTAAAACTAACTGTGCTTTGGAAGAATTCGCTGTCCTCTTTGATTGTGCTCTTTCTGTTTTATTAATGTGATGAGATTCAGCCTAAGAATGTGCCTTTTGCATGGAAGGAGAAAGGAGATCAGATATAAGAAAACTTGTACTTCCTGCTCATGTCTGACTGGACTCAAATATAATCTTTTTCCTAAAGAGTCAAATGAACTTATGCATGAATTCAGCTATATAGGGTGACAGAATCTACCCAAATTTTGAAGTCAGAGTATATAATAGATGCATATATATATAAATATATATATGGATATAAAAATGTCCTTTGCATAAATGCATATAGCCCCATAGTGTATTTCTTAGTAGACAGGGAATCGTTCAACAGTGTCAGTGGTGGCTAACTATTTAGGTTACTTAGAATTCTCATTGCAATACATTTGTGGATTTGGACATTGCTTTTCTTTTTACTATACTAAAATTTTTTGTTATACAGGCACAGTGCTGTTGCATATATTCTACTGACTAGAAACACAATAGAAAGCTTTTCATTTTACCTAAGAAATACCATGGATTTCAGGTCAATAAGGCAGAGTAAGTAAAAATGGTTCACCTCAGTGCACAACCACATCAAAATTACAAATAAATTATAGAATGGCCATCACGCAGAACTGTCAGGAATCAAGTTGAATGGAAATCTGACAACTATGGAATTAAAGAAGCCACATCAATCCAGACTGGTAAGTGGGGAAGAGATGCAGAACTGGCTGGTCCCACATCCATGTGTGGTGAATAAAAATTCAAGAGGGATATTTTGGGAGTGAGGAGTCCCAGTCCCATAACATGCTCCTCAGGCCAGGGTTCCAGTGCCAGGAATATAAGTCCTTAAAACTTCTGGCTGCAAAAACCAGCAGGGACTGAGTCCATGGAAGACACTGCTGGAGTCCCAAGCAGATCCTTTTAAAGAACCCACGCACAGACTTACTCAACCTCACTCCCTCTGAGCTCCAGCAACAGGGTATCACCTTGAAAGGCACCAGCAGCATACAAGGAGGAACTGAAGTGTCCGACATCAAGGCAAGAGATGGGGACAGCTTTCTCCCAGATAGAAAGGCAAGCAGTGTCCATCGTCCCTTTTCTGAATCCTTTCCCAACAGATCCACAAAGCTGGCAGGTGGGTGCCATATCTAATACTCCATCAACATGGCCAACACTGTTTGCCCTGCCTTGGAGATCCTCAGAGGTTCTGTCTCACCCAACTTGTGGGTCCACCCAAACTGTTAACAGAGACTTTTCCATATGAATGGCTGGTCTTGGCTGATGTTTCACAACTTCCTAAATCCTTTCAAACAAGCAACAGCCAACTTCAGTGAACCCCCAGCCCCCACACCTCTTGTAAGTGGCTCCAGGCCTGGCACTAGTAACAGCCAGCCTAGATTCACGGATTTGTTTCACCTGAGAATTCCAAACCCAGCATAAGTAGCAGGCATTTCAGATTGCTTTATAACCCAGGCAGGGTGGCTCTGGACAAAACACAGGTTGGGGCTGATCTTGGCCTACACCACTTGGGAAACCCCAGAATCTGCACACCCAGGGGATAACTACAGACCACATTGGAGCACCACCACTCTGCCCATGCAAGGCTGATCCTCCATGGAAGGTAGACATTGGTGGTCAGTGGTCATAACCAGTCCCTGCAGCTGACTGGCCAGGGTAAATCTCTCCCATTGACCTGCCAATAGTATTCAAGGCTCAACTACAAGAGGTGAGTGTACTCAGCCCACACAGAGGTTGTACCATGAATACCCAGGTTGGGTGATAGGGGAGGCTGTGCCACTGGGCCCTACAGGATAACTACTACATTAGGTCACATTACAAAGACATGGAGTCATAGAAGCTCTACCTGATACATAGAAATAAACACAGGGAGGTTGCCAAAATGAGGAGACAAAGAAGTATGGCCCAAGTGAAGGAACAGATCAAAACTCCAGAAAAAGAACTAAGCGAAAGGGAGATAAGCAGTCTATAGGATTCCGAGTTCAAAACACTGGTTATAAAGATGCTCAGGGAGCTTAGTGAGGACCTCAACAGCATAAAAAAGATCCAGTCAGAAACGAAGGATCCACTAATTGAAATAAAGAACAATTTACAGGGAAACAACAATAGTGGATGAAACCAAAAATCAAATCAATGCTCTGGGACATAAGTGAGCAAAAACAACCAATCAGAACAATAAGAATAAAGAATACAAAAAATGAAGATAGTATAAGCAGCCTTAGGGACAACTTTAAGCATTCCAACATTTGCATCATAGGGGTGCCAGAAGGAGAAGAGAAAGAGAAAGAAATTCAAAATATATTTGAAAAAATAATGAAAGAAAACTTCCCTAATTTGGTGAAGGAAATAGAATGCAAGCCCAGGAAGCAGAGAGTCCCAAACAAGATGGATGCAAAGCAGCCCACTCCAAGACACATCATAATTAAAATGCCAAAGGTAAAAAGATAAAGAGAGAATCTTAAAAGCAGCAAGAGGGAAGCAGCTAGTTACCTACAGGGGAGTTCCCGTAAGGCTGTCAGCTGATTTCTCAAAAAAAAACTTTGCAGAATAGAAGGGATTGGCAAGAAATATTCAAAGTCATGAAAAGCGGGGACCTACAGCCAAGATTGCTCTACCCAAAAAAGATATCCTTTAGAATTGAAGGGCAAATAAGGAGCTTCCTAGATAAAAAAAAGGTAAAGGAGTCCATCATCATGAAACCATTATTATATGAAATTTTCTAGGGACTTATTTAAGAAATAGAAGATCAAAATTATGAACAATAAAATGGTAATAAATACATATCTATCAACAATTGAATTTAAAAAACAAACTAAGCAAACTAGAACAGAGACAGAATCATGAATACAGAGAGTGTTTTGATGTTTGCCAGAAGGGAGAGGGGTGTGGGGGAATGGGTGAAGAGGTTAGGGGGTTAAGAAGTACAAAAAGGTAGTTGCAGAATAGCCAGGGGGATGTAGTGTACAGTATAGGAAATGGAATAGCCAAAGAACTTACATGCATGACCCAGGGACATGAGCAATGGTGTGGAGATTATCTGAGGGAGTGGGGCTGCTGGGTGGTGGGGACAAAGAGGGAAAATTGGGACAACTGTACTAGCATAATCAATAAAATACAATAAAAAATAAAAAATAAAAATGAATAAATACATTAGAAAGTAAGTAAATCATTGCCAATGTTGAACACAAAACTAAAATATAATTTGGGAAAAGACTTTCTATTACAGTGTGAAACATTTCCTTAAATTAGATTTATGTAGACATTAATTAATCCATTTCCTTTCTGGAGTCAATTTGGATTTTTTTTTCAGAATCTACTATTTAAATTGAGGCTGTCAGGAAATGTTACCATAGTTACCTGCATCACATTAGCATGAAATGAAAGAATTTTTGAAATTTGTCCTTCCTCTGTTATTATCACTGCATTATGTACAAGGCAGTTATATCCTTCGTGGATATGCATTTAACTAAATATGTGTGGAGCTCATCTATAACCCATAAACTCCTACTAGTGCACTCTCCCACATGTGATGAAACACCCTGTTCATTTCATCCCTATGGGGTACAGGATAGGAAAAGAGAGCTACAGACATCCAGAGGATGATTTGAATTTCGACCTTTTCTTACAAGACAGGTATGCGCACCTCATTGTTTCTCTTCTTTATTGTCTTTAACCATTTTTATTCTGTTTATTATTTTCTGTTATTCCTACCCTAGTAAGTAAAGACAGACATCCCAGACCATTACATTTAAAAGCTTTCCAATGAATCCAAATAATTTTATTCCTTGAGTTATCCTTAAGTCTTTCTTCAGTGCCCTCCTAAGTTTCAACTGCAGGGATCGATAATACCTAGAAGATTTCTTCACTAGTTATGGCAAACAGCCATGGATAATTTATGGCTAAAAGTCAAAGTTGACTAGTAGATTCAGTATAAATTCTTATCATTTGTATATTTGGAATACTTCCTCCAACTTTTCTCTTGGAGTGATTGGATTTCCACACTTTATTAGATTTCTCCACATTCTAATTTGGGGAGTTGTAATACATTGTGCTTTATGCAAACTAAAAACATGATTCTTTCCACAAGAGATGAGTATTAAAGGTCATACATGTCCTCTTTTGCAAATTCACTTTTAATCTCACCTTTTCTGACTTGCCTTAACCAGATGGAACGCTTTTCAA
Organism: Mormoops blainvillei; assembly: GCA_004026545.1. Lineage (NCBI taxonomy): Eukaryota > Metazoa > Chordata > Mammalia > Chiroptera > Mormoopidae > Mormoops > Mormoops blainvillei. The sequence continues at coordinate 569,508 of PVJD01000180.1, read as the reverse complement.
AGGCTGGGACTGGTAGTGCAGGTTTCTTTTCTCTTATAGCGAAGTGGAGAATTGCTCCTTACAGTAAGAATTGCCATCAGCGACAATTCTAAGAAATGTCAACAAGTAAAATGTGCTCTCTGTTATCTCCACTTTCTCTTTCAAAAAGCAGTAACATGGATTAATAATATTGTTCATCAGTTTTTTTTGGCATCAGCATTTGTGGATAATTGGGGGATCTCATCCAATCCTAGCACTAACACAATGATAACACAATTATTACATGCACAGCAATTTATAAAGGATTCTCGCATGTGTTAAATGTTTACCGCATTTATAGTATACATTGCATTTTACCTGTGTTGCCCTGGGATGCATATAGAGCAGGTATTTTAATTATCTCCATTGTACATGTATGGGAAACAAAGAATTAGAGACAGACAGTGATTTATCTGAGAATGTGCAGTTGATAAGTATCCGATCCCAAGATGATTAGTGATAAAGCCTGTCTGTTATACATTATAATTTCTCTTATTTAATTTCCACACCCAGGTCTAGAAAAATAAATACCTATGAGTAGGATCCAAACTAGAGCACAATGAGAAATGTCAGGTCTGTTTCTTTTTTTTGTGACTCTATTTTACTTTTTTTTTCCCACTTAAAAACCATTATACTTTTATCATTTTCTAGGTGAATATTAAGACAAAAATACACATTCATTCTAGTTTTCTAATTTTGTATTTTTTATACTTCATTGTATATAATCAGAGCTTAATCTGACCCATCCCTTCTTTATTGTAGAATTTTTTAAAATATTTTATTTAAAATATATTTGATTTATCTTTAAGGCAAAATCTCTTTGCTGGATTCAACTAATAATAGAAAAAAAAAAGCCCCAGGTTTGCCCCAGAACAGTAGATGTTCAGAAGTCTGACAGGCAATTTCCTGGAATAGCCCAGCTTTGAGAGGGTAAGCACATAGGATATACCAAATAAAAACAGCTGAATGGTGGCAGAGAACAACTAAACATAGCATTAGAGTAAGTGGTTGCATTAGTTATAGTCAACAGAAATTTCCAGAAAATAGGTCTAGGCTTTTAGTGAGTGTCAGTGATCTAATTCTACTCAACGCAAATAATTCATTTTCCAGAAACTAATTTGAAGTTTCTCTACCCAAAACTCTATCAACGGATATAGTTATCCTTAGCATTTTGGTGACTTTCAAAATCACTCTAACAATGAACTGAATTGCCTAATATAGCATTTTACTTAAAGTGCATTTTTTCTGAGTATGCATTATGCTACCACTGAAACACACCATTAAGACATATATATGTAAAATACAATTTTTACATGTATAGACTCACTGTATATATTTCCAGTAATATAACATAATTACACTTTTATCAATATTATTACCAAAGTTGCTTCATGATGTACATGTGTTTTACATACTTTTTTTTTTGGCTTAATAATATATTGTAGCCAAATGGACTCATATATGCTTTAATCAACAACATGTATGATCTCAAATTTTCCCATACCATCACTAAAAGGGGACATTATGACACTTCATAGTTTTTGAAATGTGGTACATTATCTTTATTATTAAATTTGCATTTCTGAACTCTAGAGGCGGGAAGATTGGGATTGTGATGGGTCAGAAGGCCAGGGAAGGCTTTTCCAAGGAAATGCCGACTGGGCTGACATGCAAAGGAGGCAGGAGAGCAGATTCTTAAACCGTGAGGGCGCTAAGAGCCCTGTGCACACTCAAGGCACAGACAGAAGGCCGTAGGGCCTGGGGCAAAGCCAGGAACGAGCACGTGGTTATGATGAGGCTGGCAAGGTCGGTGAAGACTGGGGCTTGTAAACCATGCTTAGTATTGTGTTCTTTATCCGAGAACAGTGAGAGATATTGAAGAGTTATAAGCTAAGGTGGTGGGCATGTTCTGGTTTGCTTGTTAAAAACACCTTGTTCTCCATGCATTGATTAATTAGAATTAATCTCAGAGAGAAAGAGAACATTAAGGGCAGTCTTGAAGTTTTGCTGTGATGACAAAGCGCTGCCCTTCTCCCTGCTCCACTAATCAGCACCACAGAGAGAAGCTCCTATAGCTGTGTATTCCATGTTCATACCCTAGACCTTACATCTTGATCCTAAATCGCACAATTTATCATCTCTTCTTATTTTTTAAATTTTACTTATACTCTTGGTCCCACTCCAAAGTTTATCGTCCTCATTAAGACCTTGAATTTAGTTAACCTAATTTTTTTTTTTTTTACTGTTTTCATAATATATTATCTCCTTAATGACTTCATATCCTTCACCCGGCTGAGATTCCTTGGCTCAGTACTGTAACAATTGCATGGAAAATTCCCTTAGTTCTCCTGTTCTTCTCTCCCTTTGTTATTCATACCTTGAAAAACTGATCTTTGCTAAACCTATCTATCTACCTCTATTATTGTCAAAGCCAATGGTTAAAAATTTGTTTTAATCTAATTAACTCGAAGAGCATTAAATTCAGTTTACCATAGCCTCCTTAAATAGTTTCTTCTCTGTCCTTCCATGACCTCTAGTGTATTTGGTTTACTTGTAAATCAGTAACCTCTTTTTCTTGTCTCCTTTGCTGCTTTATAAGAACTCTAAATATTGGAGACACCTAGGAGTCTATCCTTAACCTGTTCTATGTGCTTTCCACCTCAGATCTCCTAAGTGAACACATTTTTGCTATTGGATTAAAATATTACCACTGCATTGGTTATTATCTAATATTATCTTAAAGCAGACATCTTCCCTGAGCTTCAGAATTATATTTCCTATTGCCTACATAATATGTCCATTTAGATGTATTATATCTCTCATGATAGAATACAGAAAAATATAACTGAACTTCCACCTCTCATTTCACTCCTCAAAAACTATCCCATCTTATTAAGTAGCACCAAAATACTTATTTTTTAAAGGCAAAACTATAGAAAACATTCTTGATGCCCTTCTTCTCCCGACAGGCCATATGCAATATCTCACTCAGCAAAAGAAATCTATAAACTCTGAAGATTCTGTATTATGTAATAGCATATGTGTTTGAAAACGACTGTTTCTCACCGTACTCGCTTCGACATCCTTTGCTGATGCCAACATCACTGTGTTACCTGGATTCTGCCTAACCCTATTAACTGACCTTACTGCATTTCCCTCTTGGGCCTGTTTACCTGTTCCGCATAGCGGCAAGGCTGATTTTTGTTTCTTAATGTCTCTTTTTCTCTCTTTCCTGCTTAAAGTTCCCCAGTGTCTTTCCATCTCCCTTACACAATCAAAACCCTGTATGCATAGTCTTTGCTACTCCTGATCTCGGTGCCTTCCACGCTGACTTTGCAGTTACCACCCTTTCTGTTTAGACCTCTCTCCTCCTAAACCTTCACTTGACCACAGCCCTTTTCATGGTCCTGGTTTCAACTAAAATGACAGCTTCTTAGAGAGGCCTTCTTAGTGACTCGTCCCTACCTCTCATTCTTTAATGTATTGTTCAATTTTATCTTTCTTATGGCAGACTTTCTTATGTGGACTAAGCATTTACATTTCACAGTCTTTTTTTAAAGAGTAACAGTCAAGGCAGCAATTCAATCCTAAGGAAAGGGTTTATTGAGGGTTTAATAAGAAATCATTGCCTTGAGTCATGAATAAAGTGAACATACAATAGCAATGCAGAGAAAATAGCTATCACGCAGAAAGAGGAGTTAAAATATCTACTAGGAAAATCAGAAGACTATGGGGGAATATGGAAATAAAGTCAAGAAGCTGAGTATAACTATTGTTGAATGCCTCTAATTAAGTGAATAGAATAATATAAATGTCAATTTCATTGGAAGATATATAAACCTTTTGTAACCTTATCAAGAACTGTTTTAATCAGGGTGTATTGGTGATAGTTACATTGGAATGTATTGAATAGAGAGCAAGAAACAGGGAAAGGCAACAGTATATATGGAAAATACTTTGGAAGAATTTATATTTGAGAAAGTCATCCCAGACTAAGGACTGGGAAGATCATGGTAGAGGAGGTGAGATTTTTAAAAAATTAGAAATTTTTTCAAGACAGTGTAGAAATGCCAGTCTTGAAGTGACAAACATATTTATCATACACTTTTCAATGTTTTTGGTAAGAGAGAAGAAGCAACAATTGGAAGATAGCAAATTGGCACCCTCAGTGAGTAGCCTGGCTTAAAGTAATGTGGGGGAAGGGAATCCTTCTGAGATGAGGACATAAGAGGTTTACTGATTATGAAGATATAGTTCTAAGGACCAAGAGGAGTAAAGAGAGATGTAAACAGACTCAAGAAAGTTCACATTACTGAAAAGATGGTCTGATGGAGGATCAGCAGGGAGGTGAGCTTATGGGAGAAGCAGCATATATTATTTTGGAAGTCTCTTTAAGAAATGCAGACAATTGTGTGATATGCAAAGAAAAACTTGGCTGAATGGATGGGTGATTCAGAAGCTGCAGAACGTACAGCCTACAGGAGCCTCCTACTCTGTCCATGTAGAAATATCAGGGTCTGTAATCTTGCACTATTTCTATTTGCACCAGCTTTAAAGTAAAATCAAGTAAACAATGTAGAGATCACATTTAATTTGGTGCTATCATATACTTGAAAAAATTCTGTATTTTAAGTAAGAGAATCTGTAAACATGATTCTCAGAATAATTTTCTAATAGTAGTTAATGTCCGCGATAGTTGACTGCTTGCTCTAATGTAGTTAATTTTTAAAAAGTTATTGATTTTTGAGAGTGAGAGGAAGGGGAGCGGGGAGAGAAAGACGGAGAGAGAGATAGAGAGAGAGAAGTGAGAAACATCACTTTGTTGTGTCACTTTTTAATGCATTCATTGGTTGAGTCCTATATGTGTCCTGACTAGGGATTGAACCCGCAACCTTGCCATATCTGCAAGATGCTCTAACCAACTAAGCTACCCAGCCAGGGCTTGTAGTTGATATTTTTTAATGAAGTCATATGATTTGAGGGTAGAGGAGGGAAAGTAAGAGATTAATTCTCAGCAACACACACCCACACACACAACAAAACCTGTATAGAGTTCTTTGAAATCTGACAGATATACTAAACTATACTTGAAATGAGCAAGTAAGCTAGTTATGGTATTATGATTTCTATTACATAGGTGAAGCAACTGAGGCTTACAACACTAAAGGGTGAATCATACTCATAATTTCTAAGTGATGGAGACAAATTTTTCCTGAGTTTTTGCCCAATGTACTTTTATAGTACGCTGCTTCTTCATTGAGGCTTAAATTATGAACCTGATTATGATCTTTGCTGAGGACAAAATTGCAGCCACCTGAACATATGGTGCTTCTTTTCTGTTGCACCAAGTCTGGAATACTAATATCAACTCTGACAATAATTAACCATTAACAGAGGTTTTCATAGTTACATTGCATACAAAGTTACTACAGAACAAGAGATTTTTAAATTCAATTTTTATCAAAGCAGCCATTTCATTGTGATTTTTAAAAATAATTTTTTATAAGAATGAGAATGTTATTTTTAATTTAACTATTTCACACATGTCTAAACTATAATCACATTGACATGTATCTGATTTTTTTAAGGTACTTTATATCAATATAAGAAATAGGTAATATATTGTATATCTATTATAGAAATATTAGATAATATAAAAATATAAAAGAAGACAATTTTTAAAAATCACCTATCACGTAATTACACTTCCCCAAACTCAGCCTTAGTACATATGGCATTTTAGCGTATTTCCTTGAATTTTAAAGTACTAATCTTCAGATGCATACATTCTTCCTACAGATAGTTATTGGGCGCCTACTTTCTGCCAGGCGTAGACTGAGGTCCGGGCACTGAGCCCACAGAGTGCACAAGGTACGCAAGGCTGCCGTCTTTCTGAGACCACTCTCCTTCACTTTCTCTCTCTCTGCCTCTCTCCGGTACAAGCAGACATGAATGTGAACACAGTAACATACAGTAGAATTTTTTTATATTTTAGAATTATACTTTGAATATTTTCCTATCTTTCAATAATTCTTAGGCTCAGTTATTGACCATGGAATGTTCAAGCGATAATGGGCCATTACCCTATCGTTAGAGATTCAGATTCCAGTTTGTAGTATCATATTACCAATGTAACGACGAAAATGTATACATCTTTTATTCATCACTTTTCTAATCATGAAAATACATTCATTTCATAAAATCACAAAAATTTATTAAATGAAACAAAAATAGTAATTCATCCTACCATCAGTAAGTAATCATGTTCATAATTTGATGACATTCCATCTCAGTTGTAAACAAATTTGTCATAATTCCTTGTACTAGGTTTGTATCTTACTACTTTAATTAAAATAGTATCTAACACTTGATATTTATCTAAATTGAATTTTAAAAAAGAAAGCCAGTGGTTTTGAATTGCTATCTTAATAGCTCCTGAACTTGTTAATTCAATTTTGCCATTGATTCTTTTTTTGTTGTTGCATTTTTTAATTTGCAGTTCTTTGACTGTTGTGAAGCTGAATTTTAATATTAACCTAGACCAGTTCCTTTTTTTCTACATGTGTGTATGTATACAAATACATATATTCTTTTAGAGCTTTTTAAAAATCAATTTGTATAGGTTCCATACATGTTGAACCCTGATCTGGTAGTAAATATCATTCCTTATTAGTGGCTTATTTCTAAGTGTTTAGATAATATTTTGTGGTTGTGAACTCACACACGGAAGCAAGCAGAGGTACTGTTATGTTATTCCGTTGTCAACATGAAATATAATTTGGATGTCCTTTTAGATATTTTGGGGATATGACATTAGAATTATGTGTATAAAATCATTAATTTATGTTTAATTTATTCACATAGACCATAAACAACATGCACCTATTATCTGCATTTCTACCCATATCCTCTGTCTTCCCCGATGTTAGATGAATTTGTACTCCCATGTTACCAATCACATATAATCATGCGATCGACTCAGTTACTTCTCAGTTTTACAGATATGTGCCTTTATAAATGTTCCTTTTCTCCTGTATCACCAAATCACTATATTATTTCTATCAACATACAAAAGCTAAAATATCATCCTTCTTTAGAAATAATCCATCTACCCTATGTGTCCACTTCTCTTTATGGCAAAACTTCCTTAGACTTGTTAATACATATTATATTCACTTCATATCCTATTGTATTTTTCTTGGAATTTCTTCAAACAAAAAAATTTTTTTCTTCAGTGAAATAGCTTTTTTTTTTTAAGCTACCGATGACATCGATGTTACCAATTAACTGGTCATTTCTTAGAAACTAAATGACTTTATGAAATGACTATATGAAATTTAAATTCACAGAGCTTCATTCAGCCAGAGGGGTTAAGCTTCCTGAGCATCTTAAGTACAAGTCAGGGTTTTGGCTGGCACCCGACTGGCTTACCATTGACTTTTGGAGTTCTGTCTCTGACCACTTGTTCCTGTAGTTAAGACCTCAATACTGGTTGCTTAGCTAATCCATAGTCAAGCACTGTCCAAGTGCTGGGGTATCTGCAAGCTTCCTGTTTGAACTTTTGAACGTTATATTTTTTGCTTCCTATACCAACAACTTTAGCCTATGTTTGGATTCTAAATCATCTGCTTGATGTTATTGTGCCTGTATAAATTTTATCTCATCATGCTCCTAGAAAAGTTTATGATACCGCTCCGCAAGCTTCAGGTTTGTTCTCGTAGAAACGTGCACTATAAACTTTACTTTGTTAGTTAAATATTAAGTTCGAGAAGTTTCATGAACTAGCCATTGAAACTGATGATTATTTATGGCATTGTTCTCTTGAAAAAATAGTCTAATTTTCCAGTAATTGATATGTAAACAATAGAACTTTATTCAGTAATTTTATAAAAACAGTTTCTTCTGGGAATTTATATAATTATTTCCAGTATTTTATTTCTAATCATTACTTATTTTTATGAAATTTAATCTTCCAATTTGAGATAAATATTACTGTATATAATATATTTATGCGTTCCTCAAATACAAAGCATAGTTTAATCACCTGCCATATAGTTCATATTTCTTTAGAAAGTATTACAAAATTTTGATAATTTAGTAATTAGTACTATTTTACATAATAATATAGAATTTGTTTTGTGATTTAAATTATATAATTGCTAGAACTATCAGGAATGGCTCTTAAAGCAATGTATTTTCATTAAACCAAGGAAGAGTACATTAAACCATAAATAAAACTGTATTCTTCAAAAGATTTGTTAAGAAGTACAGATGGGAAACCAAAACATAACCAAATGATTTTTGTTCCATTAATTTTTAATATTTGTCCCAATTCTTGGCCCCAAAAGAATGTTTTTTGAGTTAATGAGTAAATTAATACATTTGGGTAAGGAACTAACTTCCCTTTGATGGCTGTTGCATTATATTGAAAGTGGTGAATTTATTATCAAGCATCATCATCACCATCATCCTTATTGTAATATTCCTAACCTTAGACACTTATTTTTGTTGTAGTTGATTTTGCAAGTAACTCACATGGTTTCAACAGCACAACCAGGTCAGTTTAGGTCACTATAGAAAAGTATGTTGTGAAGAACGGGAGCTCTGTGAAAGTGGCCTTGGCAATTCACTGAAAGCACTTTGGTGAGTGAATCACTCGGCCCAGCAAAAAATCCCCAGAGGTTTCAGCTGACTTGGTCCTTGCTAATTCTCTACCCAGTGGTACAGTGTGTACAGCTGAATTCTGTGGAGTGAGACTCAGAATCCATCCTGGATGTGTCTCAATGAGTCTCTTACAATGAGTTAAATATAAGATTTTTACATAATATTTTTCATAACATGTTAAAAGTAGTTTTAATGTTTTAGTTTTGAAAATAGACATACATGGAAAATTTTCCAGTATCTAGAAAATAATTCAGTGTTGTTTTAATTATTAGGGCATTCCCAATTATATGCTATTGATCTTGCCTAATACTTAATATTTCTGAGCCTGAAATACTTTATAATAAAGCATTAGAATGTTAATTCATTTAAACACTTTGTAGTAGATTTTGAAACAGTTTAGAAGTACAGTGAAATATCACTCTTCATTTTTCCTTTTGTTTTTCTTTATATATCTTAAATATTATCTTAAACATTGCAGGAATCCAAACTTTATTATCTTAATATTTTAAAAATTCATTGCAATCACAACCAAATAATTGACTACATTCATTGCAGTATGAGTTAGTTAAAAGTTCTCTTAATTCCTGAGGATATGTAGAATTTGTAACAAATGAGTTTTAGGTAGTTTTTTAAGCTGAGAAGAAATGTTACATTTTCAAATGTTTGAGGCAGGCTGGCTCAGTATATCTAGAGCAATTTTGAATCTTTAAGCAAAAATGTTTCGATAATCAATAAACAATTTCTGAGTTTTTTATGGTTATTCTACATCAGATCTTGGAAATTATGACCAACATTTGTAATGTATACACCCAGACGGTAAGAAAATCTCTACTGTATTTTGTACAGTGTGGAATTTCAAACATAGCAACGTGTTTGAACTGACCAGCATGTATACTAGATACTACCAGTTGGCGCTCAACATTCATTTATTCCCCAGCTCCATTGGCAAGTCTGAGAATGAATAATTTGGATCAGAAATGTCTTTTCTCACTATAACCCTTGATGATCCACATCCAAAGTAATTGTATATCTATCCCACTACTGTGGTCACTGTCGGTTTAGAAGTTTTGATTCCAAAGACAAAAAAATATATACAAGGGTATACATGTCTCAAAAACAGGCATTGAGACTGTTGCCACAGGCATAGAAGGGATTACAGTATTGACTAAGACAACCGATCCTGATGATCGAAGAAATTAGTACTCTGTTAACACAGTAGAACAAAGCGTGTGTGAAGCCCAGGGGCTCGCCTGGATTGCCTCCTAGTACTTTTGTGCTGGTGGTCAAATTTCGCGGAAAATTATGCTATACAGGCAGAGACACTAATGCCTTCAAAATGCAAAGTCTGGGTCATGCCTCAGGTAAAGAACTGCAGCGGGCGGCAGTCGGGCTGAGGGCGAAGGGAGCACGGAAGGGGTGTGGATAAGAAACTCATAATTTCTAAGCAGGGCTTAATTACCAGTTGCATGTATACATGTATATTAACTATTATCCTTTATTTTCTCTTATCTTTTTTATGTTACTTTTCTATATTATTTTAATAAGGTGTGTTTTTGATCAGCATCAAAAAGGTTTTCAAATGGAATAGATATCAATTGAGATTGAGAATGGCTAATGGACTTGGGTGTCAAATTTTTAGGAAAAAAGCAAGAACATAGTTGTGTTGCATGAGGTGTGAGCCAAATCTCTTGCTAAGGTTGTTTATAATAAGAGAATCATTGGAGGCAATAATTAGTAGAAAAGTATATAAGGATTGAGAATCCAGAAGTAAATAGCTGATGCTTACAATTACAGTGCCATCAATTTTTCCTGAGCTCTGTATTTTTCCCTACAAAATCCTTTTGTAGGGATTTGGGTTGCTAAAATTACATATCCATGTGGTTTGGGAGGACTTAAATTTTACTGTGGAAATAAATGAAGACAACCAAATGGGAAAAACAAAAGCTGTTTACTCTGAGCTTGCTACAGGAAGGGAACCAGTTACTGTCACTTCTTGCTAGAGACGTGGGAATGCTTTATAGCCGAAAAAAGAGAAGACTTTGGGTCTGCTCTAATTGGACACTGTTGGCACAGGCATCGGCAGGTGGGGTCACCGGAAGCAGGGCACTCTATATGATTGTTTAGAGGTGCATATTTGGCTTTTTCTTGGTCCTAAGTTGGGAATGGGGGCAAAAACCAGGGAAGCTGTCAGTTATAAATCAAGTCCTGGCCATTTGAGATTTTCATAGAAGTTATTATTTAGCTTCCGTGATTGTTCTACAGATAGCGGCCTGACTTCCTACAAATCTGACTTAGAGCAGACCAACTTCCGGGACTACTATTATAAATAAAGAGTTGGATTCCCTGGGCAGGTTGAGGATTATAATTTTATTATATGGTCTGGCCTTTGATTGTATATTCAGTCTCTCACTACCAATTAAGTATATTTCCACAAGTTTTTACAGACAGAAATAGAGGCCATTTTCCCAACAGCTGAAAGGTAGACTTTCTCAGATACAAGTTTTCGCAGTGGTCAGACACCAGCCCCACTGCCCTATCGCCAACCTCATGGTGAATGACAGCTGTGATGCCAGCAGCTAGCAGCGGCCACACACTCCTGACCTCTGTATGGCGGTCACAGATTCTGGCATTTAGATCACAAATTTTCACCAACATCATATGAAAATAAATAAATAATATGTATTTAAAAAGTAATAGTTGAAGGCAGTACAAATAGGAAAATTTATACATATATAAAAACAGAGATCTACATCTAGAGAGAGTGTTTATGTTCATGACTGCAATAACAATAAGGGGATGACAATTCATTTATATAGAGAGAAAAGTTGAAAATGATGGGACGGTGGTGAAGAATGTGGGAACTGATCCTAAAGTACAGGTCTAAACGTATGGCTTAAGGTGAGTTCTAGTCAACACAGTAACCGCTGATGGCTACATTACTGAACCATTAGCATTAAAAATTATAAGAAATTTGAATTTCAGTACAGTTCCTGTTTTGAAAAACCCATAGAATATAAGTCAGTTTTGCGCTACGAGACTGGTCTGTAATCGTGTGCTTGTTGGAGCAGGGCTCAGAGGCACCTGTCTTTCTCCTGCTTTGGGGCCCTGTGCATGTGCTCTTAGCCTTTGCTGCCACCGTGTGGTTCTGGAGAGAAATAGTCTAAAGAGTTTGACTTCTCTTTTTAGGTTGAGAAATTTAGAAAAATTAAATACTAGGCCATAGCTCTAAGAAATAATTCTTAGTACAAATAAAATGACAGATAAATTTTCTTGTGTTAAAATACACACAAATATATATTATGTAGTGTATCTATGTACAAATAATGCGGCTTACTATATAACATGTATTATATATAATACATTGATCACATCTATGTTATATATATATATTAGATATGTTACATATGATAGATTTATAGTATTGATGTAGATATAATTGATATTGACATATATATAATAGATATGTAGTATATCTATTATACATATCTATTATATATATCCATACTATATATAACCAGAGAGCTACATTCCTTGTTATTCATCATTTGTCAACAGTTTCTCTTGGCTCATGAGAAAACATTGAGGGTGGCAGCATGAAGAGATTGTAGTGTGATTTACAATGGAATCACGGACACTCCTTTTCTTACCCATCAGAGTGAGCCATGGCCATGACGAAGGAGATGTCCTTCTCTACCTCAGTCCTGTCTCCTCCTTTCCAGCTGTCGTTCCTGTATATCAGAGTCATTAGGAGAAGAAACATGTTATTATCCTGTATTAAGAAAATAGTATCTATGAGCTATCAGTCCCAGTCATAAAAATTATAAAGCATTCATTTTTTAAGACTGTCTCAGATTTAACTTCCTTACTTCTAATCACAACACCTATGGAGTTCCGCATATATGTGTAAGTGAGACAACTTTAAGAGTGAAAGATGTATCATAAATAACCACACCAAGATAAGCCATTTAAACCAGACTGCACAGGTAATCAAAAGCACACCAATAGGCTACCTACAATATACTAACTGAAGTTGTCACAAGCAAGGTGGGCTTCATGGACTGTAACCTGTGTATCTCACCGGTAACCGCACTCAGAAGACACTTCTTTAATTCTCTGCTGTTGCTGTCATGAAATTCTTAATCAGTTTTGAACATGGGGCCCGGCATTTTTGTTTTGTACTGGATCTTGACAATCATGTAGACAATCCTAGATATAGGACTTTTGAAGTATTGTAGTGTATTTCATAAGGAAACTCAGCTACCTACTTCCTATTTTCTCTGTCAGCAAAAAAGTCACAACCCGCCCTCCAAAGCAAAATATTCATAGACATTGTGTCTTTTCCATGTACTCACCATAAATATAAGTTGTGGGTTCCTACATTAGTTACATAGAACATTTCTTTTTCATCTCTTTATGTGCTAGTCACTTATTTCCTTATTGTATAATCCCATTTATTTTTATTACTTGAAAATTATTTTAGACATATAAATCACATACTAGCAATCGTCACATCATTACCACTCCAGTATGCAAAGATTTTAGTTACCATGGTTTAGTTAAATAATACCAGTTCCCTGACAATCATGTTCAAATTTTAGCTACCATGATCTATTCGCTGTGAAAAGTTGCATAATGCACAAACCTCAGTGTTCGCATTTCACTCTGCAAATCCCTGCACAGAAAGCTGACATGCTAATTGTGTTACTTTTTTTAAAGTCTTGCTGTGATTATTTGCTGCACATCTGTTACTCAGTTCACACACAGACAGCAAAGCATGAAGTTGTGTTACCCCCTTGTGTGCCAGTGAGAAACCCATGGAATATTTTACCAAAATGGATAATTAAAAGATAAGATTGACTAGCAAAGATAAAAGTGCAGCCAAAGAAGTGAAAAGTGATTAATGAAGAGTAATTCAGATAAACATAATAGAGTTATGGAAGGCATAGCTGACCTTGGGAATGTTAGCATTGTCAATATTGGGGAAATTTTAGATACACAGCCAAAGAAACTTAGTGAAGATGGGCTTATTGACATGTTTTCCCATTGATTATTAAGATCAGCTTGTATGGTTTGAACTTCCTTGATTATTTTTGTGTTTCTCTGCTACATGTGAGGACTGCCTATATACATATCTGTTAAAATGATCATTATGTCTTTATTACATCTTTAAACTTATTTTCAAATAATTTTTATTAATTAATTTTAGAGGGAGGGAAGAGAGGGGGGAGAGGGACGAGGGGAAAAGAGAGAGAGAGAGAGAGAGAGAGAGAGAGAGAGAGAGAGGAACATCAATTTGTTGTTTCACTTATTTATGAATTCATTGGTTGATTCTGGTATATGCCCTCACTGGGGATTGAACCCACAACCTTGGCATATCGGATGATGCTCTATCCAACTGAGCTACCCAGGGCCTTAAACTATTTTTTAAACAAGTAATACTGATTGTAAATACTCTACGTGAACCATTGATGCTGTTATGTCAAGTATACATAACAATAATTAAGAACATTTAAAGTAGCTCACTGTGATCTATAAGCAACCCATTTATTTCTCTCTTTTTTTCCAAATCTCATGAAACTGCCAGTAAAAAACAGGCAAAGTTCATAAACTTACAACAGTGAGAAAATCAAGACGGTTGTCACAGATGGGAAGATACTATGAACGAAGGTTGGTGAGGGAAAGTGGTTAGGAAAATTAGGATCGCTAAATAAAATTTGCTTAATGAATAAATGAAGAGAGTAGAGTGGGAAGCTAAATTACGTGTTTTATCAGAGAGATTTAAATAACTCAGCTTACAATGATTATAAAAGGAGCAGTTGGAGAACAAGGAAGAAATTACGATGACAATTTTTAAAAACCATAGATGATGAGAACATCAGTAGAAAGGATGTAAAAGACATTTCAGGAAACTACAAAACATTAAAAAAAGAATAAGGAAGAGAACATGTAATAAAATGGAAGATTAATCCAGAGAATTTAATGATTTCCTACTGAAAATGCCCCAAAATGGCAACACAGAAAATGGACTGGGAAAAATAATCAAAGAAACAATGGTTACTCTTTGTGACATCATGGATGGACCAGGAGACTGTTACGCTAAGTGAGATAAGCCAGTTAGAGAAAGATGAATACCATGATTTCACTCATATGTGGAGTTTGATGAACAAAATAAAACCAGAGGCATGGATACATAGAACAAGCTGACAGATCTCAAAGAGGAGGGGTGTGTGGAGAACTGGAAGAAATTAGACAAAGAACATATATGTATAGCCCATGGCCACAGACAATAATATGGTGAAGATGGGGGCAGGGAGCTGGGTGAAGGGGGACAAGCGGGGAATGGGATACATCTGTAATAGTGTCAACAATAAAAAAAGAAAAAAAAATTATTGGACCTAAGGAAAAATATAAATTGTCATTGAAGGGCTCAACCAGCAACAAAGTAGATTAACACTCTCCTCCCCACAAAAAAGCAGTGGCAACTACAGATACACTTGTGAGATATGCTTGTGAAGTTTCAAGTCACCTGTACAAGACTTGGAAAGAGTCTGGAGGGGAAAGGAAAAACAAGCATACTAGCAGAATATTGCAGCTCTCACCGAAGAGTCATCACACTTTTCATCACAAACATAACATGGTGGAAGGCAATAAAACTATGTTTTCATGCCTCTAAGAAAATTGTTTTAAAATTAGAGTTCTTTATGTAGTTAAATTATCAATTGAAATAAAATGATTTTCTTTTTATTCAGAAGAGCAAAAAGCCAGAAAAACTGATTCACGTACCTTTGTTTGAATAAGAAAAGCTCTAAAGAAGAACTCTAGCAAAAATTGAAAAATTACATGCTAGAGAGGAGAACATAGATCTGTAAAACATCAGAGCTTACCCAAGAGTGTTAAGAAAAATCAGTCTTAGTGCAGAGACTACACTGTGGATCAGAGAATATAGTGAGGATGAAAAGTTGAAAATAGAGGGCTCTGGAGGGATAAAAAGTTTAAAAGGTGATTTACATAATAAAGAATAAGGTTAAAAGTGTGTTTCCGGTCTCGGCTGGGTGGTTCAGTTGATAGAGCATTGACCCATACACCAAAAATTTGTGGAGTTCAGTTCCCAGTCAGAGTACATATCTATGTTGCGGGTTCATCCCTGTTCAGATTTTTTTTTAAAGTGTGTTTCTGCAGTGAAATATGTAGAGGTTGGCAAAAGTAGGTTTACAGTTTTGGGATTGCAAAACACAGAATTTATTCTTGTATTATTGCTTATTATTGTTCATATAAACCACTGTAAACCTACTTTTGCCTCCCCTGCCCCCATACACTGACAAGAAGAAAAGTTATACATGTCAAACTTCAAAGTTGTATTAAGGTTTCACTCTGATTATGCCAAACACTAATTGGTATTTGTGAATAGTTATTCTAGTTTTATTAATGAAGGCTTATAGATTTAAGTCGAATTCATCTGTTACCATGTTTTGAAATAATGTAAACATAATGTAATTTTCATTTTTCAAAGTTTTGGTATAATCTGCTAACAGGCAGTAGATGTTCATCTATCTTTTGCACCCTTGCTTTGGTGGAGCACGTCCTCCATTGTCTTTCGAGGACAACATTGGATGTTATATTTTTGAGACACTGTATGTCTGAGCATATTTTAAATTATATTCAAATTTGATATTAATGTACTAAAATTTTAGCTAAAACTTTTTTTCCTCACGTTTTAGAACATTGTTTCAGTTTTTGTTAGATTCTAGTGTGACTTTTAAGAAATTCAGTTCAATTTTGATTGGATACTTGTTGATGTGAAGCCTTTTCCTCTTTTACCCCATGATCCTACTATTGTCCCTTATTTTCTCAAAATTCACGAATACATGCCTTCAGACCTTTTTGCATATCTCTGTATCTTCATTGCTTTTGTTTTTAAGCACCATACTAGCAGACTCATATTTTATGTATTCTTCAGCATGATATTTTCACTCTATTGTGTTTGCGAATGTAGCCATAGTGGGCTTTGTTTATTTTTGATATTTGGAGTCTGAAAAAGAACTTAAAGAATTCTATTAACTTAATATACTTAATGTTCTTAATCCATTCTCCTACTGAAATGTATTTATGTTGTTTCTTTATCTTTTATGTACTTGAAATTCTTTAACCTTTTTTGATTAGCCAATTAATTATTGCATCTATTTCATAATAAAATGGTTTCTAATATAATTTACTTTATATTAACTTAAAACATCTTAAGTTCATATCAGTACATTTTCCCTGTTTCTCCTTTGGTAGTTATCAGCTTATTGTCCCTAGCTGCAGGTTTCCCCTGCGTTATCTGCTGTGGGACAAGGGGCCTGACTGAGCATTGCCTCTGCAATGAGCCTGTTACACGTTGTCAGTCGAGGGCACTGAAGGGTCCTTACTGCTGAAACGGGGCTTTCGGTATCAATTTCTGTTTTGGTTTCTCTTGGTCTTGCTGCAGAGTCTGTCAGCAGTTCTCGTATGGGACACCCATTGGTGACCTATGAGCTGTCTCTTGGTGACGCAATAGATCTGCTTAGTTACAATGGCCGTCTTGCCAAGTACACGGCCAGTTACAATTTCCTGCCAATTATAATGTCTACTTTCAACACAGACATCCTGCACTCCAGGCCTCTTACCACAGTGCCCTGACGCCCTCTGTGCACCTGCCCGCTAGGCTCAGCTCACCCGCAACCCAGACTGTGGCTTTCTTTCAGTGTGGGACTGGACCAGCTCTGGCCCCAGAAACCCTGAAAACTCATCACTCATCTCGTGGGCTACAGCCAGGTCTGACTCCCAGCCGGGCGCAGGTCTGCTCTCCCACGCTTGTTCTTTCTTGGGTGCTGTGCTTCAGCTCGGAGGTCCTTAGTAGGTCTCTACCTTTACACTAACTTTCTTATTTTTCAGATTAATAATTATTTAGATTAAGCCTTCCATGTTTAAATTATTGTGTGACTCTATACACTAATTGAATCCAGGTAGATAAGTTTCACTTTAGAAAATGGGATTTGTAAGATTTTATTCAATAATGTAAAACTGACCAACTTTAAACAATTAATCTACCTACAAGTATTGAGTAGGTGTCTTTAGCAGTTGTTCATGGTGTTTCTGTTAGAGTGGATAAAGTCCCCCAAAGATTAAACTTTTAAAAATCCTAATGTATTCCTATAAATTAATAGAACATTACACTAAAACTACCAATAATGACATTTATGGTAGATGCTACATAAACAAAGAAAGACATAATATTGATTGTCATCCTAACACCCAGGCATAACATACCTATAGCTGCACTAAAGGTGATCATATCTTCCTTACACGTTCTGTGGTCTCTCTTTTTCTTTTAATTTAATTTAATTTTTTAATTGTATTGTTTTCCATTACCATTTATCCTCCTTAAACCTCTCCCCCGCCCTGCAATCACCACACTGTTGACCATGTCCATGAGTCCTCTTTCCTTTTTGCTTAATCCTCCCATCCCTCACCCTGCCACCTGCCACGGCTGTCATTAGGCCTCTCTCTGTGAGTCTGTCTCTATTTTGTTTGTTCAGTTTAGTCATTAGATTCCATGTATGAGTGAGATCATATGGCATTTGTCTTTCTCTGACTGGCTTATTTCACTTAGCATAATGTTTTCCAGCTCCATCCATCAATGGGTTGCCAAAGGTAAAACTTTCTTCTTTTTTTATAACCGTGTAGTATTCCATTGTGCAAATGTCCCATAGTTGTTTTATCCTCTCATCTATTGATGGACATTTGGATGGCCTCCATATCTTGGTGATTGTAAATAACAGTGCAATGAACTGAGGGGTGCTTACATTCTTTCGAATTAGTGTTTTGGGTTTCTTCGGATATAGTCCCAGAAGTAGGATCACTGGGTCAAAAGGCAGATCCATTTTAATTTTTTTGAAGCCACTCCATACTGCTTTCCACAGTGGCTACACCAGTCTGTATTCCTACCAATAGTCCAAAAGGGTTTCCCTTTCTCCACAAGCCTGCCAACACTTGTTTGTTGATTTATTGATGATGACCATTCTGACAGGTGTGAGGTGATACCTCATTGTGCTTTTAATTTGCATTTCTCAGATGATTAGTGATGTTGATCATTTTTTATATGTCTACTGGCCATCTGTATGTCCTCTTTGGAGAAGTATCTACTCAGGACCTTTGCCCATTTTTTAACTGGATTGTTTGTTTTTTTGGTGTTGACTCATAAAGAAAAAAGAGAGAGGACCCAAATAAATAAAATCAGAAAGGTAAGAGGAGAAATGACAACTGACATCAAAGAAATGCAAAGAAGAAAATATTATGAACAACTATATGCTAACAAAGTTTATAACCTGGATGAAATGGGTAAATTCCTAGAAACATACAATTGTCCAAAACTAAATCAGGAAGAATCAGAAAATCTGAACAGATGGATTACACCTAGTGAAATTAAAGCAACGATCAAAAAACTCCCAACAAACAAAAACCCTCAACCCGATGGCTTCACAGATGAATTTTACCAATCATTCTGAGAATAAATAACACCTCTCCTTCTCAAACTGTGTCAAAAAATTCAATAGGAAGGAGGAGTCTCAAACTCATTTTACGAGGCCAGAATTATCCTAATTCCAAAACAAGATAAAGGCACTACAAAGAAATGAAATTATAGGCCAGTATCCCTGATGAACGTAGATGCTAAAAACCTCAACTAAATATTAGCAAACCAAATACAGTAATACATCAAAAATGATCATACACCATGATCAAGTGGGACTTGTTCTAGGAATACAATGTTTGTGCAACAATCGCAAATCAATAAATGTAATACAAAACAAAGGGTTAAAAACAAAGGATTAAAAAACCTCATGATCATATCAATAGATTTAGAAAAAGCATATATTAAAACCAGAACCCATTTATGGTAAAAGCTTTCAGCAAAGTGGGAATAGAGGTGGCAAACTTAAACATAGTAAAGGCCATATGTGACAAACCCACTGACAACATCATACTCAATGGGCCAAAACTACAAATGTTCCCCTTATGACCAGGAATAAGACAGGGATGTCAACTTTTACTTCTCTTATTCCAGTGTAGTACTGGAAGTCCATAGTAATCAAATAAGAAGAAAAAATAAAAGACATCCAACTTGGAAAGGAAGAAGTAAAACTGTCTTTATTTGCAGATGGTGTGATTCTGTACATAGAGAGCCCTAAAGATTCCACCAAGAAACAACTAGAACTAATAAATGAATTCACCAAAGTAGCAGAATATAAATTTAATATCCAGAAATCAGTTGCATTTTTATATGCTAATAATGAAGTATCGGGAAGGGAAATTAAGAAAACAATCCCAATCACAGTTGCTTCAAAAAGAATAAAATACCTAGGAATAAACCTAACCAAGGATGTAGAAGACCTGTACTCAGAAAATGATAAGACACTGAAGAAATTGAAGGAGTTACAAATAAGTGGAAGCACATACTGTGTTCATGGATGGGAATAATTAACATCATTAAAATGCCCATGCTACCCAAAGCAATCTATAGATTCAGTGCAATTCCTATCAAGATTCCAATGACATTCTTCACAGAACTAGAACAAATATTTCAAAAATTTATATGGAACCACAAAAGGCCCCACATAGTAACAGCAATTCTGAGAAAGAACAATAAAATTGGAGAAATCATGCTAATCATGCTAATATCAAACTATACTATAGGACCATAGTAATAAATACAGCATTGTACTGGCATAAAAACAGACACATAGATCAATGGAGCAGAACAGGGAGCCCAGAAATAAACCCACACCTTTATCGTCAGTTAATATTCAACAGAGGAAGAAAGCACATACAATGGGCTAACGATAGTTTATTCAATAAATGGTATTGAGAAAAATTGGATAGATACATGCAGAAAAATGAAACTAGACCACTTTCTTATACCACACACAAGAATAAATTCAAAATGGATTAAAGACTTAAATGTTAGAGCCAAAACCATAAAACTTGTAGAAGAAAACATAAGCAGGAAAATCTTGGACTTTGCTCATAGCAACATTTTTTCTGATGTATCTCCTCAGGCAAGGGAAACAAAAGAAAAAAAAATAAACAAATGGGACTACATCAAATTAAAAACGTTTTTGCACTGCAAAGACTTTTGCACAGCAAACCAAAAAAAGACAAACCACAGAATGGGAGAACATATTCGCCCATACACCTGATAAGGGGTTTATGAAGAACTGGTCCCTTTCTTATACAGAAATCAGGCTTTACAATGACAACCTACAACCAAGACTTGTTACTTTGTGTGGCCAATAGACTATTCCAAGTGAATGACTTTCCAGTGCCCTATGTATATGTTGTCTCATTTCAAAGGTCTGGTTGAGTATTGCCCTGTCTAGGGGTACAAGAAACAGGGAGTGGAAGAAACATGTAAGGATATTAATTCCAGGAATGAGAGTTGGAGGATTCAAACTCTTACAGATTTCACTTGATTTAAACTATTTTATTGCTGTGGCTAACATAATAAATAATATACCCCGATTCTAGGGTAGCACAAGCCAATTTGAATTCCTTAAGATAAGATTTTCTTTTTGTTGTTCAAGGAGAGTTTGCACCATTGCTAACAATTCATGTGAAGCAGAAAGGTGAAATGATCTGCATGTGAGCGGAGAGAAACGAAAGCCTGGCTGTGTAAGATAGGGAGTCTTTTGGGGCTTGCTTTCTCCGTCAGGCATGGAATGTCTTAAGCCATTGCTCCAGAATGTCTTTATTGGCTTTTTGTTTGTTTGTCTTAGAGTTCTTTGATATTTGCTGCTCTAAATCTTAAATGCTTCTGGATAGGCATTTTCTTAACAGATGACTCAAAAAGTGATTCAAAGACAAAACCATGATGAAATCAGCTGATCAATGCTCAAACTGAAAAATATTTATTGGCAGATGAAACCTCATTTCAACAACAATAGTGAAGGTGTGGGCAATCCTTGATGGTCTTTCCTGGAGATTTAGTTATTTGAAAACCAAAATAGGAAACAGAATAAAGCATGTCCACAGTCCTAAGAAAAGACTAATTATTCTATAACTTTCAAGTACACAAATTGGATTTTAACCCACTCGATTGATAATAATTTTTTACAAGCAAAGCCATCAGTAACAGCTTTTTACTTTGGAAAATCAAGCAATTAGAAATGGACTCACTCTCCTAAATACAATTCTGAGTGCCAACCAATTGAGAACAATTTTATCAGAGTAACCATATGCTGACAGCTAATGTCAGCCTACTTAATTGAGCCTTTTGATATTCCACCAATGTCTGACCTCCATGCTTCCAAGAATCCCTACATAAATCTAACAGCTTGCTCTTCTTAAAGGGACTGTGTCTGACCAGCATAGTCCTCCTGGGGATGGTTTTATCATCAGTTGTTACAACATCATTTTCCCCATGGCAGAATGTATACTAATATACCCTGTTATTGGATTCTTTTTTAATGTTAGAGCAATCTTCCCCCCAAACCAAGAAGTTTTAAAAAAATCCCAATCCAAGATTAGGTGGAAATAAAACTCAGAATCATTTTAGTCTAATTTATTTTCCTGTCGTTTCTTCCCTAACCTTAGCATTGTTGCTCAGATGCAATCAAGAGACTTTATTCCTCAGACAATATCATATAACAACTTTTCATAAAACTACTCAGCTTACGGCTTTTTTCTCTTAGAAAAAGTATTTGGAAAGTAGAATTTACAAAGTGACTTGACAGTGACCATTGTGTTTCTTCTCAGCATTTAATGGAGTTTGAATTATTTTTCAAAACTCAAAGTGCATTATCATATTTGTCTTCATCTGTGTATAAATATATTGACAGTATAATGTGCATAAAGGAACATATGGTAATGGAAAAATCGGGGAAAATTGGCTAAGTCTTGCCTTTCAAGAAATAGTTGAACCTTGAAGATGTTCTCCTGTGATAGAAAAATATTATTCGATTAAAATGAAGACAAACTTCAATATCAGTGATGACTCTAAAAGAAATTATATAGAATAGGAACACATTGCCCATTCAGATTATTTGTGGTCCTTCTCTGCTCTCAAAGCATTAGCTCTTAGACCATGCATTATGAAGTTCATGGCCATTTTCTGCTTATAAATGAGAATGTAAAAACAGCATATAAGATATCAGGAATACATATATTAAGATCTGTCAGTTGCTGAAAAATAATGGTTTTCTAACTGAGGAAAAATGCCTTTAGATTTGACTATGGTGAGCCTTGGGACAGAAATGTTATGCTTCTAACTTAAAAAAAGAGTAAATGTGGTTATTTTTAAAACTCTGTTAAAATTAAAGTCAATGTTTATCAAACATTATATGAGACCTCATAACATTATCTTTCTACTAAATTTGTGGCTATTAGTAAAAAATTACTAATACCTATATAAGCATACTCAGATTCATTCAGTAAATACTGCCCGTGTGTCTGGATAAAATATTCAGAGTTTAAGTTTTACATAAGTTTTACAACCTTTACAAGGTTGTAATTCAACCTTGAGATTAGGGAAGTTTTTTTATTTTTAGGATGGCTTCTAAACTGAGTCTTTAAACTCATTTTTTTAGTGGTAGGGAAAAGAGGAATGTTGTCAGATAGAATTTTGGACAAGTGAAAATAGTTTTTAGAATATACCTAAAATAGTGCATTGGACATCCTTATACTAAAGTATATTTATTCCAGGGCAGCAGAGTCTATTTGCAGGATTTAGTTACCGCTCACTGGCTGAAGGGCACGGAGAACCCCACCACTGGGGTCAGATGAAGTATGTGACATTCCTGGCATGCTGTAGTGGTGGTATTACTGAGAGATTGCCATGAATTTCACCGGTGGTAGAATTTTTTATCCAGGAAAAATATCTTGAAATAATGAAGGATAAATAAGACTTTTTCATAAAGAAGAAAAACAGAGAAAACTCATTAAAACTAGACCCAAGTGATGAAAAATATTAACAAGCATTTGTAAAGTAGAAGGGAATAATACCAAATAGAGTTTGGGTGTGCACATGAAAGTGCTGGAGGTGACAAACGTGTGTGAGTGTGTGAGAAAGTAGAAATGAAATTCATGTCTTGCTTGTTAACTTTGTTAAAAGACAATTACTTTTATTTTAGCAATCTAAAGTAAAAACAGTAATAATGCATTGTCTGATCTACAGAACATGTAGAGATATCTAAATGAAGACACACAAATAACCAACAGGTATACGAAAAAGTGTTCAACTTCACTAACCATCAGGGAATTTAAAATCGAAACTACAAGGAGATATCACTCCACACCCGCGAGAGTGGCTATTATCAGGAAGACAAAAGAAGGCAAGGGTTGTGAAGGAAGGAGAAGAGGAAGGAAGGCCTGTGTACTGCTGGAAGGAATGTAAACAGGTACAGCCATTATGAAAAACAGTAGAGATATGCCTCAAAAAATAAAAATAGAACGACCAGATGACCTATCAAGTCCACCTTTGGGTGCATATCCAAACAAAGTGAAATCGCTATCTTGAAGAGCTATCTGCTTTCTCATATTCATTGCAGCACTATCCACAATTTCCAAGACAGGGAAACTCCCTAAATGTTCATCGACAGATAAACAGATAAAAATGTGAAAAAGATATATATACAATGAAATATTATTCAGCCTTAGAAGGAAATCCTGGTATTTGTGACCACACAAATGAGCCTGGAGGGCATTATGCTAAGTGAAATAAACCAGACACTGAAAAACAAATATGGCGTGATTTTACCTGTATGTGACACCTAAATAGTCCGACTCGTAGAGGCACAGAGTAGAATGGTGGTTGCCAAGGGTGGTGGCAAGTCAGTAGGGAGAAATTGGTCAAAGGGTACAAGGTCTCAGTTATGCAAGATAGGTAAATTCTGGAAATTTAATTTACAGCAAAGTGACTGTAGTTAACAAACGTGTTTTGTATATTTGAAATTTACTAAGAGGATAGATCTTAAGTGTTCTATCGCACACAGAAAAAGAAAATGGTAACTCTGAGAGGCGATGGATGTGTTAATTAGTTTGATTGCAGTGATTACATCAAAACATCAAGTTGTATACCTTAATTAATACAATTTTTATTTGTCAGTTATATTTCAATTAAGCTGTAGAAAAAAAAGACCATTAGTTTTTCAAAAGATTCCGGAAGCACTTGAAACTTTTCATAGAAAGTAGCTGGGACAATTTATGTATCAGTAGAAATAACAGTTGCAATGGACCCTAACACATCAACTATTTTAATGAGCTTATAATTATATCTTACAAAGATGCTGATTTGTCACTTTGGATTATGTTAAAGCACCAAGTCTTTTTTTGAAGACAAAGAATCCACCTTTATCTTCTCTTTCCTAAAGAAGCCATACTATTGGGTAACTAAGTAGTTGATGAGGGTAAACTTCTCTTCATAGAAGCATTTAAACTAATAAAATGAAGAAGTTATGATTTATACTGCTATCATTTTGCATCTCCTCCATCTACCAATGATACCATTGGTCCTAATTGTAAGATTACAAAAGGACACAGGAGTCCATCAATAGAGGAGTGGATAAAACAACTATGGGACATTTACACAATAGAATTCTACTTGGTTGTAAAAAAGAAGAAAATTTTACCCTTCGCAACAGTATGGATGGATCTGGAGAACATTATGCTAAGTGAAATAAGTCAGTCAGAGGGGGACAAATTATGATTTCACTCTTATGTGGAATCTAATGAACAAACTGAGCTAACAAGCAAAACAGAGACAGACTCATAAATGGAGAACCGATGACAGTAGTAGGAAGGGTGGGAGGTTGGAGGGATTGTGCAAAAAGGAAAAAGGACTCATGGACAAAAACAACAGTGTGATGATTGCTGTGGGGAGAGGGGTATAAGAGGACTAAGAGGTAAAGAAAAAAATACAATAAAGTCTCAACAAAAAATAAAAGAAAAGACACAGGAAACTAATTCCTAAGAAATAGTCACTTATCTCCAAAGTGTAGGTATCAGGCTGTCTTACAACAAAATAGGACAATGTCATTATGTCTGGCTCAGTGCCTAGGCCCTTATATGTCGCAATATACCCTGAGCTGCAAAATTCAAATCTACAAGAAATGTTTTGTTGTCAGAAGCAAACAGGGAAGGGATATACTGGGAAACGTGGCTCAACGTAGCCAAGGTGGAACATTACAAAGCCAACACAAGGATGGAAGATCAAGGTGATTCCTATTTATTTTCAAATAATTCAACAAAATACGTACATGGGGAGCAAATGATAGGCAAGTGAAGCAAATGTTAACAGTTGTATTGTAAGCAAAGAAATTGCAGGCGTTTGTTTTACCATTCTTTCAGTTTTTCCATAGTCTTGAAAGTTTTTCCATGTAGAGGTAAAACAGTAATAACAATAAAATAACTATGCAAACACACACAGAAATGAAGAGAAAAAGATACCAGTAGGACTTTTTGCCTAAAACTCTAAACCAAAATAAGGTTTAGTTATACTTGGCTTTCTAAGGGGTTTCCTCATTCTTTTTATTTTTTATTTCTCATATAAAAACACTATATTTTTAAAATACCATTTAGAAACTGTTTCGAATGATTTATAATGATTAGCTGAGATCAGTAACACTGCTGATCTTTAATGAATGAGAGACGAGAGGCGCTTCCTGAGCCTGTGCATGGCCGGTCTGAGGGGCACTCGTTCTGTCCGGGACTCGGTCCCAAAGGCCCAGGGCTAGGAGGCACGTGTCTGTTTCCTGGTCTAGACGTGTTTTAGAAACTGAAAGGAACCTCTTTAATCTCAGTGTATACACGTGTTATTCAGACATTCGCTTCCGCTTTCTAAAATTACATTGTTTATGTGTTTCATAGTTGGAATTTTAAAAAAACTTTCAAAGAATTAAAGAAAAATAAAGACACTTGTTCATCTGTCACTGTGGGAGGTAGAAAACCTGTGGGCAAGTATACTTCTCTGGAAAATTCCTAGTACATCTCTAGCTGTTTAGTATTAAAACACACATACCATATATACACATATATGCATATATAAATATATGCCATTACATGTGTGTGGAGATACACACACACAGAGACATAAATTAGGATATATATATCTCTCCTAATATTTATTTATGTATTTTTGGGTATATTTTATTGGGTATGCTATTACAGTTGTCCTATTTTACCCCCTTTATCCTCGCTGCCCTGCACCCCATCCCATCATCCCCACACCTCTTAGTCCCTGTCCATGGGCTGCACACACCAGTTCTTTGGCTTCCTAATTTCCCACACTAACCCCAGCCTCTCCCTGTCCACTTTTGGTGGGTTTTTTTGTTTGTTTTGGTCAACATTTTCCCGCCACTACTTTCAAAAACACTGAATCACAAGAACTAATTCTGATTATTTTTGTTTCATCACTGCATGGCATATAGTAGGTTAGGTGTTCAGGAAATAACTCTTTGACAAGTCAAATTAGGGACCATCCGTTCTAGCATCCTGTTACTTCAGAATTCCAAGTGTTGACAAGAAGATAAACTGAGAGAACAGGAATCAGAGAAAAGAATGTGGTAGTTGAAAAAGTAATTTTGTCCAGGTTTTTAAAAAAGACTGATGAAGTCTCCCTACTGCATTTTTCAGAACTCATCATCTGGTTACTGAATTACCTATTTCTCTTTCTATTTCCTGCTCAGTGATGGAAACATTTTGTGAAATATTATGTATTTCAAATTTTTCTTTTCTATGCTTTATGAAATTAACATATCCATTTGGTATAACTTATTTTTCATCAACTAGACTTTATTCAAAACCATTTATTCTGACTTTAATCTTCATACTCTCTTCGTTAATTCTGATTAAAATTTTTGTTTCTTAAACTCATTTTGTAAACTACATTTACAAAAATTCTTTGGGGACTTACCAAAATAACTAATTTTATCTATGTGCCGCTTATTTGTTTCTTTTTGGAGGGTTGCCTCTGTTGCCACACTTTGTAATGCTGGAAAATTCTAACAGCAAAGTCTGTCCATACTTAAACATGGACAGAAAAGATACATGTGCAGAATAGGACTATTATTTATTGATTACCACTTACTGTTTTGAGGCCTTGTCATTAATCATACATTGAAAGTATGCTAAAATATGCCCATTTATTTAATTTATAGAGCTCTCTAAAACCTGTCACTCAAATCCTATTATTGTAACCTGAGGTACTCAGAGGAATTCACTAGGCTTTATGGTTTAGGACAATACTGAAGGTTTTAATTCTTTTATCTTATTTTATAGACTTGGGAAGAATATTATAAAGAGCATGGGATTTACAATTTACTAGGAAAAATCTGAACCAAATGACTCAAAGCAAGCTATTCTCTTGTAATTAGAAGGAACAGAGCGTATTTTATTCACTAGCTGTGTATTGAAGTTACAGGATTTTAGAATCTAGGAGAGAGTGGTAGCATTATACAATATTCCGATAAGCCCATTCTCTTGAGTTCACTCCCCGAGAAAGAATATAATTTTATATATATATGTTTGTGGGTGTGGGTGTGTATATATATATATATACACACACACACACATGTATATTCTTTAAATTATACAGCAAATATAAGTCTGAAATTAAAGGTATAGTAACTTAAATATCAATCAGTAATTGTCCTGCCAAGTATCTTGCTAGAACTCTCAGTGCTAAGATTTGTTCTTTAATGGGGATTAGCAAAAATGAGCCTATTTAACATTACATTATTTATCCTACTATTATTCTTCAAGATGTGCTTTATTGTAACACTGTTATTTTGCTCTCTAATTCTCAACCTGCTCTTTAATGATCTCAGTTCCTCATTTTTGTTAATGAGGGGCAACAGTCAAGGAAAATAAATTTCCCCATAATCCTTCGCTCTAGCCTCTGGTGAATTGACTTTCCTTGTATTCATTGAAATGTGTTATCTCATTTACCTAGAAATGTCAATGACTCGTAGAAGGGACTGAATCTGAATGTGACTTGGATAAATATGAGCTAATAACTCAAAGTAAATATCTTTCCCCTTGCCCTGTGGATGTAATCTATTAATATTAAATAACCTTGAGAACATTAAAGTGGTGGAAAGCAGACATACTGCATGGAGCATTTGAAAGCATCGATACAGTAAAGTTAATGACAGCAATGGTATTATTTGGCTTTCAAAAGTAAAGTCAGAGAGAAAGAAAGAGAGAGAGAAAGAGAGGGAGGTGGGATTTATAGAACTAACATTTTCTGTGAAGGTATGAGAAGGTACTTAGGACCTATTCCTATGTGTGTTAGGACCTCTTCCTAGAATGTACTTATATTTTATCATTTGACCCTCACAACCACCCTTTGAGTGTGGTTACATGAAGCAGATTCTTAAAGAAAATGTAGACTTAGTTGTGGTAGCAGAGTGCATGGGATGGGAAACATTTCTTTGTAAGTACAAAGCACCGAAAACCTTTTCTGTTGTCTCTCAGACCTTAGAAGAGACAGCACAGAGGAGCAGAGCATGCTTTGTAGAAACTTGATGATAACGCAACAGAAGGCAGGGCAATTCTGGCTCCGGGTTACCAAGCTCAATACTATTAGGAAAAATTATACAGTTTTGTATCTCTGTTGCTAGAATTGTTTTGCACCTTTACTCTTAGCTTGCTGAATACCAGGTAAATAATTTATGCAGTTTGCAGAAATGAAGAGGCTGTTCGGTATGGCTAGTTTTCTCACTAGAGAATGCCACGAAATGGGATTCAGCTACCTTGTCAAATGCCAGTGGTAGCTGTGGGTTGGAGTAAAATTCAGGCACACACAAGAATTCTTCAAATGAAGAAGGTTTATTTGAAGAATGTAGAAGGAAATTAGCATTATAATAGAGATATCAATATTATTCTAAAGGGAGCACAAGTGTGGGAGATAATGCTCAAGTATATCCATCCTTCTCCAGCCATGAGGTCTAGCCATAAACATACAGCATTGCCTGCACGCAGGCCACGCAGAGACCACGGCATTGGGTCAGGCGTACCACACCCTTCTTGGAGCTGCACAAGGAAAAATGTGATTATTAGTGTACATTGCATTTAGCACTAAACAATTATCTGTATAACACCCATCGCTAATACAGACTGATAGAGCTTGGTTGAATAATATTCTCACACATGAAAATACAAGTTAGAAATTGATTTCCCTGAGGCTGTTACAATAGGGAGATGACCCTAGATATGAAAATCGCAGTGCCTCAGCAGGGCGGATGTGCCTTCAGCTTTACAAGGAGGAACGCAGAGGGTGCAGGGAGTGTGAGTCAGTACTGGGATTGCTTTTCACTCAGAGGAAGTCCCACTCAGCTGTACAGAGAATGTCTATCTCTGTGTCCAGTTAGTTTCATGAGACAAGCATTCAGTTAGTCATTCAACCTACAAAGAATGGAGAGTTGGGTGATTTGTGTCTGACCTTGTCAGCATTTTCAGGCAGAAGAAAAAAATCTGTTTGGCTTAGTCACGGGCAAACAAAGGAGTCATTGTGAACCTTATGGAGTTCTTAGTCTTATCTAAGTCACATGATAAAAGATGATTGGTTCTTTGCAGTAAACCATTTCCTCGAATACAGAATGGTAGTGGAGAGGTTCAAAAACAAAAAGTTGGGCATATTTCTTAATTATAGCTTATTTTTAAGGAGTACAGAGCTCTGGTGAAGTTGAATAGTCAAAATCCCTAAACTTAGGCCTATTTAATAAGGACAAGAGCCATTTACACAGCTGATTAGGGAAGTTTTGCATTCAGACTTGCAGTGCTATGCACCAGTCATGGGGGCTGGAACACGGGAGAGTGTTTGTGTAACTTGGGAATCTGTACCCCTGAGTTTCCTAAAAAATCTTACATTGCATTCTTCCCCGCATTTCCTCAGTGTGGTGGTTCTTCCATTTTGAGGGTGAGGATTATGGAAGAAAGTCATTCTTCTGTACCTCTACTGAGTACCGTTGTTCATCCCTTCAGAGGTCAAGGCCATTGCCAGGCGGAAAATGAGGAGGAACAGTAACCCAGAGGTGTTCATTAAGGGAAAATGTCAGACATTGATTTGGGGAGCAGTCTGCTTGAAAATGACATGACAAAAAGAACCCCCAAACTAAAATGACAAGCAGTCTACTAAGGTGTGGTAAGTTATCAGAAACCCCAAAGTAGAAAAAAAACTAATTAAACTAAGCAACTTTGGAGGCTAATCTTCAGGAACCAGTCAGATATGGATTGTTGTAATGACACTGTACCTAAACACACCTCATGAAGGAACCCTCCGTCATTACTTTTTAGGGTAAACATTTAATCACACATGACCAGTGAGAGTCTTACAGTGTGAAGCAATACCAGACCAAAATTCAGGCTCAATGGGGCAGATGTTTATTTTGTTCACTGTGTAATAATACCTGGAATAGTGTCTAGAATATGGAAAGTGTTGAACACATAACTACTGAATACATGAATGAAAAATTGAACAAGTGGGTGCCATGGGATCAGTTCATCTTCAAAGAGCTTAGTCCATAATCTGACTCCAGTGATATTCTTTAGGCTTTCACTTCCCTAAAAAATCTCTATACGATAGAATCCACAAAGTGAGGTAGGCTAGATATAGTAAGGAAACATCTTTTTTTCACTTCCCCCCTTGTATTCCACAAAGTGAATACATTCACTTTGCAAATGTGAATATTTTGCCGCTGTTCTTTTACTTCGATCTCATATAGCTGCTTTTCCTTTCTTTTCTTTTTTTTTAGATTATATTTATTTATTTTCAGAGAGAGGAGAAGGGAGGAAGGGAGGGAAACATCGATGTGTGAGAGAAACACCAATTGGCTGCCTCTCGTTCACACCCAAATAGGGTCCTGGCCCCCAACCCAGGCATGTGCCCTGACAGGGAATCGAACCAGCGACCTTTTGGTTCGCAGGCAGGAGCTCAATCCACTGAGTCACACCAACCAGAGCTGCTCTTCCTTTCTTTAGCTGGCATTTTGTTACCAGAAAGGGGACTTGACCATGAGCAAGTCTGCCTGGGGCCAGCCAGTAGGGTGTGGGTTCTTGACTTCATGCAGGAAAGATATCACGACAGAAGTCCAGGTGACTGTGAGAGTACATTTATTACAGCCGGGGACAGTGAAACAGGGAAGGGCTCAGCATAGAAGAAGCAACAGGAGAACCTAGGCTGGACTGCCTGAGCTCACAGGGAGTCAGAGAAAAGGGCCTTGGAGACAGGTTCAGGGGGTTAGCCCAGGATGCACTGCCTCTGCCCCTTGCTCCCTGGTTGCAAGTCCCATGGAATGCCTTAGAAGATGGGTGCCTGTGGGTGAAGAAGAGGAGGAAGGGAAAGGTACAGACAGACTCCACAGAGGGAGAATGCATGCTGGGTCCTTTGTCTTGAGGCTTTTATCTTTCTCCTGCAGGCGGTTATCTCAGGGGGAGGGGTTCAGCAGAACATTCATCAGCTTTCTAGGTGTATCCTTTCAGGGTCACGGTCACCACTGATTGGTCAGTGACAGGGCAGGAGGTCTTTAGTCAATGTAGCTGGTCCCGACATCACCCACCTCGTTTTGTCCTTTTTGGGCCTGGAACTGAAACACAACCGAGGCCCAGATGTCATCTCTAGGGAGGTGGCCTCCTGTATCTGCTGTAAATTGCTCGCCAGTTGTTCAGCTGTCTGTCTCAGTTTCTCCACTCTACTCGCCAAGGAATTTCGCTAACTTCTTACTGTCCTGCTGCAATTTTATGATCAGAGGAAGTCTTCCATGCTCCCATGTGTTAATATATTCTCAAAGGCTCTCTTAACTCCATTTTTCTAATTTAGTCTATTTCCCAAGAATACCAGTTTCTATTTTCTGGACGAATATATTAAATTCAGTAGGGTCACCGTGGACTAAGCCAGCATTGGGCTATATGACTAATGTAGTCACTGTGTAGATGTTAGTATCTGGCACAGTGTCAACCTATTAGCAATAAATACAAATTAAATTAGAGCTGTGGCTTCCATAATCAATAGCAATTTCTGCTATTATTTTTATTCTAAATACATTAGTTGACAGAACACAATAGAGTGAACAATTAGAATAACCTGAAGGACTAGATGTAAATATTTACCAATATACATAACAGGCATCAAGGTAGTTGGTGAATTTGGGTCACCAAATATGATGACTGACTCAATCTACAGAAATAATTACTAATGATTCATGTTTATATAAATGTGTACTCATTTGTATAATTTGTAGTAAAACATGTATTATAGCAAAATCTTCACATCTCATTTTAACATAAACATTTTTAGAAAAACATTATGTCAAAAATGATTATACTTTTGTCATTTGGCTCCTGATGAGTACAAAATAAACCCTTGTTAAAATATTTTCTTCATGGTTTTCAAACACAAGTATGTAAGGTCAGTATAGTTGCAAGAAAATATTTGCTAACAAAGTCCAAATTAATTATAAACAAGAGAATGGAGAGCGTCCTTTGTGGGTAATTTCCTATATTATACGATGCTTGTAAAACAGCCATCAAAGTAAACTGCTCATTAATTGTACATTAAGCAATTATCCCTGAGTCTTTGCTAATTTCTTTTTGACAGATTCAACCATGATTCCCATAAGATGGCAGAAAATGTAAGTCAAAAAGGAGATAATGCCAATTGTGTTCTCATAAATTTCTTCTCAATCAACACTTTCTTACATCCTTCACTAGCTCTGGCTCATCCTTGGCATTAAAGAGGAACAGTAGGAAAATAAATGCGTTGTGTTGCACTCTATGCTTGGCTTATAAAAATAAATTATTACTTATGTGAGCACTTTATTCTGTCAGCTCCACAGAAGGGGGTAAGTGACCAAAATATTGAACAGAAAACACATGGATAAGAACACTAATGAATACCAGGTGTTTTATGGGATTCATTTTTCTTAAATTATGCATGTCAATATACTGCCTATAAAAATGCTTTTAGTAACATAACTGTTGTACACAGCATGGAAATAACCTACTAACCAATTATCTATAATGACTAGCTCACTGGGACAGAAAGATTTATAAGCAGGAGAAGCTAGTCTAACAAAAGAGTAAATTTGATCTGCCTGAGTTGGACTTAGTACTGCTTTTAGAGCCTTTAGTATAATCTTGCAAGTGGGCTTTCTATCTATCTGTCTGTCTGTTTATCTATTTATCATCTATCCAATCTTTCGTGGGCAATTACATCTTGCTTTGTTCTTTCTGAGACACTCACTGTCATCATTATTTACCTTAGCAACTTCTTAAAATGTAACAAGTAATGTATCAAAATTAAAGAAATGGAGGAAATAAAGCATGAGAAAAAACCCAACAATTAACAGTAATTTGATGCTAGGGAATATAAACCTTTTGGTGTCACCATAGTAGACCTAAAAGAGAAGAGTTCTGCATGAAATGCAAAGTGAGAATTGGTAACTGCCTTCTATTACTTTTGGTTGCTTAAGCAAGTTGAAGCATTTCACTATCTTCACAGAGTTTTGTGAGAGTGATGTCTAATATTGTTCCAGGTGTTAAGTGTGAACTTTACAGTTGTATGTTTAAGGGTTCTCTATGAGTAACTTATAAATACCACAGACCACAAATTTGATATTTAATTTACTCAACAGAAAAAACTCCATTAATTAACAGATGTTTTGCATAATGCAACTTGGGTAATGAATAATCTCTTCATTACTCATGGTCATTGCCAGCTTATCAAAAACTTTTTAGGAAAAATGTAATGCTCTTTACACTAAAATTGTGTTGAAAACAAATTTGTTTTTATTAATGATTTAGAGAGTTTTGATAAACTTAAAATAAATATTTAATTATATAGCAAAAAGGTCGTTTTTGACCTTTTGACTTTATAATCTTATGTACAGGGTTTGACAAAATTAGGTTTACAGTTTTGAGGACACAAAACACAAAGTTAATAAAGCTGTTGTAATAATCATCCCCTGCATGTCTTTCCATACAGAAAACTGCAAAATTACATTTGATCATCCTGTACTTTCCTTAGGATAAGTTAGCTAAATAGCTAATATGAATAACAAAATATTTTTCTAATATTAAACCACTGATGGCAAAAGGTTGGACTATATTTGTGTGTATTCCAAATATAGCTCACCCTTAAAAAAGTACTAAAAAAAAAAGTAGATGTGATTTAACTCACCAGTAGATGGCAGCAGGAGCTTATCTTTTAAGTTACTGTAGGGCATTTGGCCATATATTCCAATACTGCACTGAAATCAGTATTGATTTGAAATTGTTGTGTTGAACTTTAACCAGCAACATTCATCAAAGTTTAATATAAATATATGTGTATATTTTTGTGTTAAATATTTATGTATATTTATATGTATAGATATATTTATGTATCTACATATACACATATGTAACAATATATCTACTTATATATTTATAAATTTTATTAGATATGTGTTGCTATGTAACAAATTGCCTCAAAACTTAGGAGAAAACATTAATTATTTCACACAGTTTCAGAAGGTCAGGAATCCAGGCGTGGCTTATTAGCTGGGTGCTTCTGACTCATTGTCTTTCGTGTGTGGTACTTAAGTTGCCAGTCAGGGCTACAGTCACTGAAGGGGCTGGGCAATCTACTTCCAAGCTCTTCCAGAGGCCTGATTGCCAGAGATTTCAGTTCCCTTGTTATGTGAACTTCTCCGTAGGGCTGCGCATATGACATGACTCCTGGCTTTCCCAGACCGAGTGAAGAAAGAGAGAAAAAAAGAGCACAAGAAAGCAAGAGAGCCCAAAAGAAAACCCCTTCCAATCTTTTTAAAAAATTTAATTTATTGGGGTGACATTGGTTAATAAGATCATATAGGTTTCAGGTTTACATTTCTATGTTACATGATCTGTATATTGCACTGTGTGCCCACCACCCACAGTCAGATCATTTTCCATCACAGTATAATTGACTGCCTTTTCCCTTTACTATCTCCTTACCCCCCTTCCCTTTGGTAGCCACCATCCTGTTTGTGTCTATGAGTTTCAGCTTTATATCCCACATATCAGTGAAATCATATGGTTCTTAGTTATTTCTAACTGACTTATTTCACTTAGCAAAACATTCTCAAGGTCCATCTAAGTTGTCCAAAATGGCAATATTTCATCCTTTCTCATGGCTGAGTAGTATGCCGTAGTATATAAGTACCACATCTTATTTATCCAATCCTCTGTTGAAGGACACTTTGGTTGTCTCAATGTCTTGGTTATGACAAATAATGTCTTAGAGAACATTTTATGAATTTGACCTCAAAGGCAAGGGAAGTAAAGGCAAAAATAAATGAATGAGAGACTATACCAAACTAAAAAACTTCTGGACAGCACTAGAAACCGATAAAACAAAAAGGCAACCAACCAAGTGGGAGGAAACATTGAAAAACAACAGCTTGACAGGGGGTTATATATATATATAAAGAACCCAGACAACTAAACACCAAACAAACAAACAACCCAATTATAAAGTGGGCAGGAGACCTGAACAGACACCTCTCCCGAGAAGACAAACAAATGGCTAACAGATACACGAAAAGATGTTCAACTTCATTAGCTGTTAGGGAAATGCAAATCAAACCTATAATGAAATATCACCTTACACCTATGAAAATGACTACTAACAACAAGACAAGTAATAAGCAGAGAAAAAGGAACCTTCATTCACTGTTGGTGGGAATGTAAACTGGTAACAGCCACTGTGGAAAACAGCATGGTTGTTCCTCAAAAAGTTAAGAATAGAGTTACCATAAGACCCAGCAATCCCTTTTCTGGGGATCTACCTGAAAAACTAAAAAACATTTATTCACAAAGTATACGCACCCCTATGCTCATTGCAGCAGTACTCCCTCTAGTCTTTCTACCCTGACCTCTGAAGAGACATACCATCACTTCTACTTATTCCATTGGCCAAGAGACCTATCCTGCTATAATTTAGAAGACGATTATACCAGGTAGGAATATATCTTGTGGGTTGGTTATATGTTTGTGTTTTAGCCTAAATACTTAATTTTTAATTCTTATATCAAGTTTAGTATTTTTATTCCTATAATTGTAATTACTCTTCCTGTCTTTCTATTCAATATATTTTCTTAACCTTCCATCCTCCCTTCTTCCTTCCGTCCTTCCTTGCACCCTGTCCACATCTGCCATGACCAACAGAGTGAAATGTGCATATAAGCATAAATGTTTAAAAAACCTGATTTCTTGATTGGGATATTATTAAAACTTTGGGAAATGGACTCTCAGAGAAAACAGTGTTTGTTATTCACTGGTACAATAGTATCTTCTCATCACAGAGGTGATATCTAGAATAAAAGCCTTTCCAGATTTCAAATTTACCTTAATCCAGTCATGGCAAATTTCATTTGCTAGAGAATGTGTACCATTGTCCCTTTAGAGTTAAAATAAGCTTGTTTATTAGAAAAAAAACAGTTACTACAGATAAAGTGAACGCATTAGGGCTAACAGGATAGTAGCAGTAATATAAAACTTTTAGTGTCAGTTTTATATGAAATAGCTTAAACTGTTTTTAAACAAAGTTGTGATGTTAATGGGATAGTGGTCAGATAATGATAATAATGGAAACAGAAACAGTGTAGAAACTGTAGAAAGGAGAGGAAGAAAGAAAATCCTTAATTGTTAAAAAAAATTGAATTTGAAAGTGCTTTCTGGTTAATAGTTTATCTCCATCAGGGTTCAGTAGAAGAAACCGACCACTCTAGGTATTTGAATCAGAACAAAATTTAACTCCTGAAAGTTGGTGCTTACAAATTCATTGTAATTTGTCGGCAGAGTTCTGCTCAGGGACACCCTGGGAGGACTCCCAGGACACTGCAAAATGACCAACAGAGGAGCTCTAGCTAAGACACAGCTACGAAGGGATCAGAAAGGCGTCACAGAGTCTTCTCAGTTTGAAAATTTACCACTGATTTGTGATTTACCCATATAAAAGATAGAATAAAATTGACTCTAAATACCTGTTAAACTATAGATTGGACACTCTGGTGATACTGTGGAAAAATTCAACATCCACAAAATATTGCAAAAAGAAAATATCCAAAAATAAATGCAAAAAACCTGTTTTATTTTCACATTTTACTTCTATGGAAAGTAAATGCATACGAATGCCACTTTCTAATACACATCAAGGACCCTACCTATAAGAGCACCTGAGAAATACAGTATTCGTCTTCCAGGTCCTATAGACTCTAGGAGGTGTGAAGCATAAATGCTAAACAGCAGTTGGTCATGTGCAGCCCGCAAAGAATTTCTGTTCAAGTATGGAAGTGACATTCTCTCTATAGCCTCTGTCATTCTCCTCGACAATTTCTCTTCCCTGAATAGTTCTGGAATTAGGTATAACATACTCCATGTTTTTGTTACAACCATTTTTTTTAGTAGCACACGTAATAAAAATAGATTTTAATATCCTCTTTTGAAAAAAAAACTCTCTCCCTCCTTGAAGAATAATCAGCTTACTAAAAGGGATACATCATTCAAAAATCAAATTAGTCCTATATGCCCAAGACACAGCTGGGCTCTCTAGAAATATTTTCTCTTTAGTAATACCTATACCTGTAAAGACGTAAGAAAAAATTAACATATACAGGTTACTGAGCATTTTTATGAAATTCTGGTCATTAGTCATTATAATAACACCATAAAATAAGTAGTTATTGTTGTTATACAGATGAGGACACAGAAATTTAGAAACAACTTGCCTAATATTACACAATAACCAAACTAAAGATCCACTATAACAGTTCGTTTCATTATCCTGCATAATGATCATCAGTGTATGGTCTTTCTAAAGACTTTGTGTCATATTGATAAACTTAAATTATTTAATATGCATTAAATATAGTTTGTATTTCTGTGGAATCCAGAACTTTACCTAAACTGAAACTACCTACTGTGATTAAACTTTCCTTGACTAAAAGGGGTGAGAGACTAAAAAGGGAGTGGAAAATGGAGGGGGTGAAAAGCACTTGATTATGTTTGTTTTTAATCTCAACAACTTACTTTTAAGACATATTACTATTTTAATAGATTTAAAATCTGGGTTATTTTTTCTTACACTATGCTTTTGGTTGCATGTAACAGATATGCAACGACTTCATTTAATTAATAAGGGGTTGATTTTCCTAGTGTACGAGTAAGTACAAGGAAAACTGTTTCAGGGATGGTGTACCCATCCTTTTCTGCCATTTTTAACATACGAGTGCCTCCTCTCCCAGCTGTAACCTGGCTGCTCCCCTTCTGGCCGTCCCATCTGCTGTCCAGGCAGGTAGCCAGGAAAGGGGCAAATGACAAAGAGCCAGTGTGGGAGGTAGAGGGAGAAGTCAGCAAACCTGTTCTCATTTAAATAGCTTGTCCAAAAGTCCTGCCCAGCAGCTTTTGCTCGTATTTTATTCACCAGGACTGCATGTCATGGCTACGTGTTACATGCAGAAAATATGATCAGTGGGACTCATAAATGAGTGTTTAGTTTGGAAGAGATTTTTAGTAAATTCATAACAGAAATAATTATTTATCTTAATATCCTAAAATGATTATTTTATCCTAAAATGTGAAGTAGCTAGCTTCCTAGGATCTTGGAAAACCTAATATATTATTTAAAAAATTTTTTTTCTTTATTTTTATTGTTGACACTATTACAGATGTCCCCATCCCATGCCCCTTTGCCCACTTCCACTATAGGGTAAACAAAAGCCTTCAGAAACTGGGGTGAATTTACCCTCTCACAAAAAGCTCCATACTGTGGGAGTTACACAGCTGTACAACATTCCCCCCCACCCCCTCCACCCCAGGGAACCCTCTCTACAAGTGGGTAAATAGAATGCAAGCAGAAAGTGTCAGGCACCCTGGTGAAAGGGTCAGAGAAGTTGAGACAGCCACAATATGGAAACTGAGGGAGAGCTGAAAAGGAGGGAGAAACAATGCGGGAACCCAAAAGCTGTATACAAACTCACCTCAGATCATGGTTGAGCAGTGAACTATATATGTCAGGATGAAATTGCAAAGGGTCTGGGGGAAGCAATAGTCAGAATGCTGAAAAAAAGAAGTCAGCATTGCGATTGGTTCTCAATGCAGAGGGGACACTGTTTAGAGTTTGAACTCACTAGTTGGCAGGTACAAAAGTTGACCTTTATCTTCAAACAACCTAAAGGACCATGTCCTGAGAGTCAAAGACTAAGGACTTCACCCTAGGATTCACGACACAATGAAATAACAATATCTAAAAGTCCACAAGTTCAAGGCTACCCATTAATAATTTATGTGCTAGAATAAAACTCAGCACTCATAGAAAGCAGATAACAGAAACTGTCTTTGTAATTCATCTTCCACAATGTCCAGGTTTCTAGAAGTTCTAGAATAGGTTAAACTCAGCTACAGTGGTAGAAATCACAACAGTGTTTTCCAGGGTGAGGGAAATTCTTAACTAGAAAAGGGCATAAGAGAACTTGTGGTGATAATGATAATGTCCTTTGTAATAATTTGACTGTTCATTGCATGGGTATATTTGCCAAAAACTCAACAGGCATTATAGTTAAAATCTGTAAGTTCAATTTATATAAATTATACCTAAAATGAATGAATTAATGAATGAATTTCCCCTGGTTTGTGAATAATATGTAGAAATAATTTTGCATATTTATTGCTCATGAATTATAAAAACATTTAAAATACTTTACCAACAGTAGCCAAGATTTCTTTGATATTTTGCCTCTTTCCCTAATGTTATGTAGATATAGTTCCCCAATAATTGCAAATCCCATTTAGCAGTTCTTTCCTTTAATATTACTAGCTTCTAATTTAGAGAAATATTACCACCTTCTCCCTTTGATTTGAGTGTAAATGGCATAAAGGTGTAGCAATAAATACATTACGGATCAGTAATTCAGTGATTCTCACTCATGCTACGTTCTGGATCAGTGAGCTAAGCATCAATTTCACAATAAACTGCCTTCTGCTCTCTGCTGTGTTTTTCACTCCTTAGGCCCTGTGTCGTATACAGCAGTATTGAAAATTAAACCTACTTCAGCCTGGCACATGCATGGAATATACAGAGCACAGAAAATATTTCATTTTCTTTTTTTAACATTTAAAAAATGTAAACATTTAAAAAAATATGTAATTTTTTTTTTTTAGAGGGATGGGAAGGGAAGGACAGAGGGAGAGAAACATCAGCGTGTGGTTGCCTCTCGTATACCCCCTACTGGGGCCCTGGCCCACAACTCAGGCATGTGCCCTGACTGGGAATCGAACCCGTGACCCTTTGGTTCGCAGGTCTGTAGTCAATCCACTGAGCCACACCAGCTAAGGCATCATTTTCATAGGAACCCTCTAGAGTTAAAATTCTCCAGTTTAAAAAAGAGCGGAAATAAACAGAATTCTCCCATCACAAAAGAGCAGCAGCATTGTTGTTCATATCCAAGCAAAGAACCTTCAGAATAAACTATGCTCTTCCGATTTACATTTTCGCTTTGATTGGGGATCTTTAGGGCTTGTTTCCTGTAAACAGCAATGCTGCATTTGATGATGTCTAAAGAGAAAGTCAAGACATGTCACATGGTGGAATTTGTCATTTTAATAGGACTTCTGAATTTCATATCAAATGTCTACTCTGTATGTAGACATTTTTGATAATTTTAGTTTTAATACAAAAATGTATAAAGACCAACAGGTTGTTTCATCATCCTG
Organism: Mormoops blainvillei; assembly: GCA_004026545.1. Classification (NCBI taxonomy): domain Eukaryota; kingdom Metazoa; phylum Chordata; class Mammalia; order Chiroptera; family Mormoopidae; genus Mormoops; species Mormoops blainvillei. The sequence goes on along the minus strand of PVJD01000180.1, from coordinate 528,087 downwards.
TCTTCATCTCACAAACCAAATAACATTCCAGTACTTCTGGTAAGAGTACATTGGTGTGCATGTATTTATAAATCTTTTATTTTGACACAAATCTATTGGGGGACAAAACTCCAGTGTAAGCATGAATGATTTTAATTTCTTAACATCTTTCTTCCCTACACTCAAAATGTATGTATAAGTTCTTGGATTTCACAATTTTGTCTTCTTGGCTTTACAGAATAAAGAACTTTATATATTAAGATGATTCATACCAAAGCCTTAATTTTATAAGAAAGTGAAAACAGTATCCCAGAATAATGAAGTAAACTGCCAGCTCACAGCAAGTTAAACAGAGTAAAATAGAGCTCAGATAGTACATTCCAGTAACATACATCTTAGACTCTGAACATTTAAACATTTTTTTGTGTGTAATTCTCTATGCTTCAGGTTTTGCCTTTCATATGATATGCTCTGAGCAAATCCCGAGCCTTAGCATAAATCTAGAACTAATTCACTTAAGTGAGTTAACATCCTGACCTGGAACACATCTGAGATGAAAGAAGGGAGGGATTGGACATGGTTTATACTGCATGAAATTTAAATAAAGATGCATCTGAAAATATTTCCTTAGAGTTAGTAAAGCTTTATTGCATTATTTGTTCAAAGATACTTTTCTAATAAGAAAACATTTTTATTTTCATCTCTGTTGGTAGACATGACTCTTGCCAGGAACACAGAGCTTTCAAATTATAGGCTTTAGTATTTTTAGATACATTTAACATGAGCTTACTAAAATGTTATTCAAATTACCTTCACCTCAACCCCATAATACTATTCTCTGAATTTTTATTTTTTAGTCGTGGTCAACTACTTCTCCTGTATGATAACATCCCTATAGCAAATGAATTTGTATATGAAGCAAAATTTAACTTATCTTTTTTTTTTAAAGATTTTATTTATTTTATTATTGTTTTTAGACAGGGGAAAGGAGGGAGAAAGAGAGGGAGAGAAACATCAGTGTGTGGTTGCCTCTCACATGCCCCCTACTGGGGACCTGGCCCACAACCCCAGCACATACCCTGACTGGGGAATCGAACGGGCGACTCTTTGGTTTGCAGGCCAGTGCTCAGTCCACTGAGACACACCAGCCAGGGCTAACTCATTCTTTTCTGTATCTTCACCAGTAAAGTGGAGATGTTTGGGGACAATATTTCTGTGTTCCTTTTAAGATTTACATTTCTTGAGAACCTCTGCATGCATTTATCTTATTCTAGAAGCCAGTGGGTCTTCATAATTCAGTAATAATTATTGGTGTTTTCCTTCCCTAAGCTATCTAACATGACAGATATTTCTTGCTATTAGTTATGACACGATTTTATTCAATAGTCATCAGCTGGAGAGTTAACTTACTCTGTATTCTATTTTTTCAACCATTGTATTATTGAACATTCTTTATTGTTTTTTATGAGACTGTGTCATATAAGATACATCATTTGTTCTGTTCTTTCAATGTTTGTTTGTTTTTATTTCTACATTTTCTTTCATTGGCTAAGATGAACCTAATTTTCCAAAAATAAAGGAGCTTTCTTCAAGTATGAGGAAGCAGGAGCTAAACAATAAGATTTACTTTTGGAGAAAATATAAGATATTGAATACTGTGGGTTTTTTTAATATGGCTTTTTTTAGTTAAAAATAACTCTTTTTTTCCTCCACATAGTTCTCTAAGATGGTAGATTATGCAGAAATGCATCTACTGCTATATGGACATTTTTTTAACATTTGTGACTTTTTAATTGAATTTATTGGGGTGACATTGGCTCACAAAAATCATACATGTTTCAAGTGTACAACTCAACAAAGCATGATCTGCACTCTGTACCATGCACCCACCGCTCCGAGCAAAGTCTTTTTCCATCCCCATTCCCCCAATTTGCCCACCTCCACCTAATCCCCACCCCCTTTCCCTCTGGCTATCACCATACAGTTGTCTGTGTTTATATTTTAAACACACACACACACACGCACACACACACACACACACATATGTGTATAAATATATATGTATATATATTCTTTTTTTGCTTAATTCCTTTTCCTTTTTTCATATAGCCCCCTGACTCCCCTCCTGTGAATTTTTATTTTATTAAAAAACTTGTACTAGTAGCAATGAACTCATTAAAGAATCAAGATGGTTAATTTTATGTATCAACTTGTCTGGGCAATAGTGCCCAGATATTTGGCCAAATGTTATTCTGTTCTGTGAAAGTATGTTTTTTTGTATGAAATTAATGTTTTAACTGATGAACTTTGAGTAAAGCAGCCCTCCATATGTGGTACTCCTCATCCTATGAGTTTGAAAGTCTTAACAGAACAATGACTGACCTTTCCAATTAAAAGGGCATTCAGTCAGCAGACTGTGCGGACTCTGTGGCTCTTCCCTCGGTCTCTAGCTGACCTACCCAGCAGATTTTGGGTTTACCAAGCCTCCATGATCATGAGACCCAATTTCTTAAAATCTCTCTCTCTCTCTCTCTCTCTCTCTCTCTCACACACACACACACACACACAATCTTTGAATAATATTATTGAATGAGACCTTATGGAGATTTATAAATTAGTAGCAAGAATTATTTTAAAAATGAAAATATCATGAAATTAGAAAATAATGTATTTTACTATGTATGAAGTCTGTCCAGAAAGTATCCAGCCATGTACTATGAAAAAGAGACATTTATTAAAGAAAATACAGGATACAATAAACATTGTACATTGGACAGTGATACCTCAGTCCCATCACTTTAGGAGCCTTGGGAACTCACACAGTTCTTCCAGTGCCTCCTTCACTATTCAAAACACTCTGCAAAATCATTTGTTGGAATCACCATAAGCTGCCCCATTATATTTTCCTCAATCTCACTTGACAGTGTGAAACCTCTTCCCATTCAGAAGTTTTAGGAAAAGCCAGAAGTTGCAGGTGCCAAATCTGGGCTCTAAGGGCGTGAGTCACCTGGGTGATTTGATGTTTCACCATGAAACTATTTATGAGATGTGACGCATGAGCAGGCACATTGTCGTGGCGAAGCTGCCTCCATAGAGGAACGTTGAAGCTTAACGCAAAATTTGATAAAGATTTGTTGCTCTACTTGCTCTGCCATTTGGAATGTGCTGGCCACACAGTACACATGCTCACTCTACAGCATCTACCGCCCCCACTGACTAGTACAGTGAAGTCATCATTGTTCTCGCATGCACATTCCAGTCCACTCTCCTTGGCTGCCAGGTTACATTGATATTGCACAAACTGTTCTTGTTATATTAACAATGGCTGGATTTTTTCTGAGCAGACCTTATATACTTTATACTATATTTATGTGCCATATAATTATATATATATGCGAAATTTGTTGGATCTGTTTCTCTGCATAACAGAAAATATTCTTAATTTCAGATATTAGTGAAATACTATTAATACTTTCCTTGAAAACAACTTTTCCTATCTTCATATTTTTAATGAGTGATCGCTCACACACAAATAGGTATTAAATTATTATTTGAGTTGAAAATGTGACCTCAAACTTTATTTAATATGAAAGTTTAAGTTTCAAACTGAAAATTGAGGTGATCTTGTTGAATCTTCTTTTTTCTTAAGTGACATTGCTTCCTTCTTTTGGTTCATTTTTCTCAACCTGTGATGATAAAGGAGCTTTTGCATCTCACCCAGGGTCTCAAGAGAAAGTGCTATTAGCAGGGGTTTTCTATAAGAAAATTGCATTGAGCCATATGGGCTTTCCAGATTTCGCTGTATTACAAATGGGGATTTTAGAAGGGTCAAGGGAAATAAACTAGTCACACTCACAGTGGAGAATATTTGAGACATCTAAGGAGGAGATCAGGACAATATTATTGCCAGTGTTTTCTCTTTCAGAGGTGTCTTTAAAATTTGCTCTGAAGATATATGAGGAAACGTGAAAATTATAACTATTTTTCTGAGTTTTGAAGAAACCTCATTATGCATGAATGTGATTTTTGAAGGATTTAATGAAGCAGTAGTATGAAAAATAACCCAATTTTGATAAGAGAAAGAATATAATATCTACTACAATTAACAGCTTAAAGTGGGCCATGTATACAGTTAATAGGCTATTTGGCCTCTGGCATTTGCACAAGTAATTTCTTGCTTTGCCCATGACATCATGTCCTGTATTGCCATTACTATCAGAATCATTAATTGCCTATTTGCCTGTTGCAATTTGTAAAGATGTCATAGCAGTAATTACATATTCTGCCCATTTCCCTCCACAACTGTTTCACTTTATTTCTTTAATTCTGTTTTAAGAAGACTATACTATTTTGCCCAAGTCATATTCCTCTAGTTAGCTCATCATGGATTGCATAAGCACAGATTGATTTAATTTTTTGTATTCCTTGATATTAATCCTTATATCTCCATTAGATCTCATTCAACATTATTTTTTCAAAGACTATGTCTCACTCTGAATTCCCAGATTAGACACAAAAAATCAAAGGAATTCAGTATCAGCGGAGTCTGTAAGAGTTTACTATTCATATTATTGGTCTGATGCTCTGTGCTAACTACATAATATGTGAAGCTTAACACTAAATAAAAATGTGGTGCTTCTTGTGCAAGAAATTAAGAATTTCAAACCAGTGACTGCAGAGCATTGAACTAACTATAGCTCCCTTCCCAGCTGTCTGCAACTGGCCAGTTCACGCAGGAAGCCATCTTGAATTTCTCCCCTATCATGCTTACCTAATGGTTATTGGGCCTCTGTTTACACACTTCCAGAGACAGAAAATTTTACAAATTCTCAAAGCCATCCATTCCTGAATCCACCAGTTAGGTCTGTTAGAGATTGTTTTCTTATCCTTTCAAAATAAGGATGAGGGGGAATGATGGCACATGACTGAATACTGATGCTTATTATTATTATTACTTTTCTCACTTTTTTTTTTGTATCTAGTGTTTTTAAGGCAAACATCGGAAAGGAACTAAAATGATTTGACCATCTCTCCCACTTTGTTACCTTTGTTCTCTTCATCTTCTTTACCATGTAGTTCTCCCTTCTCTCCTAAAATGAGAATGAACAGTGTCCCTAACATGACCTCCAGTAATGGCTTTATAAGGAAATGAATAGGCTAAGAGATGAAGGATAGAAAGTGATATGATGCCATCCAGCCTAATCATTACTGGGCACAATTTAGGTGTCTGAAATATAAGCACTTGTAGAAATTCCAAATGTAAGGACATCATTATCAAAATTAACCTGTACGAATGGACTTCTTATTCACTGTGATATGGGCAATAAAAAAAACAGAAGATCTTTTTGATGTATCCTTAATTAAATAATTAAATGAATTATTTTTATGTATTCAGTCTTGCTCATATTTCCACATTCATCTCTTAGGCACTATATAGATGAACTATATCATTTTAGGCACTTAAAATGGCACTTTTATTCCATGTTTTTGTTAGTCCTGTTATGTATGCTTAGCATGACCTCTTTCTCCTTGCTTGTTATAAGAAACCTTGTTCAGCCCTGGCTGGTGTAGCTCAGAGGATTGAGCACTGGCCTGCGAATCAAAGGATCACCAGTTCAATTCCCCAGTCAGGGCACATGCCTCTGGGTTGTGGGCCAGGTTCCCAGTGGGGGACACACAAGAGGCAACCACACATTGATGTTTCTCTCCCTCTCTTTCTCTCTCCTTTCCCCTTTGTGTAAAAATAAAATAAATAAAATCTTAAAAAAAAAAAATCTTGTTCAACTCCATACAACTTTCTTTCTCTAATTCTGAATCTCTCCCCCTCTCTTCAGTTAGATACTTCTCTCTCTCTTATTTCAATTCTTATTAAAATTTGGTTTGATCTTTCCTTATTGCATTTTGTATCCTATCCACCTTCTATACTTGAAGGTCATCTTTAGAGCATATAAATTAACCTATACCAAAGGTTAATTTTATTTATTGATCAAGGTATAAAGAACCATAATTTTTTTATTTTGAATGACAGTTATTGAATTTGGTTACAATACATGCAAAAATTATTTTTTAAAGATACCACATACCCAAAATCATAAAGAAAACAGTGTTGCTAGTTTTACTGATTCAGTTTTTATATATTAATATTTTGGCTTTAGATTCAAATAAATATGTTTGACAGAATGTTTTCATAAGGTTAATATTTCTTTTTTAAAAGAAAATCTTTATATTTTTTTCAATACCAGTGTAAAAATTGCGTTGACAAGATGATTTCTGACACCTGTGTGATTTTATGATCCCAAGTACCATAAGCTAAGCAAGCATTGATACAAGCATACAACAAAGCCTGGTGACAATTCTTTTTAAATGTTTTTATTTTGGTGAACCCCATAACTTAAAAATGATGTATATATATTTCTTATTTAAAGATAACTTAAGCATATTTTTAAAGAAACTTATGACTTATTGAAGCACCATTATAAATTTTTAAAAAATGGTCATAAGTAGTAAGTTTGGGAATATCATACTAAACCCATTATTAAAATAAAAGATAATCATGAAAACCCCTGAACTCAGATAATTTTTATATACTTTCACTTTGAGAAATTTTTATGCTAAATGTTGCCACAACTTTAATTTTATATCTTGTCTACCAAAAATAGATATATGTTTTAATTTATAATATTATATTATTAATTAAAATAATACCTCAATGTCATGATTCTGTAGAATTTAAATGTATTAATTAAATATAATGTGGTTTTTACAAATATATTTTAAGTATCTTCAAATAATCTTAAACTTTAAATTCAGGAAATTTTGACACTGTGGTCACCAGAATTATCATTTTTGTGCTATTTTAATATGAATCCTGTACAGACATTTACATGAATTTATTTCTTTCCCATATTATATACTTACTGATCCTATACTGTTCCTCCTACTTCATTAATCTTTATATAGTGTTATCCTTAAATTAATTATTTTGATACCATATTTTGAAATAATCTTTTATTATATTTTCTCATAGACATGGAAAACTACTCTGTCAGGTATGATTTCAGAAAGATATATTTTCTGTTCTTGAAGTGTTTATATGTATTTTGTTCATCCAGCATTTAAAAAAGTTTTTACTGTGCTCCTGGGAGTATACTATACTGAAAAAATATATATATATATTTACATTTATATATAGTCCTACTTGCCATAAAAGGTTTTGATTTAAACATAAACAGATAACTATGAATTTTTGTTAGTGCTATTGAAGACAACTTAGTAAGTATGATGTGCTTTGTTTTAGAAAGTTGAGGGAGAATGCAGAAGTGATATTTCAACTGAACGTAAAAAATGGCTTGGGCTTGAAAAAGACATGAAAACATGTATATGCCAAGTGAAAGCAATAGCATATAAGCTTTATTTATTCAATTGAGAAATAGCTATTGAGTGCCTACCGTATGCCAGAGATCCATGAGACAGTAGGAGCCAGAATGCGCTACAAATTCACATTGTGGGAGGAGCCATGGAATTGGGGGCTGGGTCTGAGAGGTGTTGGTGTGGAATAAGAATGGGCAAAGAGGCTGAGAACAGATTGCACCAAGCTATGGAGATCTGATTTTATATTATTATAATAAAATTCTTCAGCAGTTGGGTGACATGAAGCATTTAACTTTCAGAAAGGCAACTCCAACAGTTGTATAGAAAATGAGCTAGACTGAGGGAGAAGCGAGGTGCTGGCTAAGAGGGTGTTATTGTGATAGTTCAGGAGAGAAATGATGACGATCCAGACCTAACAGTGACAGGTGAACAGAGAGGATAGGCTGAACTTGATAGGCATCTTGGGGGGAGAATTGGCAATATTTGATGACAGGGAATTTTAGTGTCAATCATAATAAAGGTTTTTTGTTACAGGAAATACACAATATAAAAACACGTGCACTATAACCGTACTCATATATTGGTATTCTCTACTTAATAACGATTTTGATGAGTTTGATCACTTTTATATATCTCAAGATTAAAGAGAATGTGGATTGACACTCAGTATGGGGATAGAAAGCTTTAATTTGTGCAAAACATAGGAATTTCAGAATCTATTCTGGAATCAAATCTTTTATTTTAAGAGGAGACTGAGGTTGACACTAAACCCAGTTAATGGCAGAACTTAGCTCTCCAGACTTTCTTGATTTGCGACATCAAAATCAGCTTAAGTATTTCATTGTGTAAATGAGTATGTTAATATATTTTGGGAATGATGTTTATTCCTGATTCTAGGTATTTGTTAATATCTAGTTGTGTTTAATGAGTGAAGACATGCTTTTGAGGGAATCAAAAAGTAAGTAGTGATTGCATGAATTCACTGTATTTTAGTTCATTATTTTTGAGGGACTATAGAGATGTGATTTGTACCTACCTTAGTACATAATAAAAGAAATAGAATTTTGCCATTCTTAGAATTTTTGAACAAAAATTTTAAATGAATGTGCAATGGAATATTACTCAGCCATAAAAAGAATGAAATCTTGCCCTGTGTGACAGCGTGGCTGGGCCTAGAGGACATTATGCTGAATTAAATAAGTCAGAGAGAGACAAATACTGTATGATTTTTCTTATATGTGGAATCTAAAAAAAACAAAATAAATGAACAAACAAAACAGAAACAAACTCATAGATACAGAGAACAAATTGTTGTTTGCCAGATGGGAGGGGGTTGAGGGATGGATGAAAAAGGTGAAAAGGATTAAGAATTACAAATTGCCAGTTATAAAAATAGTTAAAGGATATAAAGTACAGCATAGGGAACAAAGCCAATAATATTGTAATAACTATATATAGCATCAGATGGGTTTATTTGGTTGACTCTTTCATAAGTTGCATGAAGGTTGTATACCTGAAATTACTACAATATTGTGTATCAAATATAATTTAGAAGTAAATTTAAAAGTGACGGTTTTAATTCTTCACTTCCAATTTAGATGAACTTTTAGTTCTCTGTCTTGCCTGATTGCTCTCGCTAGGGCTTGCAGTACTGTGTTGACTAAGGGTGGTGGGCATCCTTGTCTCTTTCCTGACCTTAGAGGAAAAGATTTCAGTGGTGCATCATTAAGTAGGATATCAGCTGAAGGTTTGTCATATATGTCCTTTACTATGTCAAGGAGCTTTCCTTCTGTACCCTTTTTATTGAGTGTTTTAATTATGAATAGATGTTGTATCTTATGATGTTTTGGCTTCCATTGATATGACCATATGATTTTTATTCTTTATTTTGTGTATGTTGAACCATCCTTGTGCCCCAGGAATTAACCCTGTATGATCATGATGTATTGATTTTTTTTAAAGCATTGCTTTATTCCATTTGCCAGTATTTTGTTTATAATTTTTGCATCTGCATCCATCAGAGATGTCAGCCTGTAGTTTTCTTTTTTGTGTGTGTTATCCTTGCCAGGTTTTGGTATCACAGTTATCTCGGCCTCATGAAATGTATTAGGAAGTATTGCTTCTTCAACTTTTTTGAAGAGGTTGAGAAGGATAGGTATTAAATCTTCTTTGAGTGTTTGGTAAAATTCAGCAGTGAAGCCACGTGGTCCTGGACTTTTACTTTTGGGGAAGTTATTTTTTTCATTTACAGTTTAATTCAGTTATTATTTTGTATTACTTCCAGGTGTACGGCATAGCAGTTAGACAATCATATAGTTTACAAAGTGTTCCCCTTGATATTTCCAGGACCTACTGGCATCATACATAGTTAATACAACATTATTGACTGTATTTCCTATGCTGTACTTGATGATTGTTTCAATTTCCTCACTGTTGACTGGTTTATTTAGCTATTCCACTTTTTAATGAGTCTAGGAAGATTATACATTTCTAGGAATTTAGCCATTTCTTCTAGGGTATTAGATTCGGTGGCCTGTAGTCTTCCATAGTAGTCTTGTATGATCCGTTGTATTTCTGTGGTGTCTATGGTAACTTCTCCTCTTTCATATCTAATTTTGCTTATTTGAGTCTTTTCTCTTTTTTCCATAGTTAGTCTAGCCACGGGTTTGTCAATTTTCTTAAATGAACAAACAAAGAAAACAAACAAAAACTTATAGACACAGACAAAAGGTGGAAGGGGGATGAGAGTGAAAAAACATAAAGGGGGTCAAATATATGGTGATGGAAGAAGATTTGACTCTGGGTGGTGGTCACACAATGCAATATACAGATCATGTATCATAGTAATGTAAACTGGAAACCTATGTAATTTTATTAACTAATGTCACCCTAGATGTAATGAAAGTTAAATTTAAAAAGACTGGAAAACAACATAACAAATTGTCAGCATCTAATATAAAAGGTGGACAGCAAAAGAGAATCTGAAGATTTTTTTCGGGAAAAGAAGGGTAACAAAACTTTAGAACACATTTACATACACAAAAAGACATAAAAATAGTTTGATGTTTGCATTGGCATCTACTAAAATAAGATTGGCATATATGCAACCTGATTTTGTTTTAACTCCTTAAAAACAGAATTAAAAATGAGCACAATTCCATAAAGATTACTAGTTTTGATTTTAAAAGGAGGATGAAGAAAAAAGTAACAAATAGATAAATTTAAATAATAGAACACTTTAAATTAAGATAGCTTCAGAGGAAAAAAATAATTTTCCAAGTTTCCAGATAAACATTCTTAGATTTTGGGGCATAGGCAAAACAAAATGAAATATATATGAGGGTGGGAGGAAAATGCACTCAAACCATGTGTCAACAGTAGCTGGAGGAGAAGCAGAAAAAGTCTTTGGTAGTTTAGGTGCTAAAGGCTACTTTGGTAGCTACAGTGTGTGCCGTGCTGCAACCAGTGTGAGTTCATTCAGAAGCAGAACGCCCTTGCTCTGCGTGCAGGCCCATGGATAATGCAGATCTGGCCTGCACTCCGTGTTCAGGACGGAATGAGGAATTGTGACCAGACTTCAGAGATGGCCCTCCCACAGTCTGTGAGGTTTCAGTCTGCACATATTTCTGCTCAGTGGCTGGGCTGCTTTGATAACAGAATTTGGCCTCTAGAGAAGGTATGTTCTCTCTGAAGAAGTATTTTACAGAGGTAATTGTCCCCCTAGTCCTTCATTTATCAACAAAAAACCAATAGAAATGGAAAATAAAAGTCATGAAATTAGTTAAAATCTCCTGAGTGAGGTATTTGAGACACTTTGAAGATTTTTTTTTAAATTAAAGTATTCATAGAGGGACTCCATGCACTAATAAAGGAGTATAAAATTATCCCAGATTTGGGATTTTGATAGTAATAGAAGAGCAAGTAAAATTAAGGTTAGGAAGGTCCAGTTAAAGACATATTTGTTTAATGTATATTTTATTCAGTTTCTAACCTGTTATTTTGTTTAATCATTGAAAATGCAGTTGCACATATTTATTTGAATACTCTGGGTTTACAAAATAAGAAAAAATTGTAAATGCATGTTTCTGAGAGGGAAAAGAAAGCCTTAATCTTGCAGATTTTATTATTTGCTATGCAGATTCATGGAAGATGTAGAGTGAATTTTAAAGTTATGAAAGATACAGTATATATGATTAAAACAAAATTCACTGAAGGAAAAGTGAGCAATGTTTGACTTTCCATTGTGTGCTCATTCAGCTCCTCGTTCACATGTAGACAGGCTTTGGGAGTCTACTTTGGTAACATAGTTAGTGGCAGTTCTAGACTTCATAGACTTTTGACAGAGGGAATCTTGAATTTATTGATTCAATATTCTCAAAATAATCAAGATGCAGATGTAATACAATAAGGGTTTATAGCATAGTTAGGATTAGTTATAATATATTTGAGTATTTTAGTCCTCAGTAAATTTTGGATCTCAGAGTATTGTCATGGTCTGTTACAAAAGGATCTAAATTAATTTGATGAAAGCATCATCTGCCTATATGCAAGTTTGGGGAGGGTGTTTCTCATTGACATGCCAAATTCCACACAGTGTAACTAAATTGTCACAGGCGATTTAAAGCAATTATCTTGAGCAATCTGGTCAAGACAAATTTATAATTATCAACAAATATTTATGGAATGTCCACTGAGTACCTAACTTTTTATTAGTTGCTACATATCTGTTGAAAATTCTAGAAGTGGATCTGATGCTAAGGATTGAGATGGGAGAGAGGTACAGAAGGCAAAATTCCCTTCAAAAAAGAAATTTGATTCCAAGTCTACAGAAAAGCATGATGTAGGAATTCAAACCTTTTTTCTTTATATTTCTATTTATCATTTCTTATGGTAATTCTAAAATAGAGCATTTACTTAAATTAGATTTTTAATAAGTCAGTTAAGATATTTAAAAATAATTCTTTACTTTAAGGAAGATTATAGTATTATATTGGATCATAAGTCATATTTAGAATTAACAAATTAATTTTGCTGTGAGATACTCTAAAAAAATTAAAGAAAAATTAAAAAAAATCAGAGGTGATATAGTCCTGATTTAGAATGCCTATTTTCACTTATGATGTAGGGGAAGGGCAAGAAAACATTTGACAGCAAAAATTATTTTCTTCTTGAGTTATTTACCTGTACTCATAGATTTCTAAAATAAAATCTTATATTTCCATTGCTCTTTTTCACAAACTTTTAAAATGTACAATAAGAAATATATTTTACATCACAACTCATTTATTGCAACGGGCCTTGAAATGAAGTTCTTGCTAAGAAACCACAATGTATGTTGTGATTATTTCTATTCTGTTTATTTCATTTAAAAATACTGCAACTTACCACATTTACTTTATTACACATCAGTTGCCAGTGGGTCATGACATGAAGTTTGTAAATGACCTTTCCAGAATTTTGAGGAAAATAAATCAAAGGATAAGAAAAAATATCCAGACTTAATAGCAATTAAACAGTAGACACATGGGTCTACATTCTAAATACACAGTAGGTATTTTGTTCTTATAATTTTAGGTGTTGAATTTAATTTCATATTGTTTTTTAATGGTCTTGATGCTAACTAGTCATTTGTCACACTTACTTTAATATGATCAGTTTGTAAGCAAGCACAGCACTTCTGTTGTGTAGATCTTCATTTTTAAGTATCTTCCTGACTCTAGATAGCTGAGACCATTGAACTGGTAGGGCAACGTGCTTCTCTGTATGTGAATATTGGCTGTGCTGTGTGAGCGAGCACACGTGTGAACTCATCCTGTTGTTTATCAAAAGAGCAGCAAACAGTGTCTCTGGCTTTGTGGCTCACGCTGGCATTTCAGACATGACTGACCTCCTTGAGGGGCTCCTTAGTATCCATTGTTTAATGGTAGCTCAATCCTTAGTCCATAAAGATGGATAAAAGGTTATATTATCAAAATACTACCAATTAAAATGTTTCGATGGGTTCAGCATGACCGAATTCATATTTTTCTTTTCTTTTATTATATGATATATATATTTAGAGTTATGTGTGTTATATATTATACTTTTAATATAAATTAAAATGACAAGGAACCAATGAAAGAATGTAAGTGCAACCATTCTGAAATTGAGTAAAAAAACAGGTATGCTGGGATCTATGTCAACTTGATCTAGTCTGAACCTATTGAACTCACATTTATTGTGATTAATATTGAAGGGGAAAAAGCAGGTCCTGGGTTTTCAGAGATGCTTATTTTCTAAGAGAAAATCTGGATATGAAATCTCCCTGCTTAAAAACAGAAAACTGTGAAGTCCAAACCACACTTCTGTGGACAGGATGAAAATAATTTGCAAGCATCGAGATTGTAGCCTAGAAGGATGTGACACACATTACCACTTGAATTAGATATAACTTGGAAAAGAAATTGTAACTTTATATATATATATATATATATATATATATATATATATACACACACACACACACACACACACACACCCTTTTAATTTTTCCATAAGGAAAATTACTTTTTATTCTAAAACATTTTCCTTGTTATTTTCCTGTTTGTTTCTGGACAGTATCTTAAATTGGTGTTGTACTACATAGGTCCATATTGAATTGTTATAAAGCACATAGTAATAAACATCTAATTATAAAATAATTAGTATTCTTACTTTTTAAGTCATCTAAGATGGCAATGATGGAAAGAAGAGATAAAAAGTATAATGAAGATGGATAAAGAAATGTTTAAAAAATTATGCCTATTCAAAAGGCAGATTAATCAAAAGTCTTTATATTGTCTTTTTTTCTAGAGAATTCACTAAAATGTGATGATTACAAAAATTATTTCAGGTTTATTTTTATTTATGTTAGTTGTTTTCATTTCTTGTTTTGTTGTGCCAATAACAATGAGCAAAATGAAAGAATGAGAGAGAATGTATGGGGAGAATAAAGATTTCTGGAAAAAAAGAGAAGGAGGTATACGTGTAGGGAAGGTAGATTCTAGAAACATAAACTAGATGGACAGGTAAGAGGAAGTTATAACCTGTAGCACATGCAGAAAAGGCCACATGTGAAAATGGAACTAATTTCTATTGAACCGGAGAGAAGCTCAGGACTTAAATATTGGAGGCACTGAAACAAAGAAGTGAGAAATGGGACAGGAATTAGGTGGCTTTATTGACATGTCATTTGGCACCCCCAAGTCACTGTCCTGCTTCTCCTGATTAGAACATGTGGCAGACAGACTCTCCATCCAATAGCACAAGCTCTTTCCTTTGAGGTTTAATAATTAATAAAAATGATATAAATACATTGAGAGGGAGGAAAAAGAGGATAAAAAGGGAAACATGAAGTGCTAAATCCATGAAAGAGCTGCATAAACATGTCAGAGACACCATAATACACAAGGTTAGGAAAGATTGCATCAGAAAAATAGGATTTGGGTCAGTGTTAAAAAAGAAAGGATGCTATTGCTTTTCACTGTATACATAGCATTTGTACTTTTTTGACTTTTTAAATATGAGTATGAATAATTTTGTTTGAAATATTTTTACAAAAACAATTTGGTATGTAAAATTCAAGAAAATTGTGGAAACCACTGATAAAAGTCTATTTGGTTAAGATGGGCGGCAGAATAAAAGTATCTAGAAAAATGTCGTGGAGCTGACAAAACATGCCAGGGATTTCTTTTTGGTATCTATTGTTTTTAAATATTTTCAAACATTTAACCTCAAGTGATGCCATTGTGAGATATGTTGGCTGGAGATTATTGTTATTTTTTTTTCGGTTGGTATTTTTTTTATTATTAAATTACCATTCAGTAAACATATAGTAATGCTGACTGTGCATTTTAGCTTCTGACAAACTTGTGACATGCTGGACAGAGAGAGCAGGAGTAGTGCATGTGTGTTTGGATCTCATAGGGGATTGGGCATCCCCAGGAATAGGTTCCACTGGTTTTGGAAAAAACAGCTTCGCTGTAATACTAATAGATTCTCTCAGGTTGAGAGAAATAGAACCACGGGTGGATGAAAATAATGAAAACAGGCCAATGGTCCACAGACAGGGAAGCACTGCTTTCTTTACAGTGCCATTTCTGAGAGCCAGTGAGACCCCCTTGACAAATAACTGTGTTGTAGCCATGCATATAGGACTGTATGCAAAATCACAAAGATGAAGCTTCTGTGCCTAAATTATAGGGCATAAGCATTAGAAAACAATTGGATCAGAAGAGGATGAAGGTGCTCAAATAAAAATGAAGGTCAGCAACTTTATTGCCGTTTCTAGTGCTCAAGGGTTGACATTGCAAAAGATAACATAATCCAGGAGTAATTAAGTTTAAATCTAGCAAAAGCTGTCTTTTAATTTTTCCCACCAGCTTTGGAGAATGTAGACTCACACTCAGAAATCAAGTTGAGTTACAGAAAAATAATAGTGTATATCTTGTCTACCTAAGTTTGCCGACTGAATCATGTTTGATTACATCTGCCTGAATATAATAGAAAGTGTAGCATGATGGATGCAGAAAGGACAAGAAAGACAGCAGCATGTTATTCTAGGAATTAGTCTAATTCTGCCTGTCTTCTGAGCTTTCGTTATTGTTGTTGTTGTAAGAAATGTATTCTTTCACAACTCCCTTCTAAATTTGTTTTGGAGCTTGTTTAGGTAACCCCTGAATGTTCTTTTATGCACCTTTTTCTCATCTGAGAAACTGGCATTCACGGGCTCTAGAAATGATATAGTGTATGGGTAAATCTTCCAGCTTGAAAATGTGACACTTTTGAGTTTCTGCATTTTAAATATTTACATAACTGCTGAATTTTGGGAAATGTCAGAGAGATATATTATAGCAATTAGTAAAGCTAACAAAGCTAAGTATATTATATTAACTACAATTTACTTATATTTAAGTAGATTACTTGGTTTTATTTCATTGCATCTACATAATGCCTTTCAACAACTTGCACAACAATGTTACCTTCATAAAACTGATATTTTTTGTATATTTTATTGAGTATGCTGTTACAGTTGTCCCATTTTTCCCCTCTTTATCCCCTCCACCCTGCACTCCATCCCGTCACCCCCACGCCTCTTAGTCCATGTCCATGGGATATACATATCAGTTCTTTGGCACCTTAGAATAGTACAGGAAGTTAAGAAACCAAAGCACTTATTTATATTTCAAATATATATTTATTTTTATTCCAATACATTTCAGATCTTTTGAGATTTTTAATAAGCAGTACAGCATGGACATAGGCAGACTTTACCTAATACTGTTTTTACCTATTTTGTTAAAAGTTTCCCTTTCCTATATTAAAAGTATGTAAGATTGTGTTAGAAATGAAGTTTACTCTTATGCATAAATGAAATACGGAATGACTAAAGGGGTAAGAGTGTATACTTTCAGTAGAGATCCAGGTCGAACAGAGTAAAACACTGTGGCAATAGAATTGGTCATGCATTTTCTAATACCTCCAGTAAGGAGACTACCATATCGGATTATTTATTTGTTTTCAGACAATAAAATCTGAAGACTTAATGTTAGTAACAATATATTTTGTGAATCTCATATTAAAGGCACAAAGTTACATGTAAGATATAAAAAAAGACATTTATTAAATATACAGTTTTACTATTAAAATGCCATTTGCCTACTATACAAAATATATGTTGTTTTGAGGAAGTCCTGAAAATATAGCAAATACATTTAATTAGTATTTTTAGTTGCTTCAGTCCAAGAGAATGAAGCAATTACCTCCAGAGACAGTATATAGAAAGAAAATACCTTAGGCCTAAAAATTCTAGATGAAAGATTTTCCAAATGAAACTGAGATTTGACTATCAAATGTGTTAAAAAGGTCATGAGTTTTTTTTGTTGTCGTTGTTTTTTGTTGTTGTTTGCTTTCCCACAAAAGCCACCACAAAGGAGATTTA
Source organism: Mormoops blainvillei (assembly GCA_004026545.1). Classification (NCBI taxonomy): domain Eukaryota; kingdom Metazoa; phylum Chordata; class Mammalia; order Chiroptera; family Mormoopidae; genus Mormoops; species Mormoops blainvillei. Next base: position 510,779 of record PVJD01000180.1, on the reverse strand, counting down.
CATTTAAGAAGATGAGAGAGATTTTAAGTTTAAGGACTTGTTTTAACAAAATGGAGGTCATTAATTATTATTAAAAGTACATTGTCAGTTTTGCAATGATTGAGGTTAAATCCAGATTAAAATAGGATAGAAAGGATATGGAGGCTTTAATTTGGGTAATACAGAGAATTATATATTAAAACACTTATGGCTACAAAATGCTTAGAAAAGCTCCAAAAATTAACAATTTAAAAATGAACATTTAGTGTACAGAAGAGTAGACACTTCATTAGAAGTCAAAAATCAAAGCAGAGTTGAAACAGAGTGAATTTCTAATGTGAAAATCTAGAGGTTGGACTGTGTATCCAGACAACTTTGATTTTAACAAACAGTAGAGACAGGGTTCATTACATTTATCTATTGAAAGAAAGGAATTGAAACTAATATTTCTGCAAAACTAGCACACTGAATGCAAATAGAGACTAGAAAAAATCTATTATTTAGAAAAAAACAAAAACAAAAATTCACATAGAAAATTGTTAGCTTTGGCTTAATCTCTAGGTGAATGAAGTTTTTTCCAAATATTTATATAACTTGGTATGCCCTTTTGCAGGACAGTGTTTAAATTTATACGAATGAATTGCCAGTGGTGGAAACATAGTGGCCAATTAGTTCCAAATTACCTGTCTTTTCCTGGAAACAATTCAGTACAATAAAGCAAATATAAATTATTTTTTAGAAAAATTAGGAGTTTGAAGAAACCTCAAATTACAACTTTTATGTGTGAATTCCCAAAAGAAATTCAGCTAATCTGAGTATCAAATCCCATTAGAAGTTATAGTAATAGAGCAAAAAAGCATGGCCCGAACAGAAGGATCTAATGATGCTAGATTTTTGGATCAGTTTCCTATAAGAAGAAACCACTCTAAATGGAAATTTCTACGAAAAAGGCTAAGATCAAATAGTGCATGAAAACAGTGTTATCTGAAGAGATCAAGTACAAAAATGCTTAGGGGAGTGCCAAGGAGAATAGAGAAAACACCAGCAAAATATACACCTTCTTAAAGAAATTCCATTACTGTGGAAGGCAAGCAGGGAGCATTGTCCTTTGAGGGAACTGAAGAAGGTCATAGCTGGCAATGCAACACTTCCTAAACCTCATAAATTCTTAGAGGCATAAGAGGCATGGCCTTTCAGCTATGCCAAATATCAATGGAAGAATATTTGTTAATATTCTGGTGTATCGGCAGAGGGGACAGCCTTTGACTTTGAAAAGACAGAGCTTGGCATGAAAACTTATTTGACCCAAAGCTATCTCAACAGGAAACCTTTTTGGATAGTTTTTCTAGAAAAACCCAATTCTTTCAGCTATGTGTAGCAAAAAGAATTGACATAACGTTCATATGAAGACACTGAGTGAGTGAAAAGAGGAAGAGCTTGTGTGATAGAGAATGAGAAAGCTAGAGAGATAGCTAAATTGTTCCCCAGCTATGTTTTAGAGGTAGCTAAAATTTTCCCATGAAGAAAATTGATGTCATGTTGCAAAAGGGCACAGTATCTTTCTAGGAAAGCAGATTCTAAACAGTGAGAATCAAGACGCATTCTAGTAATGTTATTGGACATCAGAGGAAACTACTCCGTCCTGTATTTAAAGAGTGCAATATAGTGTAGCATTTTTCTGTGCTAACTAGTTTTTGAGAGGGTGAGATTTTTGGTAAATGATCAAGAAAGGATAATGGATGTGTAAATCCTTGATAAGGTAACAGAAAATTTAGCTTACACATGGAGAGAGGGAATGATCATTGAAAAGATAAAGGATGGTTCTTGCACAGAAATAGTAGAAAAGAAAGAAAAAAAGAAAACAGAAGCAGACCCTGGTATGTTCATAGACCCAGTCCTGAGAAGACTGAAATGTTTCTGTCTGACAGTTTCTGTTTTCACAATGAAATATTAGGTAATTATCAGCTCAAATTGTGTACTTGATCATGATAAAGGATGAGGGATCATTGAAGAGTGAGGAAAAAAGTAAAAATATTGTCCAAAGAAGAGGTGTGAATTTAATGATGCATCATTCTTTAAAAAGTGATATCTAGTAGCATGAGAAAAGGATATGAAAGGGTATAAAAAAGCTCATAATTGCCCAGTTTCTTATAGATGGTATAATAGTCATAAAAATCATAAGTAGTACATAAATTAAAATTGGTGATATTCCACATTCCCAAACCCATTTCCCACTGTATCCACGTGGCAAATGTTAACAGTTGGAAGCTGTGGTCTTTGAATATTTTTCTATAAATGCATTGAGATATATGTATATATACATATATGGTGCTTGTCTGTCTGCCTATCTATGTATCTATCTATGTAATTTATTTCCTTTAAAAAAATGATATCTACTTTCCTTGGTATCCCTTTCTTTTTCATTATGTAAGATCTATTTCATTCTTATAATGGTTTTATGATACCTATAATATAAATATACTATGCTTTATTTATATACTTTCCTGTTTCTGAAATTTTAAGTGATTACCAGATTTACTACTACAAAAAATGATATTATGAGCAGCTGCATGTCTATTTATAAGCACTGGCAAAAGTAGGATTGAGCTAATGTCACTTTCTGAGATCTGTTTTTTAAGTTTTATCTTTAATGTTTATTAGCGTGCTTGTGTATGTTCCTTTATTACAGTTTCCTAGGATATCCTAGGAAATAATAGATACTTGCCCGATTATGTTTGTTTAATTTTTACTAATACTGGTCAAAATTAAACTTATGAAAATCTTCCCTAAAATGTGCATAAGAACTTAAGCCTAAATCCTGACTCCTGAGCCACTTTCTGTTACTAGGTTAGCAAGATATGTCTCAGGATTATTCAGAAGTATTTGTGCTTGCATTTCAAAAAGCTGAGCTGTCAAATATATTAACATACATAACACACATGCGATCAAGTATTTAACATATATAACCTACCTATGATATATACATAACATATAACATATACATTATTTTATATATATTTAGTTTCATGAGACCTAGAAGTGAATATAAATGTATGTACACAGAAAGTATCTCTGATGGGACACAGAAGAAACTGCTATGGGTTATTGCTCTCCTTAAGGGACCTGGGATAGAGATACAGGCTTACTTTAACTTTTTATCAGCCTCTCTTTTGAACATTTGAATTTTTAAGTATTACATGTTTGTGTTAGTCAATAATAATGAAATAATTATAAAAATCGTTTAAAAAGTAAAATTATGTGGATAGTTTTATATCCATTATGCCTTTTAAAAATGTTAACTTTCCTAATCTCCTATGGGTAAATCTTTATTTAAACATAAAATGAGTGAGTTAAAATATTACCAATGAAAAAGAATTTATATTTTTAAAGTTTTGAATAACACTAGATACTGTGCTAAGTACTCATACATGTTAAAATATTTCATCAACATATCTTGTCATCAAATTATGAAAGTGATGTTATTATCTCAACTTTTAAGACAGCGTAATTAAGAAGACAAATTATTTACTTGTTAAAGGCTGAGTATCTATGAGTCTGTTTCTATTTTGTTTGTTAGTTTATTTTGTTTGTTAGATACCACATATAAGTAAAATCATATGGTACTTTGTCTTTCTCTAACTGGCTTATTTCACTTAGCGTAACTTGACTTGGGGTGGTGAACACACAATAGAACATACAGATGATGTGTTATAGAATTGTACACCTAATTTTATTAATGAATATCACCTCGATAAATTAAATTTTAAAATAAGACTGAGTAGTTTTAAATTACAGAGGGAGGATTCCAATCCTGTTCTCACTAACTACAAAATAATAATGCAGATATATATTTAGATAACACTGAAAATATGGAATTATCATATTAAGGCAGATGTGTGAAAAAAGAACATATTTCAGAATAATTGTGTATAAAGAATAAAGGAAGCCTGTTGAATAAAGGAAGATGAGAAACCAGGGGGAGGAGAAAAACAACAAAGAATAAAGGCAGAACAAGTTCATTGCTGGAACTACTGAGTTTTAAAAAGGCAAAGGAAGCAGGAAATTATCTGGAAGCCGTCTTAGTTCTGTTCTGTAATTTCAAAAAGAAAAAAAAAGTGGTAGCAAAGCGGTATGGAATACAAAAGTGAGACTTCCAGGTGCGAAGGATGCGAAATGAGACATGAAAATACATCAAACAGAAATGAAAAAGATAGTAACTGGAGATGCCTTTATTAAATATCATAAAGCTGCAGAGAAAAATTAAAAAGCATCAGTCAAAATCAGAATTGAGTGGCCCATATACCAAAAATGTCAGAGGTGAATTATTACCTGAATAATCATACAAATTCAAAAAGGTAGGTGATAGTTTAAGCATAAAAATAGTGACTGCAGTGACTAAGCTGTGGGTATAAAAATACAACCATCTGAACATGATAAGCAGTATTAAAACAAGCAACAACACAAAATCTGTTGTGTGTATGATAAATGACACGAGTCAATAATAAAGAATTTCCATTAAGGCATAAAAACACTGTGAACTTCGTCAAGAAAAGTATGTAAGTAACAAGTGAAGAAAATCAAGCTTACATATTATTAAACCTATAAAAATAATCTAAGAGGCTAGAATGATTCATATTTTGGAGTATAAAAATTTTACATTTTAGAATTCAGGAAAAATAAAATGATAACGGGTAGGCTTTAGGTTCTACTGATTCAAAATGGAATATTAGGATAATTTCTAGATGCGAATTGAAAATGGCTATATTACCAACACAGCGAATTGAAAATGGCTATATTACCAACACAGCTTGACACAAGTGTGTGACAGATTTTCGTGCATAATTGAAAGTCCTAGGAAAATAACTTCCTTTCTATATATCAGACCTTCCCATGCATAAGGAAGTGAAAGCTGTTAGAAATAAAATTATGCATAATGGAAGATTAATTAGCAGATAAATCAGGACCCATTACAGAGAAAAGTGAATTTTGAGAATGAAAGAGTAGAATTAGAGACATAGAGGGACTAAATTAGAAATGTTAATGTCTGTACTAAAATAAGATAATAGATTTAGAAAGACTGGGATTTTTGTATATGAAAGAGAATAGTATAGTACTTTCAAAGAAAGATAGTCCTGAAGGAGAGGAAAGTGGAAAGCAGAGAGAGAAATAACTTTGCGAGTAAGAAAATTTTATGCATAGGGAGAGAAAAAATAAACACATGTATGAAAAATACATGAGTGTTTCAAAAGAAGCATAAAGAAGAGAGAGAAAACAGCAAAGATTTAAAAACTCAAAAGGACCCTTCCTTGTGAATAATCTATACAGCCTATATCATCTTCTAAGAAGTCTTCAGATACACAATATCCAGTCATATTTCCAGAAAGAAAAGAAATCCCAAATATCAGAAACTTGTGTAAAATACTTTCCTGGGTTCAAATCTTGCTAGCTGTAAAGAAAAGTGAGCCCCAGCAGGAGCACAAACGCAGGGTTAGGAGCTCTGCTGGAGCAGAGCCAGATCTGACTGGCAGCTCTCGTCTACAACTGTCATACTGGTGTCGATAATATACAGATTTTTTAAATATTTTTTTTCTTTTTAAAAAAATACTTTATTTATTTTTAAAGAGAGAGGTAGAGAAGGCGAAAGAGCGGGAGAGAAACATAAATGTGTGGTTACCTTTCACATGCCCCCTACTAGGGACCTGGCCTGCAACCTGGGCATGTGCCCTGACTGGGAATGGAACCGGTGACCCTTTGGTTTGCAGGCTGGCACTCCAGCCATTGAGCCATGCCAACCAGGGCTACTTCTTCTTTTTTTTAAAACAAATATTTATATTTCTGTAGAACAAAGATAAAGGTTTACAGACCCTAAGTGGAGATGGCAATGGATTAAAACAAAGTTAACCCATTTTTTAAAACCACTACCCAATAAAATATTACCAACAACAGAAACATCCTGTCTCCTTAAGACAACTGTGGTTCTGGATTGTGTGGCTCAGTTGGTTGGGGCACCATCCTGTAACCCAAAGGTTTTGGGGTTGGTCAGGACACATACCTAGGTTGTTGGTTCGATTTCCTGTCCAGGAGCACACAATCCCTGGTCTGGGCACCTATGAGAGGCAACTGATAGATGCTTCTCTCTCACATCGTTGTTTTTTTCCTTTCCTCTCTCTCTCTGAAAAGCATGAAAAATGTCCTCTGGTGAGATTTAAAAAAAAAAGGTTACTATGCCCTGAATCCTCCCACAAGTGACATTATCTTGACTTCTAAAACCAAATGTCATTATTGCCTATTTTCAACTTTAAAAAAATGAAATCATATGACAAGGATCCCTTTATAATTGACCTTTCTCACTCCATAGTATTTTTGAGAAATTCAACTATGCTCTTAGATTAAGCAGTAAGTAGTTCATTTGTTTTTGTTGTTATATAATATTCTATTTTAAGAGTTTACCACAAGCTAAATGTATATTTTATTGTTCATATAATTTAAGGTGTTTACCTTTGTAGCTATTATAGATAATGTGAAGAAATTCTAGGATAAAGCTCTTGGTGAACATATCTGATTTAGTTATATTTGTAGGGCGTGTGTGTATATATGTGTATACACCTACACATATATATATATATATTTCTTTTTTTTTAACTTATAGTGGCATCAGTAGTTTTTCCTTTAGTGACCTGAACAATTTCTTGACTACCACCCACATAAAAGAGAGCAAAAAGACATAAGGAATTTTATTCATATAATGGAAAAATCACGGCTAAGAGATCAGTGCTCCTGAAATTGATCTATAGATTTAATGCAATCCTAATTTAAATTTCTGCATGCTTCTGTTTTAGGAGAATTTGAAAAGCTGAATCTAAAATTTATAGAGGTATAAAATATTTAAATAAAAATAATCTGGAAGTAGTAAAATAATGTTAGATGATATTCATTATTATATTTCAAGAATTGTAAAGTTATAGTAATGAGGATGTGTTTACATTGGTCTGTGGTTAAAAAAGTATTTCAACAAAATGAAACAGTGTCCAAAAATAGACCCACATATACAAGCACAATTTATTTCAATTAATTTACCAATATAATAAATTGGAAAAAATAGAAATCTTTTCAACACATGGCTTGCAACAACTAGATATTCCAATGAGAGAAAAAAAATAAAACTCAATCCCTACCTCAAACTGAAAAGCAAAAGAATATTAAAATGAAGTGGATCGTACATCTAAATGTAAAAGTAAAAACTTAAAAAGTTTAGAAAAAAACATAAGCACAGTATATCACCTACACTAACTTGGGTTAGGCAAAATTGATTAAAACACATATGAAAAAAGAATAATTATTAGAGTGCACTTAAAAAAAGATCCTGAATTTCAAATAACATTTAAAGAAAAGTAAGTCACGCACTGGGGCAAAGTATTTGCAACATTATTTTTGGATAAAATACATACCTAAAATGTGAAAAAGGCTCTTTAGACTCAATAATAAAAAGACAGCTCTCAAATTCTAAAATATCAAAAGATTTCAACAAGCATCTCACCAAAGATGATATGTAATATTACTGCATACACACAACAATGGCTAAAATTTAAAAGAAATTTTAAAATATCATGTAGCCAAGAATATTGAGTAATTAGAACTATCATGTAATGTTCACGAGAATGTGAAATGGTAAAATGACTTCGGAAAATATTTTAGCAGGTTTCTTTTTTAAAGTTAAAAACAACCTAACCTTTGATCTAGCACGAGAATAAGAAATTAAAGCATATGACCCTAAGAGAGACTTTTATCAGAATGAACACAGGAGCCTTAAATGTCTTTCCTCAGGTGAATAAATAACCATAGTATAGTATATTCATATAAATACATGTCATATATATTATATATATATTATTGCAAGTAGATATTGTGTTGAGGAAAGAAGTTAAATACAAACAGTACATATTGTATGATTGCATTTGTGTAAATTCTAAGACTGGCAAAAATCATTGAACTGTATGTATAAGATTGATTCATTTTATTGTATGTAAATGATTAATCAACTAACATAAAAGAAAGAAATAAGATACAGTGGACTAAATAGAAACATACTGAAAATGTTAGTTCTTTACTTGGGCAAATATGTTGCGATTTATATTTTTAAAAGTTATCTCTATCCTGTCTCAAGTCTATTTAATTTTTACACTGGATAATTTTGACTTACAGACATTTTTGCAGAATATAATTATTGGAAATTAATTGTGCTTGTTGATGATGGAAGAAGGGGGCTCAAGACAAAATCAATTACTATTCTTCCTCTTATGTCAGATGTTGTTTGTGTGCAAATGAAAAATACATAGAGGTCCTCAGAGTATTTTTGGTACCTATGAAGTTTAAGACTGATAGCCGTTTCCATGTTCCTTTGAGGTCATAGTTGTCATTATGTGATAAAAATACCATCAACTACTTAAATGATTTTCTAACCTCTTTAAAGAATATTGCTTCAAGTTGCATTTGGTAATCACTGCTAGGAACTTCTTTTTTATACCTCTATCTTAATAGCCTATCCTATCTCCTACCTACCCTTCCCTCTATCCCTGCTTTTTCAAATACCTGTCTTCAATATATAATTTATGTGTTCTAGAATGTCTGAACATATATTCACATGGATAGTAGGTATTTAGGAGGACAAATTTAACTTTTTATATTTGCAATTTTATTGAATTTGTTGGGGTGACATTAGTTCACAAAATCATGTGGATTTCAAGAGTATACCTTAACTAAGCATTGTCTGCGCACTGCATCATGCATCCATCACTCCAAGCAAAGTTTCTGTCTGACCCAGTTTTCCCTGCTTTGCCCACCTCCACGTACCCCTCACCGCCTTTCCCTCTGGCTGTCACCACACTGTTGTCTGTGTCTGTGTGTTATATGTATGGGTTTGTTTGGCTTTATTCCTTCCTTCTTTCATGCAGACCTCCAGTCTCCACCTCCTCTGACAGCTGTCAGTCTGTTCCTTATATCCATATCTCTGTTTCTATTGTCAGTTTATTTTGTTCATTAATTTTGCAAATTTGTTTTTAAAGTATTATAGTGTTCAGTTCAGATGGGGTGATGTAGTTTGAACTATGGTTTTGACAGTGAATTTAGGGATCTATTTTGGAGACCAAAATTACTGGACATGGGATAATTCAGGAGCTCAAAAAGAAATCCTGAGGTTCTGGAATGAAGAGCTGACCACAGAGTTGTGACAGTCAAAAGGGTGTGAGTTTTGTGGGACAATCAGAACGTTTGTAGATGGTCAGGGGTTTTGCTGTGAACATACTATAAGTGAAATCAATATAATGATATCTCTAGTGGGAACTTGATAGAGTATGGTACTCTCAAGTAAAGGAATAGAGGGATTAGGAGTCATTTATGAGAAAAGTGTGGTAACTTAAGGACAGCGTATACAATGAAAATGGAGGAAGTACCCCTGTAAACCTTGAGGAAACCTAATAGCTGCATGGGCAAAGGAGGCCACCACTGCATGGGACTGGGGAGTGTCGGAGGACATAAAAGGACTAAAAAAAGAGTTTAATGTAATTCCAGGAGGAAAGTGTCTCAAGAGAAGGTTTTAAACAAATTCCAAAAGATAAGCCTTTGACTTGGGTAGTATGAAAGATAGAATTTTAGGGAGTTGCCAAACCCAGATCTCAGGTCAGTTAAAGAAAAGTTACGATTTGGTAGATTTTTCGGTTTTTCTTCTTCAGGTAGATATGATGGTTTTATCTTTCCACATTATAAGCAGAAACCAAAAGGTCATTAATATGTATTTTATTTGCAGGAGTGACTCACTATTAGCAGTAGATGCTGCCATAAATATATTTATAGCATGGCAGCAGCTGCAAAGTAGTCTGAATGATTTGATCATGGACTTAATCACTCCTCTGTATGTTCATGTGTTCCTGGAAACGTTAAAGTTTGACCCCATGTGTCACTGTGTCCTATTTTGCTTTTGAGTTCACATCAGTAGATATCTTCAAGGAGAAATATGTCTAGGTTGACCATTAAGTTTTAATTCTTTCAGTAGAATTATACAGCATGTTACCATTTAAAAAAATTTATTGACTGAGGAATTTGGTAAAATATTAATTTTTTGAGAAAGTCCAGGAAAAATTCTTGTAGGAACACTAATCAAGTTTAGTTTGTAGAAGAATAAATCACTAGAGGTAAATACATTGAAGAATTGAGAAGTTAATTATTGGGTGTATCAACCAATGGGATATTGAAGTCAAGTCACTCAAGTAAATTGCAGGATTAAGGTAGAAGGCTGAGTGAGGCAGATATTAAAGGTTCAGTGAATAAATTAATAACTGCAACACCTGTGGCTGAAAGCAAAAAGCAAAGACATAGTATAATGGATCCATATTAGCCTCAAAGGACAAGGTTTTAATTTTAACTTTTTATTAATAATAACAAGGGTGAGGTAGCAGTGGTTTAAAATGAGAGTATTATTATATATTATTTGAATGCTAATATTGTGTTTTAAGAACTGTGTTAAGAACTATATGTAGATTATCTCATTTATGTTCCCAATTATTAAGTGGAAGTATTTGGGTTTAAACCCCAGTAGATAGAAGAAGACTCTATGAAGGAGGATCCCCCCCAAAACCTGGAATTACCTTCTGGAGGCGAATCCCTTATAGTACAGGCTTCCTCTGCCAGGTGACTGTTCTAGGAACCCATGTGTATCAGTGTCCCTGCTGGCGTTGTGAGAGGCTGTGTTCAGCTTCAGTGAATTTTGTTTTGAAGACTCTTTCACTGTGTTTTTCCATTTCCTGATGGGTGATTTATGAACACAACTGCCCACACCACACTGAGTGTTCAGAAGTTTTTCACCAAAAGTGGCATGACCCCCATGCCCCACCCTCCCTAATCACCTGATCTCATCTGTAATGACTTTTTTTGTGTGTGTTTCCCTGGATGAAAAAAGTCCTAGAGGGAAACATTTTGCCGTTGTAGAAGAGGTAAAACAAAAAAGAATGAGAGCACTAAAAGGCATCAAAATCAACAAGTTCAAAAACCGTTCTGAGCAGTGGAAAAACATCTCGGTAGGTGCATTGCATCAAATGGAGAGTACTTGGAAGGTCACTGAAGCTTAAACATGTAAGAATAAATACACAATTTTTCATAAATAATTTCTGGGGTTTTGGGTCCCCCGCAGAATGTGTGTAGTCACCATATCACACTGCTTGAATAAGCATTAGGGAGGAAGCCTGAGATATATTTGAGAGAGCTGGAAAAAAGCATTTTAAAGTACAACTAATTGTTGTACTCTAGGTCAACCTAGACATATTTCTCTTTGAAAATATCTACTGATGTGAACTCAAAAGCAAAATAGGACATAGTGACACATGGGGTCAAACTTGAACATTTCCAGGAACACATGAACATGCAGAAGAATGATTAAGTTCATGATCAAATCATTCAGACTACTTTGCAGCTACTGCCAGTCTTTAATTGATGACTGGAAGTAGAGGGAAATTCCCTGACATAATGGAGTTCACAAATGATGGAGAACCATAGCTGTGGACAGCAGAGTTGGAAGAAGAGAAAGGGTGATTGACTGTGCTCGAGAACAAGCAAAACCACTTGAAACATACTGAATGGAACACCAGGGAGTCCAAATTTGAGTACTGACTGTTGAAAACAAGGATAAATGGTATATTGGGTTTGGTATGAGCAGTTTCTTTAAGGAGAGTGGATATTGGGTTTAATAGCTAGAGGCGGCCTCACTCAGGTTGATTCGTGATAAGGTACAATCCAAAGGCTGAATTATTTGTGCACTTTGTTTGTGATGGGGGCAATCCCCGTGTCTCCAGGCTCAGTACCCAGGCATACCAGGTTAATAGAGGTATCTGTTCATGAGAGGTTCTGGAAATAATATGCCATGTACACCTTAGACTTGTAACAACAACAGAGCAATGGATATAAGACCATTTTACTTGAACATAAGCCGTATTACTTGTACATGAGACCATTTTACCTGAATATACACTCAAGTTAAAAAAATAAAATTCAATCTGTTATTTTATGTTTATAATAGTTTTTTTAAAACTTTCTGTCATTTTTCAAAGAAATATCCGTTGGCTGCCTATAATGTATTCAGTACTATGGTCAAAGATCAAAATGAAACTGAACAAGAGTAATCACAGGTCTCAGTATCTTAAGGGGCTTGAAACTTAGGATTGACAGGAGACAGATATTAATCAAATAATCATACAAATGAATGTACAATTACAAACATATACCTACATATTCACTGGAGAAGATCATGAATCTGTTAAGAACATGTAACAACAGCAAGAAGGAGAAGGAGAAGGAGAAGGAGAAGAAGATAATGATGATTTGCTTGGGAGAATAACAGAAACATTCCTGAGAAAATTATGTTTCTAGTGAGATCTGAAGAATCAAGAATTGTTAACTACGATATATGGCTGGGGGGCATCATGGAACAGTGTGCCAGCCAAATGGCATAGATTATGGGAGGGGAAATGACATCCTAGGCATTTAAAGAAGGCAGGTCTAGCTAGGTCCTGGAGAGGGTAGGGTGTTTCTGAGATAAGAATGGAGAGATAGAAAAAGGTAGGCTGCAGAACCTGCTACACAGTGTTAAGAGTTTTGGTCTCTGTTCCCAAGCACAATTGGAAACCACTACAGGGTTTTAGAAATAAATGACATGATTCCATTTTCATTTTGAAAATATAACTCTGACTGCAGTATAGATCGAAGGAGGGCAGAGCTGGATGCCAGGAAGACTAATTAGAGGGCTGTTATGCTACCACAGGCCAAAGGTAGTAACAGGGATCTCTGAGTAGACAGAAGTGATAGAGATAATTGGACAATTTGAAATATGTCAATAAGAACTGGCATTCTGAATTCCATTAAAACCCTTTCAAATAGTTTTGCTAACACATTGCCACTTTAAAATATTAATAATTTAAACTTTTTATTTAAGTACTTTTTTCTTGCTTACTTAGGTAACATCTCTACCAATCACAATACTAAGAGTTAATTGTAGTTGCCTTTTCATTGAATTGAATTAAAGTTGTATTTTACTAAGGAAAATATCAATTATATTTGTTTTACAGATGTTGTAAATGTCGATCATTAAATTCTCTTGTCCTGTTTTGATACACATTCGGATTTTCCCACCACTCATTCATATGATACTCTCTGGAGTATGATTGACACAACAGCTACTTCATATTAGAAACTAAATATTTCATTTAAATGAAATTTATTCAGCTTAGTTGTTGAAATATTTCTATACCCCTGAAACTATTCTTCTGAAAATAATAAATGGATTGCTGAAAAATTTTGTCACTCCTTTTCTTGTCATCACTTTCTTTTTCATTTTACTGCAACATTTACCACTTCATAGCCCATGCAGTTTTTCTCTTATGTGATGGAGATAGAGTGTGCATTGCACTGTCTGCAATGGGATGACTACTGTCCCATTGAGCTAGCTGCAGACAGCTGCTGCATTTAGAAAACATTTCGCCTCCCAGGCAGAAATAGCTAATGAAGGGACTAAAGGGCCTCTAGAGGTATTTCTTTTAAAACTCTCCAGACATTTCTAGGAAATTTTGTAAGGTTAGATCCAGATAATTTTCTTACAGTAAAAGAAGTGTATTAATCAAATAATTTTGTGCATGTCAGGCAACTTGGTACTCACAAAAGAGCAAAGGATGTATATTCATAGTACTGTGTTCAGTTCCTGGCTCAACCACTTTCTAGTGTGTGATGTTCAGAAAATTACATAACAGTGTTTTGCCTCCATTTCTTTGTTGGCAGTGAGTACAAGATTATGCTCCTCTCTCATGTTGTTGTAAGGAATGATAAAAGAAATCCAAACCTTGTAAAACAGTCCTTAAAAATGGGATTTTTCATGTACCATGCATTTGGAAATTTCAAGTCGTTCATGATATTTTTATGCAAAATTGTGAGTTTTGTGCATATCCCTGTACAAAGGATTTATTAAATTCTCAAATTAATCCCTGGCCACACCCCCAATCAAATATTAAATACTACAGGTAGTGTTAGGTGTTATCATCACTCAGCATTACTTTCATCACTGAGGGTGGCCGTTGCCGCAAAAGAAGCACACACTTTGCAGCCAGATGCAGCTGGAGATTAACCGAGGTAGGTTGCTGGCTCGGCCACTCTGAGGTCCTGTTCCTTCATTCTTAAAATGAAATGTTTAAATAAGCATGCGGATTTACAGGGTAAAATGCAATTAATATAGTTCCTTTATTGCTGCCCTAGTATTTATTTAGATAAGCATTATGAGTGGCTCATAATAGTAACAATTTAGAACGGAAGATTTTTACAGTAGATGTTCTTCTTAATTAAGGGCATTGTATAATTTAGTAATTAAAAAGCTTTAAATTATGGGAGATTTTTGCTGGATTTTATTTTCAACTTTAACTGTTGTTAATTTCAAATTTAATCCCTTAAATTACCATAAATTAACTTGGGAAAAAGGTTTATCTTTATATATCTCTAAATGACGCTGATGGCAGAACTGATTCATGGTTTAAGATTCTCAAATAAAAAAGCTTTTTTGTTCTTAAATTTGTAATGAAATAAAGAAAAGTAAAATAATTTGTTATTTGGAGTAATTGTTCAAATTACTAAAGTTTTCAAATAGTTTTTATACTAATTTTAACAATTAGCTCAAAAAAGTTTAGCCATCTTTTGTGTTTTTTCTTCTATATTTTGAGAACTCATCTCTGTATTGATTATTGTTTTGTAAAATACCAGTAAACCCTGTTCTCTTTATAATGAAATGTGGGCAAAGAGTTTTTCTTAATGTCTGAAGAATATAGACCATATTCATACACAGAATCCTTTTCTAGACCAAAAGCTCTTTTGAATTTTTCTTTTTGTGAATTTGTCATTGTAATTAATTTAGAAATTCATTGCAACCCTTGTACTGCCATGTTATCCAGTAAATAATTTTTATCTTGAATAATCAAAGAACACCTATTTATAAAAATTTCATAGTGCACTGTAGTACACCGAGATTTCATTATAAGGGGAGGGTGACAGCCACAGGGGGATTTAGCAGGTATGTTTACTTATCTAGTACTTGTTCACATTAGTAGCACATGTCTTTGTAGAGTTGGAGCAACACTCACAACCTATGCTCCAGCTTTTCCACTGTGTGTGGAGAATAATAATGGATATATTGCCAAGTATTATACTAAGTAACAGCTCACAGGAGGCTGAACCTTATCTGTTTCATGGCTAGCATTTATGTATTGCTTAGTATACGCTAGGCCCATCATTTTATCTTATTTAATTTTTTCCACTGTACCATGAAATAGATTTATCCCCATTTTATAGTTAAAGAAACACAGGTTTCTAAAAGCTTGTTAAAGGACATGGTATACGACCACCAAATTCCTGAGGGTGAAATCTAGATTCAAAGCCAGGTTTTTTCATTTTAAACTTGTGTATTAAGTACTCTGCAGCATACTAAGACCATTGTTATCTCATTCCTACCCACTCCAGTTCTTTCTCCTAGATTTGTGTTGTAAACCAACTGTGTTTAGTTATGTATTTCATTCTACTTCTTAGGCATGGATAGGCACTGCAACACAAATACGTGGCTCACAGCAGCCATAGGTAACGGAAGGACCCTTTGATTGTTTTATTTTGTTCTGCTCTGGTACTCAAGAACATGTGGCCAAGATAATGACTGTACTGTCTTTCAAATAGATCAAAGGGCCAAATAGGACATAGCTTGAGTTCAGTCGTGTTTAGATAGATCATTTTTAAACCTAATGTACAAAATCTTTCCCTTTATTCACAAGTGTTCTCCCGTGTGAATAAAATTTAATTTTCATGTTTTTGTTGAACATTAGCAGTCTGTTTAGCTATGTTCAAATCCTGCTGGATTTGCTTTTATTAATTAATCTTTTTATGTTTTATTTTTTCCAGTATCAAATGAGTTTCTGTTACGTGTGTATTTAAATTTATGCCCTCAAAAATATTTACTTTTATTGAATAAATTAAATTATGAAATTTATTATATTGAATATATTATGATTTATAAGCTCATTTGTAAAGGAAGTCATCTCCACAGTCTAACATTCAATATGAATGACTGCGTATTCCTTAAATTAAAAGCATACTGATGAATAAATCCAGCCAGCTCCAAGCCGAATGCATTTCCTTTCCTTGCGCTCTACAACACATTTCCTCTTGTCGCTCTCTCTTCATAATTCTCCCTCTTTATTGTATCAATGTACAAAAGCACTCTGTTGTGGCATCACTTGAAAACAAACAATAATTTCTATTGGCTCAAACGCACATGCATTTATTTTTTAATGCAAAAATCTACATATGTAATTATCAGTACTTCTATTTCCAACTCTCTTCATAATTCTTTCTTAAAACGCATCTGAACCAGGTTTATGCCCCTACCACTGTGCTGGAACACATCTTAGCAAGGTCTTCAGTGACCTCTCAAGGGCTGTGTCCATTGAGCAAGTCCCAGTTCTTATCCTAGGTGACCCATCAGTAGTATTTGAAATGGATGATCTCTTTGTATTGAGACTTTTTCCCCACCCTGTTGTTGTTTAAATTCCACTCCTTTTCATTTCTCTTTTTCTTGCTTTTCAGCTCCCTGAGCCGAACATCTTAGAGAGTCCCAGGCACTTTTTTTAAAAGTCAGATCCCTGGTAATATCATTTAGCCTACAGATTATGTATCAACCACATATCCGTTTTCAAGCTCTCTGTCTGATTATCATTGTGAACCACAAATTTGTTCACCAGCTGCCTATGTAGCATCTCCATAGAGATGTTTAATAGTCATCACAAACTTAACATATCCCAAAAATGATTGTGGTCTTTTAAGTGTTCAGCCTACACATGCAGTTAGCTTTGATTCCTCTTTTTTTCCCTTTTATCCCACATCTCAATCTAATAGCAAACTCTGTTTATTCTATCATCAGTATGCATAATGCAACATTTTCTTTATAGCTATTGTGGTTAGCACTCTTGTCCAAACTATGATTATCTTTCACCTGGATTACTTACATAGTTTCCTACCTAATATCCTTGTTTTATTTCTGGCCTTGTAGTATTTTATTTTCAACCCATCTATAAAAGTGATTCTTTTAAACATAAATCAGATCACATTGCTTCTCTGTTCAAAACCCTTGAAATGTTCCTCATTTTATGCCAAAAAAAAAAACCCCACCAAAAATAAAAAACAACTTTACAATGGCTTAGAAGGCACTGTGGATCCTGGCTGTCCTACCTCTTTGACGCTGTCTCCTCCTAGTCTCTTTCTTATGCAGTCCCCTCCCAACCAACATGTAACTTTGCTGACACTTGAGCTTGTTCAGCAAGCTCCCACTATAGTGCTTTTGTTCCTGATGTCCTCTCTGTCTTGAGTGCTTTCTTCATATTTTTGCTCAAATATCTTTTTCTTAGTGAGGTCATACTCAATCATTCCATGTAAAATATGACAAGACAAGCTTCCTGAAAGGCACTTCTTATCTCCCTGACTTATTTTGTGCTTCATTTCCACTTGAATGTATGTGCTAGAGGCAGAAAATTTGTTTTTTTCATGGTACTATCACTAGAGTCTGGTACATAGTGGAACCCAAAAAATATTTGCTGCATGAACGGATGCAGAATGAAACCATTTGCTGCCATGCATGATGCTCTTCTGACCTGTTATGTCAGATGGTGGGTCCTCCGTAAAGTTCTGAGTAATAGTCTTAGGTTTAGACCCTTCTATCTTTCCCCCATATTGCTTTCTATGAAATTGATTATGATGTAATGTCTTAACATTGGCTACATGGTGCCAATCTGTAGATCACAATCTATATTGTGATCCTGTTTCCATTTCTGGACTCAATTTTTGCATCATTTCTTTGACCTTAGGCTTTATACTACTCCACAGATACACCAAAGTATAGGAGTAGGTCTGAATTAATCTAAAATAAACATTGTAAGTTTATTTACACTTTCACAGTGATTGAGTTAGTTAATACAGGGCTAAGTCAATCAGCCCATGGCATTTACTTGACAACTAAAATTATTTTAGAATAATGTTCAGAATACTGGCTGGGAATTCTGGCACGCAGAAAATCTCTTTCTGGGTAATAGGTTGATGTTTATGAAGTCTGGTATCCCTGCTGCCTTTCAGTACAAGACCAGGAATTACAACCAAATGATGTAATTAACAAATGAGGATAAACAAGAGAAATGAGCAATGCATTAATTAAACTGAACTTGAGCTTTTAGTTCCTTGAGGAAAAGAGTTTCCTTGAATGTATAAGCCAATTTGCTACCAAAAAATTCTACTAAAATATATTGTCCTGTTGCAAAGCAAAGTCCAAAATGCCATCTACATTTATCTTTACAAATATAAGTTCTTGTTTTAGTAAGCAAAACTGATATTTTTAGTTCACAAAATATATGGTTTGTTTTCCTAACAATATTCATAGATATTTTTTAGTAATATTCCTACATAATTGTTTTACTTCTCTAGAAGAAAATAATGTTTAAAATAGTATATTGGAGATATTGAGAAGTGCATAACTGAGATTCCTTTGGAGCCTGGGACGGTCTCTTTTCATTTACAGCCAGGCAGTGTGTAGTGCTATGTGTGTGAGGCTAGGCTGTTGGGTACTTCTGAGTAGAAATGTCTAAACTCATTCTCTTTGTTCTTAGCTATTGTAAAATGTACCATCTTAACCACTTCTAAGTGTGCAGTTCAGTGACATTAAGCACATCCACGTTGCTGTTCAGCTATTATCAGCATCCGCTGACAGGACTCTGACTCTCTTCACCTTGCAAAGCTCTAAAACTGCCCGTTGCACAATAACTTTCATTCCCACTTCCTCCCAACCCCTAGCTAGGAAAAAATAAAATAAAATATATGAGCCCAAAGTTAAAATATAAATATATTTGTAATAAGTAATATAACCAATTCATTTAATAAGCATTATTGGAAAATATAATTGTATACTTTTTATGTAAATATATAAATAGAGATAAATAGAGAGGGAAAGAAGGAGAGAGAGGGAGAGGGAGAGGGTGGTAGGATTATAAAGTCTTTACTGAAAAGTTAACATTGGTTTGGGAAGTGGGTTTAAGGTGATTTTTACTTTTTTTGTTAAGTTCTATTATTACTTTTTCAAAATAAGGTGTGATTTTTAAAACTGGAGTAAACATATTTCTAGAAGAAAAGCAATTTTGTTGTACAGTCTCCATTGTTTAATATATTGGGAGAATATTAAATAAAAGAAAAATATTCAAAATAACAACCTGTCTTCAACAGAATGGGGAGTTAAATATTGTGGAGAGTGAAAGCTCTATCCAGATAAAATTGAACTTGTGGTCAGTTGTATGATTAATGATCATAAATTTAATCAAAGTTTAGATAAGAGAAAAATCAGTGTGCATCACAGTGTCAGACAGTTTCACTCAGAAAGTGGAGTTTTATCTTGTGACCCTTGATCTTGTGACCCAATGTGAACAAATACAGATAAAAACGCTAAGAATTAGAGTGATCTCGGAGTGAAATTTGTCAAATATATAATTTTGGGTCAAGTTTTAAGTAAATGATAATTTTTAATTGATATAATGAATGGAAGTATTTTTTAGTCTATGAATTCCATGGGTGAATATATAGATAAAAACTTGAATAATTGAATGTCTGAACAAGTTATCAAAACGGGTTACTATCATTTCATTCCTGTGCTTGTTACATGTTGATATTTGGGAAAAAAATGTCTGACATTTGGTTATTGTCATCTTATTTAATTAAACATTGTTTATTTTTCCAGATGTCAGTCTTTCAACATGTGTGTGATCTCAATATCGGGGTATTACATTATTACATTTCCTTGAGACACCATCATTTGTTTGCTCTCTGGGCTATTTGTTTTTCTTCTTGTCTTCTCTATATTGCAAAGGAGATAAAGTGAAAAAGATTTATGTCTGACTAAATTTTAGCATCTGCTCTACTCTCCCATTATGTTGCTGCTCTCAGTGTAATACTGTTGCTGAAAAATTGCCCTTGTCAGCAAGAAAAATTGCTTAGCAATATGATCTAATATATTTCTCTTGTTCTTAAGGCAGCGAGATCTTTCTGGTAACCATATTACATGGATGTGTTTCTTGTAATCTAATGAACATCTTAGGAAACGACCACTAATTAGCAGAATATTTAATATGGGCTTCATAATGGAGGGCCTGCTTTTCTTTCGTACAGGGTCTAACACACATTATTTCTTAGGTCACCTCTGACATTAAATGAGTGCTTCGAAAGGCAAGCTTGCATCAAACTCTGTGCAATGTTATTAGTGTCTTAACTCGTAAAAAAAAAGTCCTAATGCAAAAGTTTACGCACCTCATCCTTTAAAAATACACTATGTACACAAAATAAGAATTCTAACCTTTCTCCTTTATGTAGGAACAGTGAGTTTATTAAGAAAACCTAAAGGTCTTGGGTGTGGTGGAAAAAGAGAGTGATAATGTTTCTTTTCCCCATTGGTGGCAAAATAATATTAAATCATTGAAGGTCGGCACCTAAATAGAACAGGAAGTTTACAGAGTCCTGGGGGTTGTCATGATGCTCCACCAGGGAGCCAAGGTAGCTGTGGGATTGAAGTCCATTGTCTTTCTGAGTGTGGGCAGTATGTGGTGTGTGCACAGGGGCTGAAGTGTCATTCTGCAGATTATGTGAAATCTGTACTTCTTTTTTCAGCTGGCCCCTTTGTTCCATCCACAGTCTGAGAGGGTTCATGTACCTTACAACCATCAATTTAACCTCACTGTAGACTGTTCATTTATTTTTGCTTAAACATGTTAGTAAGGTAGGTAAATAATCAAAATTTGAACAGAAAGTATACAAATTTTGGAGAAATGTTAAGTGACTCCAACAAAAGTAACCCGATTTTAAAAAGGTGGGCAAACACCTTTTCCTTTCTAGATAAGTCTAGGACAGCACAATATGAGGCCAGGGTAGAGTCTCAAGCACATGGTATGTTATTTATTTTTCAAGGCCAAGATGTTTTCTTTCTTTGTTTCAAGTATAAGGTAATGATGCTTAGCAAGGGGCCATTGTATTACAAATGCATATAACAATTTTAAGAAATTGCACATCTCTGGAATGAATGAGGGTGGAAAGAATTAGAATCTGTGAACACAGTTGTTTATAGAATTAAGAATATTCTAGATTTTCTTTTTTTTTTCAGTTGAATATATTGAGGTGGCATTGGTTGGGAAAATTATACAGATTTTAAGTGTATAATTCTATAACACATCATCTGTATATTGCATCATGTGTTCACCACCCAAGGTCAAGTCCCCTACCACCATTTATGCCCCTTTACCCCCTTCCACCTTCCTCCACTGCCCTTTCCTTTCTGACACTCCCCTCCTGCTCATGCAGCCTCCCAGGGAAAAAGCTGGTCTGAACTGGCTAACTTAAAACAAAATGATATCTTTAGGGATAGCTTAGAATTGTAAAACAAACACCTAAGAACTTTCTTACTGACTGACATCGGTGTGCCTTGTTGTCCTTTTATAGCACTGGGTTTAATACAACAGCTAAATCATTAATTTTATATTTTTGATTATAAATCTGTCTCTTAGACTAGATTACCAGTGTCCAGCCCACGTAGAGAAAGTAGAATACATTAACAAACTAAACAGTCCTGATAAAATATTTTATGCAATTCTTTGTTTGAAAGTCATAACTTCAGAAGGGTGAAAAGTTGACAAAAATTGTTTATAGCACAACATAAAAATGTTTATCACTTACGAGTTAAGAGACAAGGAGGAAAGTTTCTGTGTAAGAAGAAATTACAGTTTATTAGTGAATTTACCATTCTTGATATGCTTTTAAATTATTATGGTAAATGGTTTTAAAACTTAGTTTTGAAAAAGTTATTTTGAGGGCCATGAGATCTGTTTTATTTTTTTCCAGATTAATTGAGGTATACCTGACAAATAAAAATTGTATCTGTTTAGCTTTTACAATGTGATTTCTAAAAATATACAATGTGATGATTTAATATAAGTATACATTGTGAAATGCTTGCCATAATCATGTTAATTCACATATTCATTACCTCATGTAGCTACCTTTGTGTATGTGTATGTGTGTGTGCACACTGGAGTGTGGTGAGAACACTTGAGATTCTCCTCCCTTAACAGATTTTAAGTAGGCAGTATGATACTATTAATGCTAACCATCAGCTTGTACATTAGAACCTCAGAACTTATAACTAAAAGCTTGTACCCTTTAGCTAACATCGTTTCTCCCAAACTCGAGCCCTTGGCACCACCATGTCATTTCCTGGTTCTATGAGTTCAACTTTTTAGGCTCAACATGTAAACGAGACATACAGTATTTACAAAACACTATTTTTGTACATTAATAAAAATGCCATATAAAATTTTATTTGCTAATATTTGATAATTGTTAAATGTTAAATTTCTGTAATTTTCTAGTCAGGTCACGTAATGTACACATAAAATAAAAAATACTTGCTCTGCTCTAAATGCAGGAATAGTTATATCAATTTCAGGTTTTAACCCCCAAAATATATCACAAAGACATAATCAGTTCTTTTCTCAACCTCACCTTGATCAGACTAGACATGAACTCAGGAAAATGACTCTACTGGATGAAATATCTTATACTTTAGTCAAATGCTTACCCAATATATTGAGGAAAAAATTATATATTTGTTACCCCATCTATTATTACTTTGGGACCACAGGTAAGAACATTTAGGACAAAGTTGCTCACATTACTGAAACAATTTTATGACATGTGTTTATTAAATTTACTGATATAATTTACTGATAAAACCTACCAAGCTGCAATCTTGGTCAAATTGACTTATAATGTTAGTCATAGCATTAGATCATTTATTTGAGAGAGAAATTGAGTATGAGGGATTTGATAGAATAGTTTAATTTGCAGATTAAATGGTATTATATATGTAGATGATAAATTATATATTAAGTCTATATATATCACAATCTAATTGTTATTGTCACAGGCACAGAATTCTAAGGTTACCATATCCATCACAGTTATTTTCCTTACCTTACAAAAATAGTCTTTAACATTAGCATTTCAAAACTTCCCAAATGATTCTATGAAGAATTCGGGGCTGCTATATAAAACAGTTAATTAAACACCAGTATTTTATAGATGCTGAAAGGTGTGCAGGGATATTTAAAAAGTTGGCCAAATGAGCAAATGAACTATAATTTAATAGCAGCTAATCAAATTTTTGAAAGTTGAATAACATGTAGCATAAGTTGAAACATACTAAAAATCAGGAAAGAATCACTATGATTATTAAAATTATCTGCTTGCTGTGTCCATTAATTTGGCATCCTTATTTGTTTGTAATTATACATAATATTTTATACATTTGTCACAGTCTATACCTTGTGTCAGACTTTCCTGAGGCTTTGTATTCTTGTTTTTCTTTCTCTCACTTGTCCTTGAATATACAGTGATGCCCTTTCCTGGCAGTGGCTGTGACCTTTGGTTTGAATGTCTTCAGGTTGAGCAAAGCATATTCCTGTCCACTCCTCCTAGAGATCATGTCTCATTGTCCCTCGGGATATTTGCTGCTGGCTCTGTGGCACCTGTCAGTCATCGCCCAGCACCTACTATTCGTGATTCTCCCCATAATTGGGGTGTTTTCACACACAAGGAGTGAGTTTCCATTAGTTTCTGTCTGTTTAGAAACTAAAAATAAATTAAGCCTTTGGAACAAGGGAGGGTTAGTTATGAATTGTGAACACATCTGTTTATATGATATGCAGTATTTGAGATATGATAATTTTTCCGATCAACGCTTATATTTTTTTACCTGAAAACATGGGGTAGAGTGTGTGTGAGGAAGCATCTTTGCGAAGACTATAGAAAATAACTAGCTCGCTGTAAGGGCTGAATAAATAACAGATTTCTATCTCCATTCCCTTCCCCCTTTCTTCCTCCTATATCTACCTCTTCCCCTTCTCTTTCATCTTACGCTTTTTGAGTACAGTGAATTGTATATGAATTCGCAAAAGAATACTTTCACAGAACAGCAGCATGAACGGTGGTTTGACAGCGATAGCAATAGCAAGTAGATACAGTGGCATTTGGTGACGACATTACACATGGTGCAGGAAAGGCCTGGATAAAGCAAGGACAATGGGAATTGAAAATTGAAAGGAAAACTGTGAGACAAAATGCAGCGATAGAGATAACATGATTTGTACCACAATTGAAATTTTAAAAGAGACAGATTTTATTATACCAGATTATAGTTTAAATTGTTCATAATGTAAAATGGAGAAATTAGGCAGAAAATAATATTTGCCATAGCTACCTTTCTCTTTGAATAAATAATGTTGAGAGCAGACAAGTACAATGTGTCCTGTGTTGTCCTCCATGAATTGTACCTGAGGTACAGATGTACTCGAGATACACTCAAGGTTTATCTACACAAAGAGTCTGATTTAGCTTATGGTGAATGTGCGTGACTTGGAACATTCTTGTGCAGATATCTCAGAAATGTTTGGAAGGGTAGAAAAGGAAGGGCGAGGGGTGGGAGGCAAACAGAGTTCCAGCTCAAGCACAGGAGGGAGAGGGGATAAACGAATTTGCATTAGGACTTGGGAAACCAACTGATTTGCATTCAAATAAAATTCAAAATAGGTTCCAAGATAGGGTAAAATCAGGCTAATAACTTACACAGAAAAAAAAAATTGAAAATAAGACATATAATTTGATATAAAGCAATTCACTCAGAGATCAGTAATGTTTAAAATAATTTTAAATTCATGTTATCCTTTGCTTTCACTTTTAGAGTACCACATGAAAAGGCATCAAAAACATCAAAAGATAGGGAAAATAGCATCACCATGGGCTGGCTGCTACACACTCTGATCTATATTTTAGACAGAATAGAATTGAGAAAATCTAGCATATAAAATATTGGGTTGGCCAAAAAGGCTGTATGTTCTTTTCTGTAAAATAAAAGCACATTTTTCATTTTCACCAATAACTATTGATTTGTGTATTTTGAGTATGTTGGATATTTCCTACATTGTATAACGTTGATTGTTCTCAGTTAACGTCTTGATTTGATCACTGTCAACTTCAGTTGGTCTCCCCAACCTTGGAGCATTGTCACCCAGCAAGAACTCTCCAGCAGGAAACTTCGCAAACCACTTTTGACATGTTCGATCAGTCACAGAACCTTCTCCATACACAGCACAGATCTAGCAAAATTTTATTGCATTTCAGTTGCATTTTTACCTTTCTTGAAATAATACAGCATAATATGCCAAAAATGCTGCTTACTTTCTTCCATCTTAAGTATTATATTGGCTGTACAAAAATTCACCAATTTTGATAAATTTTTTTAAAAAAACAAACACATTTTGTGGCCAACCCAGTATTCTTGGGTTGAATTACATCCAATATGCAATATAAACCCAATAAAACAATATAATTGTTTTAATTCAATATTCCCTCAAAGTAATACTATCCTTTCATGATGTTTATCCAGTTTTGTAATAACCTTTCCCTACATAAAAATGGCTTACAGCTCTGTAAACCCTACTGAGCAATAACCGTTTAACACATGTGGTGGTGGTAGCTTTTGTTAGGTTTTAAGTACATTGAGTCCTTTTGGATTATCAGTGACCTCTGTCAGGTTGAGTTTCACTGAAGGCAAAAAAAAAAAGAAAAAGTGATATAAAAGTTTTACTTTTACTGTCTCAGTTTGGTTGGAGTATCATACTGAACTAATACTCCATAAACTGAAAGGTCACAAGTTTGATTCCCAGTCAGGGCACATGCCTAAGTTCCAAGCTTAGTCCCTGGTTGGGGCATGTAGAGAAAGCAGCTGATTTCATGTTTCTGCCCTACATGGATGTTTCTCTCCCTCTCTCTTTTACTCCCTTTCCTTCTCTCTATAAAATCAATAATCATGTTCCTGGGTGAAGATTAAAAATAGTCTTACTTTTCTACCAGTCTTTTCATGACTGAGATCTAACCGTCTGAGAGGTAAAAGCAAGTATTCTATTCTCATTACATGCCTAATTGCAGTTGCCTCATCTGAAGTGGTTTGGGGAAATAAGGGGGAAATGACTAGAGAGGAGAATATAATAGAAGTTTCAGTAAAACTAATGTAAACAATTAAACCCAACAGAGTTTTCGTAGATCCCATTAGTTTTGAAAGTTACTTTCAAGACTGACTTAGATTATAAAAATGAGAGAAGCAACTACCATTTAAAAAGTCAGAGACACTCAGTTTGAAAACCCTACATTTTATTTAAATTTACATAACAGATTTTGCAGTCATTTTGCATGATAACTGAAGTCATGAGTGTGACTTGAGGCTTGAAAAACTTTGGGCCTTTCCTGGACTCACCTTCCTGTAAAGGGTGCACCATCCATAAAAACCTGCATGCCATATTTCTCATCTTCCTTGACTCTCGCACTATTAGGACATTATATGTTCTGGAAAATTTAGTAGTTCTCTTGACAACCTGAACATAAATCTACACTGACACCGACACCTTTGGCCAAGAATCATGACCAAGGCATGATTCTCGGCTTGCATGCTGCGGAGCTGAGCCAATGAAGTCTGATTTATGTCTAATTAGAAAGAGGTTCTTACTTCAGTTGCCAATGAAAGTACAAATAAAAATGAATATATAGCTGAACACTACTTGGGAAAAATAAAATTCTAAACAATATTTTAAAAATATTATTTAGTGGACAAATAAATCTTTTATGATTCAGTGCATGTTTCCTTCTTTAAATATAAATCAGTCATCCTGTTTCCCCTCATTTTTTTGTATAGGTCTTTAGATTACTGCTTGAAGTCTCTCTTATTTTGTTTCTCTCTTATTTTGAAATATAACATAAAGGGAGGCTTAGGTAATACTGTTAGACTTACCACAGTAAAACTATTTTCAATAAATTTTGATTAATTAATTGGTAATATTGGAAAAAGGATTTATTTGTGAAATAAAATGCCTATGTTTGTTTATAAGAGAATACTCTATAGATATTTAAAGAAGATTTAGTATATTTCCTTATAAAGATAACTAAACTTTGTAACTGAAATTTATCTCTCTTGTAATTTAAATTTTCTGAGAAATTAGGATCAGAAACATCAAGCTTCATCATGTTGAGTGCACATTATCAGTTGCTAAAATGTTGAAACAAAACATAACTAAAGGAAGATTTCATTTGGACTATTAAAGTACTAGTCATTTGGGAAGCAGACAGAATTATAATAGAATATCCATACTTCCCAGGAGAGAGAAATATTTCATACCTTAAGGGAATGACTATGCTTTTGTAACCAGGCCAGAAAATTTTATACCAGCAATCTTTCAGTGTTAAATTTAACCTAACTTAATCTCTTAGGCCTAAAAAAATCCCCAAAATATCATGACTCTTTTAGAAAGGGTGTTTTGTTGACCTTTTTTAGCTTAAATTGCTTGCTACAATATGCCACATGTATTTTAGTTTGTATATTATGCATGCTAACAAGGAGTCTGAGTGATGAATTTTAGAAGAAATAAGATATCTTCTGTGATGGTTAATTTCATGTGTCAGTTTGACAATTTGACTTGACCCTCATGGGAGGAAGGAAGGAAGGAAGGAGGGAGGGAGGGAGGGAAAGGAGGAAGGAAGGAAGGAAGAAAGGAAGGAATTAATCTGCAACAATTAAAACTGAGGAGATTCTATACAAAAGATTAGGACTTCTAGGCATTACTTGATTATATAAATTCCTATTATTACATGACCACATTCTGTTAGAGATGACTGATGGATGTCATTGAAGAGGGAGTAAAGGAAATCAAAACAAAGGGAACTGGTGTGGACCTGAGATAGCACGGTTCACTTAGGTCAATCGAATATGTCAGGGTCAGTGGACAAAGAGATGGAGGAAATGACACTGGAGACATGAGCACAGTAACAAAGTTATGATTATCCATATAATTAATACCCAGGAAGTTCCATTTTATTCTTCAGGAAATGAGGAATCAATAACAGAATTTTAAATGGTTATTTCTAATATATTATCAGCTTATGCCAGGTAAGCATAAGGTAGCTGTGTTCTTCAAAATAAATGAAAATAAATAAAAATCAATTAAAATTATTTACTTACATTTATTTATAATAAAATTGTTTATTTCTGACATTTCTGGCAAACAGTTAAATTTAAGGTTCAAATTTATTACCTTTAAAAATAAACACTATAGTGCACTTAGCATTAAAGTGTTTCTTTCATCATTCTAAAACTTGAATAATTTAAAATAGGTAAGTTTTAAAAATCTGATTCAAGTTCTCTTTCATATATTATTTTTCTATTTAGGAGCACATAGGCAAGATAAACATATCCCTATGCAACATTAAGACAGTTATCCTCAATCAAGGATCATTTCTATTCCCATGGGCTTTTGGCCAATCTCTAAATTATGTACTTGTTATTTCTCTATCATTCAGAAATACTTAGAGTATTTTTGAGATACCCTTTGTAGGGGATGCTAGATTCCTTATTAAATAAAGATCTTCAAGAAAAATTATACAGTATATATAAATAGATTTATTTTAAGGAATTGGCTCACATGGTTATATGGAGGCTGAAAAGTCTTAAGATCTGCAGTTGGCAAGGTGGATATCCGGAGGGCCACTGGTATAGTTTAAGTCTGAGTCTGAGTCTGAAAGCCTGAGAACCAGGATAGCTGATGTATAATTTTGTGTACAAGTCAGAGTGTGAAGTCAGGAAGAACTCAGTGTCCCACCCAGTGTGAAAACAATTAGAGAAAGTGAATAATTCCTCACCTGACTTTCCTCTACTCAGGCCTCCAGTGAATTGAATAAGACCCAGACACATTAGGAAGAACAATCTGCTTTACTCAGTCTATAAAATCAAATGTTAATCTCGTCAAAAATTATTTTCAAAACTATGATAATCTTGTACTTTGTCCTGTAGCTTTGGATAAGAATTTTACAAAAGCCCTGTGTTTGCACAAAGTTAAGTCAAGCAATATATAAAAGATGTTATATAATTATTGTAATTTTCCCTTCCCAATGGAATAAAGTCAGCTTTATATAGACACCATTTCAGCAAAATATCAGGACATGTGCAAATAATATTTAACACTTGAAATTAACCATCACAGAAGGAATGTTACTATTTTCTCCAAAATTCGTATCACTCAAACTTGTTTGCATACATAATATGCAAACTAAAATTTATGTGGCACATTCTAGCAAGCAGGTTAACAAAGGTCAATATGCTACCTAGATATATTTAAAGGAGTTAAAAAATGCATGTACAACTGATACCACATAAAATTTATTTGTAATTTAATCTGCATGATTGCATATTTCTAACAGTATAAAAACATTTGGTAATGGATATAATTTATAAGTTTGGCATGTGAGCTTTGAAAGCAAAGCCAACCAATGTTTTGAAATTATGAAATTTCTGTTATTATATCTGTCAACAGGGCTCAGTGGAGCCAATCAGTACCAGAGACAAGAATCTCTAGTCCTGAATCTTAAGGAAATTCTCTGGTCAATGTGAAACCTAACCTAACAGACATAGTAATTTCATACTGTGTGTTTCCATTGATTTGAAGTTGAAAACCATAAACAAAAAATCTATGATGACACAAGTCAGGATAATGGTTTCCTTTGTGGGATATTGATTTGGAAAGGTATAAAGCATCTTCTGCAGAGCTGATAATACTTTTTTTTTGTCCTATATGCTGGGTATTTAGTCTTACAAATTTTGTGAAAATTCATAGAACTATACCCTTAGGCTTTGTACATTGTCTTTATGTATGATATATATCAATAAAAGTGGAGGAAAACTGCTTTGATTAATAATAATAAACATATCATCTGGTTAACAGCCTTCAGCTATTCACTCAAATTATTCTTATTATAACATAGTTGTTTATTTGTTGTATAAATATTTTAGAATAGAAAATTAAATTTAAGTATCACAGTGATAATCAAATCAATAGTAATAACCAACTAGCATTACAAATTCTGTGGTTTATTAAGGGTATTTGTAATATTTAAATTAATAGACTGATATTGACTTTTTCATTTAAAATATTTACTTGAGAAATGGATTTAGAGTGGGATTTTAAATAGTAACCTTAAAAATTATATAAGTTGAGCAAACAAAATCTCATAGGCACAGAAGCAGTATGTTGGTTACCAGAGGGAAGGGGACATGGTCACAAATGGAGATCTGACTTTGGGTGATGGGCACAAAATGAAATATACAGATGGTGTATCAGAATTGTGCACCTGAAATCTATATGGTTTTATTAACCAATGTCATCCCAGTAAATTTAATTAAAATTATGTAAGTTGTATTTATAAACATTAAATAAGCCTGAATAGCCACCATAGTTATAAAGTTAATTTATTAAATAAAAATATTTAAGTTTTTAAAAGACTTATTAGTAAACATAAAGTACTTGTAAAGCAAACAGAATATAGTAAATTAGTGAATACAGCTATTAATCATTAATATCAAGGAGATGAAGAGAACCAAGAACCGAACCAGAACTTTAACAAAGTGCGATTTGTCTTCTGCAGTAGGAAGGGGGCTCCAGATCAGCTGTGAAAACACTTCCACTAGAGAAGAGGGGTGTGTTTTTCTTTGCAAACATAGACTTGCAGTGAAGATCCTGAGGAGGCCACGGGAAGCGGGGACTGACACTGGGCTGGTTGGTCCAATGATTAGAGGTTTGGGAGGATGCGTCAAAAATTATTCTGTAGTTTGCCTTAAATTTAAATTATATGTAAAATGTTTTATTTTTTAATTTAGAAGCCAAATATTTGTCATTTGACTTGTGTTATTAATTTTGACAATTCCCTGTAGCATACACCTCTAATAATCTCAACAGAAGAGACTTGAGGGGGGAGAAGAGCAGAATTTATTAGCTTTCTCAAGTCATTGCTCCACCACATTCCTATCAGCTTTCTATAATTTATACTGCAGAGTGACTCCATTAAACTCTATTTAATTATACTCAATTTTGAAACTCATTTTATTCCATGTTGCTAATATGCTACAGTTGAGTCACATGGAAGGTAAATATAAGGAGGTCAGAAATTGTATCTAACTCCTCAGTTTAATTGATGTAAAGAAATAAATGAAAATAGTTTCCCAGCTTGAAACTTCTTTTCAAGTCACTGTATTATATGTCCAAAATATATGTAATATATATAATAGAATATACAGTGGTTACAGTGTATGATTTTATACTGCTAGTATTTAAAATGTACAAACACCATGATACATTTTAATTTTTTTCATCTTTTACCTCTGTGCAATTTTGATCAGGCAAATTACATTTTTTTCTGTATGTTCCCTTGACTTTTTAGCTGGCAGAATGCCAATATTACAATTTACATAAATAAAAAAACTTTCCTCAAAGTATGAAAATCAGAAATACATGCTGTGTCTGGTAGCAGAATTAGAGTCTTTTAAGTGTACAAAATGAATTGCTTCTTTCCTAATTACAGTATTAAAGTGTATGCAATTATTAAGTCACAGTTGAATAGATACGAATATTTTATTTACATCGGACACTGCCTGCAGTGTTCTTGAATGGCTATTCCTGAAATACTATGCAAAAAAGGACCTAAATTATTTATTGAGCTTTTGAAGTGTTTAGTGTCTTTGACTATAACAAGGTACAAACATTTATTCATAGCTGTCAAGTTTGGATTATTTCAAGGGTTAATTACCCACTTTATGATTTGTCTGTAGTCCCCTGCCCCGTCTCCCTCTTTCTGTAGGCCCGTTGGCGACCTTCCTCTTTGATGGCACCTGAGCCGGGGCACAGAAAAGGCACCAGTGCTTATGAAGTGCAACATGCCTCTGTTGACATGCATCTATGAAAAGGCCGAATTAGTCCTAGAATTATTTTTTTAACTTGGATCTGAATTAACCTATAATCATTTGTTCTATATCATATCTGGTAAAAAAAGCTCTTTAAGAAGAGTTTCCATCCTAAAAGTGGCAATATATAAAGTTGTTTTTAAGACTAGAGGCGCACTGTAAGAATAAACCAAGCTATTTAGGTAATTAAAATTATATATCCATATCAAAATGTGAGAAAGTGAGTATAATACACATTCCATTATCCGTGTGTTGGAATTTCTAAACAATCTTGGAAATTATTTTATGTATAAGAGAACATATGAACATTCTTGCGTTAGCACAAATAAAGAAAATATATTCTTTCTGTAACACAAATGAAAGACATGAGCACAGAATCACCTCCAAGAATTATCACTATCTTATATAGCTACAGATCTAAAACTGGAGATAACAAACAATATCCTTCTAACCCATGAAAATGTTTCATTTATTTGCGTAACATTAAAAAAACACAATAACTAGGTTGTGGTAATGCTTTTTCATATTACAACCTGTGGGCTGTGTTCGTTGGTATTTCAGATGTTGATTAACCTCTCATTCCATTCAGGCATTTGAGTTTGGTACCTCAGCTTCAACCATTGTTGAGGTGGGATGCCAGAAAGGGACGGACAAACACATCTAGTTTTAGCTCTTATATTCAGAAGAAGAAGGCGATTTGAAATCTTACCAATTGAATTTCTCATGATTTAAATATGCTCTAGTAGTAGAAAATGGCATTAACTTTAATATTTATCTGATTATTATACACCCAACCAAGAATTACTGTGTATCTGCTATGCATCAGTATAACGTTATTAAAAATTAGCTCATATGAGTTCACCATATCTTGGGATTTTATTAGTTAATGTGAGGAACATCATTCTCCAAAATTTTTTTATTTAAGTCAGTGACAGTGAATTCTTCTCTCTCTCCCCCAACTCCTGAATTGATATTTATTGTAGTAAGACAAACTTTTATAGTTACCTTTTCTGTATTTCATATTCCTCATCTGTAAAAATAAATTAAATCATAATTACTGCCTACCTAACAGCTATATGTGTGTTATATATAATTTGTATATAAAGAGTATTTTATAATTCATGGGAAGAAAGCCTTCAAACAGTTCGTACTTTTTCAATCAAAAGTGCTTCATAAATACTGGGTTGGCCAAAAAGTGTGCTTGTTTTTTTTCCATAAGATGGCTCTAGTAGCACTTAGTTGTCTTTAATTTCATTCGAAACAATTTTGTTAGATTGTATTTTGACAGCTGTCATATCACCATACATTTAAAAAAATCAAAATTGGTGAATTTTGGCTTATCCAATTTAATATTGAAGATGGAAGAAAACAAGCAACATTTTGGCATATTATGCTTTATTTCAAGACAGTTAAAATGCAACTGAAATGCAAAAAAAAAAAAGCAGAAAGTTTGTGCAGTGTATAGAGAAGGTGTTGTGACTGATCAGATGTGTCAGGAGTGGTTTGCAAAGTTTTGTGCTGAAGATTTCTTGCTGGATGATGCGTCATGGTTGGGTAGGTCAGTTGAAGTTAATAGTGATCAAACCGAGACATTAATTGAGAACAATCAACATTATACTACATGGGAGATTGCCAACATGCTCAAAATATCCAAATCAATAAAGGCATTGGTGAAAATAAAAAATGTGCTTTTAATTTACAGAAAAAAATACACAAACTTTTCAGTCAACCCAGTATGAAGTTGTTGTACTTTTTAATTAAGTCAATAAGATGTGCCTGCTCTCTAAAGCAACTATACTTCCTCACTTGCCATTCCTTGTAAATACAAATAATCTAACTAACGCAATGGTCCCTTTGACTTGAAGTTGCTTTGTGAGATAGGAGCGGACAAGAGTACCCTTTAGCATACATAAAATTAAGCTCCTGGGACCCTTCAAGGGAAATAACATTGTTTTCTGCTAATCTTAGTATTTTTGTGAGATTAGTACTCCTTTGCCCTTAAATACTCTGGTCCTACAGCACTGAAAAAAAATGAAATGGAAGAGCATATTCTATTAACTAAAACAAAGAGAGATACATTTTCTTTATCTTGTTAAAATATACCTTCCTATAAAGGCATGAAAAGCACAGAGAACTAATAAATTTTTTTAAACTCACTTAGTTATAGTTGTCCAAAATAAATTGATAAAAGAAAACAATGTAGAGGAATTAGGAAGTTCAGTGTTACTTAAAATGCAGGGAACCTGGCTGTGGTGGTGGCTTGTCATTCTTTTGGTGGCCCAGCCGCTGAGCCTCCCCTGACACTTGGGCTTTGTCCACAGTGGGAGTTGTGCTGGAATGCAGAGCATGCCAGGTTCTAGAGAGTGGAAATGAAAGAAATGAACAGGAGAACAGGAGAACACTTTCCTGTTCTCCTCTGTAGCAAAGACATGAGTACATGACCCAGACTGTGCCAATGAGGTGCATTCATCCAGAATTCTGTGGGAATCCTGTGCAGGGATGTGTGACCTAAGGCCTCTCTCCAGGAACTCGTGTCCTAGGTATCAGTGGCAACACTGGTGTCCAGAAATGTAGAACTAGCCATGCCAGTTACAGTGTTTAGCATGTTGTCAGTGGTGACAACTATGTCCTCAGATGACTAATCGCAATGAAAATTTGGTATACTTTTTCTTTCTGTGTATTTTTAAACTTAATTTTCTAGTTATTCTGACAGTAATATGAACTAAACAAACCTATTTTTAGAAATATTGTATAGTCAAAGAGATATGGCTTTATGTGGTTTGTAATTTAGATTCCTAACTGATTCAAAATGGAATTGATAACTATATGAGTATTAATATACTGAGTATTAATATTAACCACATTAAAATCCATTTAACCCAAAATACAAAATTTGTTATTTTAATACTCAAAATGAAAAATGATCAGCAAGTTATATTCACAAAATATCAGGAAATATGTTGGATTATCTTAATCAGCTTTTAATTAAAAAGTTTTGTTCAAATGAAAAAATATTTTGGCATATATTATAGTGGAAAATATTTTAATTTTACAGTGGGAAAAAAAGAAGAACCTCAGAGACTGTCAAATGAATTGATAGCTGGGTTTTCTATTTTCCACCATGTGGCTTTGGGTAAGTCATTTAAACTTTTTTACTCTTGATTTCATTCCTCACAAGGAGAATAAGAGAGATACTATTTATATGATTGTTGGATTAGAGGTAATACAATCTGTTTAAAATACTTATCACAATGTCTATAGCATGCAAGGTGTTCACAAAGTTATATTATGTGCTATATTACTGGATATTAATGAGTTATTTTCTCAAATTGTTCCGTCTTGATGTGGGTTTTAGCTCAGTGTGGTCCTTAAATACATACAATGGCATCTCGGTTCTTGTCAGCCTCAGAACTCATCAGACTTGGTACTTGTCACATTTTGATGAGAAAAAATGTTTCTGCACTTGGTGCTTGCTCGTCACTCATCGTGCTTGCCAGGACTTGTGTGAGTCACGATGCCGCCCTGCAAAAAAAATCCTTCACCAATCGTCACTTGCTTGCCACTTGTCTGGTACCAAGGTACCACCGTAGATAAGGTGGATTCCGAGCCAGTCTGTCCATATGTGACACACCATTTGATACTTGCAGCTGATGTCCTTGCTGATGGTTTGGTGTCTCTACTGTAGTGTTGACTATATATATTTTATAACACTCCTGATCATACAAGAAAAGGGGAATGTTGATTAGAAATGTGTAAGGTTGTTTAAATTGCATTATAAAGTAAGCAAAACGCTTTTTAAAATGTGACTCTTCATACATGTTTGTATTTTTTATTTTTCCTGACCATCTGTTGCAGACACTATAGGTTTGCAACCCTACTTTAATTTTCCATTTTACTGCATTGCTTAAGCTCAAACTGAAGATCTGTAAAATAAAGAGAAATTTTTATCTGTTCCTAAACCTTCAACAGTGCTTCTTCACATTGACTTTAGATACCTTTTGATATAACACTAATCTTTTCATAGTTTCCTTGTTATGTGGTCTGACAAGATGTTCTAGACATATCTTGTGCTTTCTGCCCCAGATATAGCTGTCTCTCTTTATTCACACTGAGGATTCCAGATCCCAAAGACAGATATGATAACAGAATTAGAATTTCACGTAATCGTTCACTATTCTTATTTAACTATGCTAATACTGTTATAACCATTATGATTCAAAAAATAAATTGCATGTTTGTTTATATGCACTCCTTATTTCACTCCTTTTCTAAATAGTCATGTATCTATATTATCAGAGCATATACTGTATGCAACAATTTCTCTGTCTTAAAACACTCATTAGTTTTGGTACCAACGTAAGTTTTTATTTACTGCACACTTGTCTTCATGTCAGTGCCTGCCACGTTTTGTTTCTCTGATGTCTGAGTTATACTAGATTCCTCTTTCCAAATTGTCTGTAGCTTATACATTCGAAAACCAGATTAGCTTAATAAAATGTTTGGTTTACATTTTCACTTTTTGCAACCTTAAATATGTTTGTTTCCGTATAACACACTGCTATATTTAAATGAGGCCCCCTTCTCTCTCTCTCTCTCTTTCTATCCCTTTTTCCCCTGCTTATTTTTTCTCCTCCTCACTCCTGTCTGCTACTTCTCCGCCTGACTGAAGGTTTTTGTGCTTTGAGAATGTTGGCATGGGAAAGAGTTGTCATTTTGAAAACCAGTTTGTTTGATGACTTCAGTGTGCCTGCAGGCCTCTTCTACAACACTCCTCTGAGGCTAGAGCAGTTGCTGCTCTTAAATGAGGCCTGATAATGTCAGTAGGGAAGATACTGTTCTGGAAGACTTAGCATAGTTGGGTCACTTAACCCTCAGAAGCAAGATGGGTTTACTAACTTACAGAGATCTGAGATGATAATTTATAAACCATGGTATTCCTAAGACAGAGCAAAATGGCAGCCCATGACAATATTACTTAATTTATAAACCAAAAATTTCAAGAGTCAGTGATAAAAATACCGACATCAACTGCTATAATGGAAACTCATATTCTCTCAGATAGTTTTCAGATCTGACTGGCTTCCAGATCTGACTGGTTCTCAGACCAAGAACTCATTGTTGAATGGGAGACCAGATTCCCTTGAGGAAGAGCCCTTCAATGTCATCACAATGTTTAAAATAAATATCAGCTGACTTTTCCCCAAAGGGACTTGAAATTTTTATCTCAGTTAGTACATTTGAGGAAAAAGGAAATCAACTTCTTTGAACCCTGTGGGGTTCAGCTGACACAGGCACCATCCTGGACCTTCTCGACCTAGTGTAGAGATCTGAAAAGGCCAGAGGATAAATGCTGTGGTGTTACAATTCCATCTCCTAGGTGTCTCATGGTTCTGCTGACCAAACTTGTGGTTATTTCTCCAGTCCATAGATGTATAATTGAGATGAATATAATTAGTAGCTGGCAGAACTCTCACAATAGTTTTCTGGTCAGGAACTGAGATTATGGTAAGAAAAGCCAGATGGAAGCCCCTGAATCATCCCCCTCTACTAGAGAAGATACATCAGAATCAGTGCCATGCCCCATGTAGTATGTTACTGATTAGTTTCTTAAAGGATGCAGTGTAACTAGTTCCTCATCACATTTTATTTAATTCACAAATAAAACCACTGCAAGAAACAAGTGGATATTGATGGAAGACAGTGGTCTGCCTAAACATAATGAAGTTGTAGCTCCAAAGGCAGTTGCTATGGTGGGTGTGATTTTTTTTTTTTATTAGAAAAGATTTAATCAGCTCTGGAAATTGGTATATAGCTAATGATGTGGTGGCATGCTATTTTCAATCTCCATTAAGAAAGAAAATCTGAACCAGTACACATTTAGTGTCTTACCCCGGGGCTATGATAACCCTCCTCTACATTTACAAATAGATCTAAGGGAAGTTTGGTCACCTTGTTATTCCTTAGATTAGATTAGTTAATCCTATTGATGAATTACATTAAGGGGACCTGACAAATTAGCAGGTACTTTCACTTTGCTGGTAAGATTCATATGCACCAAAGAGTATGCATCACTGAATCTTTCAGGGCTCCAATTATCTGGAGATACCAGGACATTCTTTCAATGGAAGGACAAATGATCACATTTAACGTCTCTTACCAGCAAGAAAAAGAACAGCACTCTGTAGACCTTTTAGGATTTTGCAGCAGAGTATCGATCTTCTTGGAATCTGGCTTCGACCTATTCATTAGATAATTCTAGGTTACAGTTTTCAGTGGACCCAGAGGGCTCTGCAGCAGGGCCAGGCTCTGATACAAGCAGTTCTTCAGCTCGGTCATTTTAGGTGATAGACCTGAAAGTGGTGGAGGTAAATCAGGATGTTGTACTGAGTTCCTGGAAACAATAGTAGGGCAATAACAGTGAGGGCTCTTACATATGTGGAGAAAGGTTGTTATTTCAGTAGTGGAAAACCAGCAGAAACCAGCAGTTTTTGACATGCTACTGATTCCCAGGAGACACTGTCACCTGACCACAGGACAGTGAGTGACTATGGGATCAGAGCTGACCCACGTGAATTTGCTGTATCAGATGTGACGAATTTGAAGTTTGAGCAGTGCAGTAGCAATCCGTTATCATGGAAATGCTATGTTTGTGATAGAATCTAACTAAATGTAGAGAGTAAGCAACTGATAGATATAATTGTGTACTATGTCATCTCAGTTTTGTTGAATAAATAAATTGCTTGCTAAGTTTCACCTTGGAATAGCAGCTATTCATACTTCTACCTCCACACTTCATTTTGGCTCTGATAGCAAGTCTGAGGAATTCCCTTTTATTCTTTTGTGCCACACTTCCAGAGTACCTTTCCCTGGAACCAGAAATAGAGCTCAACTGGGTCTTGGTTTGGAAGGATGTGAGGCTGGAATAACAATGTTAAAGCTGATAAATAAATGAATATAACAGAGTAGAAGGAGTAATCAATGTAGTGGTCCATGAAGTTCATGAAGGAAAGTAATATGGTGGTCCTTATTCCAACCTTTTTCCTCCTTAATCTTACCATTGTTCTATTACCACCAAAGTTGTTGCTCCTCTCAAGTATCGTGAATATTTGGTAGAAGAGTTGTTTTGCACTTAGGAATTTTTATAACATTGATTATGTGGGAGCATGCATTTCTGCACTCAAATTGAATAAATTGAATAAACAAGAACTCTTGCTATACAACTCATTCACAACCTGAGGACTGCCTATATCAAAGTCAAGTTCTTTGACAATATTTTTCAATATTTTGTCTCAAAAACTTCTGCGTTTTATGAAAAGACAAAGAAAACATATTTTCTTTGAAGGAGAAGATATTTTCATAAAATAGTGCTTAATATACATTATAAAAAATAATTGGATTTACTCCAGATAAATTATTCATTATTTTTCTTGGGAAATACCAAGACTTTTAAGTAATGGGAAAATTTTTGCTTTATCTCTATAATGTGACTTTTAAAATATTTTATATTATATTGTTTAAATTTTATTTCAGCATTTATGCATCAGCAATAACAGGAACTCAGGAAATTATTAAACTGCTTAAATATATTTTGTTTAATAAGCTGTCCATTCTCTGTAATTACAGGTTTACTATCTAGTAGCAAAAATATGATTTAAAAAATTTTGCTTACACATAACCTGAATTTCCCAGGTATCAAGTGCCTGTGGATTACATTAGCAATATTAGTATGGAACCCCAGGGTTTCATGTCACCTGTATCTTAACATGGATGTCCTTTTTATGTTTTATATTTCACCCCAAATGTTTCTTTATTCTTCTTTCTCAAGGATTTTTTTGAGATCCCAGAAGGTGCCCATTTGTCTTTTACAAGCACATTTATTCTGCTTGGTGCCATTCTGCCAACTCCATGCTCGTTTTGCCATTCCTCAGCAGGCACGATGGTGTTACATCTGGCCAAAGTGGGGCCGTCCCGAGTATTTCTGCCCCTGCAGCATCTCCCTGCACACAGTACTGACGGCACCTTAGGAAATGCAGACTTCAGTGGGTGCTACCACTGCTCTGAGTATATCTGCTGCGTCTGCAGTTTATGTCCCCTGTGTATACCCCCAGAAATGCATTGAGGTAGCAGTGGTTTCTAAGCTGTTCCCTTCTACCCTGGGGAAGTGCAGGATAATTCTTCTCTCTCTTCGGTGATACATTCTCTTAGGCTGAGAGACTTTCTGAAGAAGTACTTATTATACTTTGCCTCAGATAGTTTTAGGCAATCTTTTCTGTATTTATTTTATTTTTTTTACTTTGTAATCTACCACTTTCCTGTAGTTCTCAAGCATGAATCCATTAAGACTTAGTCTGTTATAGAAATGTCAGCTTTTCTGACAAGTAATGCTTTCTCTGATCTTGCTCTTAAAGCAAAAAGCTTTTGGTATAAGCATATCATAGCACATCTTTAAATTCTACTTGAATTATTAAGCGCACCCTCAAATCCCCCACCACGATCATAATCAATCTGCAGAAAGAGTAACATTTTAGAAAGTTCTGTTCTAAGTTTTTTTATAACAGTGCTGAATTGAAATGCCCTATTCTGAAAAAGACAATATTGATTAAGAGAAAAAGGGCATTGTGTAATACAATATGGAACATACACAAAAATAAATCAAAAGCTTGTGTATTTTATAACGCAATTTATTTCACATAAGCAGATCTTGAAAATCAAATGAAGACTGCTTTGTCTGTTGTCCTTTACCACCATTGAAAACCTTTACTTGATTGAAAACAGAAAATAACTTATATAAATTGTGAAATCTATTGTTATGATTGTAACAATGCATTTGATTGTCACACTCACAATCAGCATTGTAAAAGCATACAAATCCTCTAAAATAGAAAACAAAAAGCACCATACTGTAATGCAAAATAAACAAAAATATTAATTACTGAGGAATTTTTCTTGATATACATGTGGGAATATGGAAAAAATCTAACTTCAGGATTTATCTTAATAGCATTGACAGAAACAGTGTCAACCAAAGCTCTTTTAGAAACTCAATGACTTAGGTCTCTACCTAGAGTTAGGCCAAACTTTACATGTTAAGGTAACACGTCCCTCACTTCAGACAACAGATGACAGCTTGGGGATTTCCAAGCATCCACACTTCTGACCAGCTGGCTCCACATCTGAGAGTTTCTGTTATACCCTCATGTTCAATAATTCATTAAAATGACTCACAGAATTTGCTGAGAACACTGTACTTATAAATGGAGTTTTATTAGAGCAAAAATGATGTAAGTTTCAGAATCAGCCAAAAGGAGATATACATGGAGCAAAGGTCCCAAACATAAAGCTTCCACGTCCTCAAGAACTTGTCTTCCTTCTCCCATTGAAATATGTAGCAATGCACACAGAGTATTGTTCACCAGTGGAGCTCATCTGAGCTTTGCTGCCTAGAAATTTTTATTGGGGTTTCATTATGTTGATGCAACTGATTAAATCATTGGCATGTGATTATAAACTCGATCCATATGCCCCTTCACTCCCTTGAGGTGCAGCTGATATCAAGTGGCTCAAAGCCCCATCCTTTTAATCAATCACATTGTTGGTCTCTCTGGCATGGCCAACCCACATCTTGAGTCAGCTCATCATCATAAACTCTCAAGGATATACCATGAGTCACCTTATTAACATAAATAATTAGAAGATGTCATGAATAACAAAGACATTTCTAACAATGGGGAAATCCCAAAGATTTAGAGGCCCCCTCCCTAGAACCAGGAACAAAGACCAACCAAAATCATTGGCATACAACAGAAAATCTGTCCATGGCATTTATTACTTTTGTTTAGCCTTTCTTTTTCAAATTTTTATGCTTCGAATTTTGAATTACCTCTTGCTCAATAGTAAATTACTTAATTCATGTGAAATTTATTACATTTTTATATTAAACTGCCTTAGACATCCATTTTGATCTCTCCATTACTGTTTTTATTATCT
The DNA here is from genome assembly GCA_004026545.1 of Mormoops blainvillei. Lineage (NCBI taxonomy): Eukaryota > Metazoa > Chordata > Mammalia > Chiroptera > Mormoopidae > Mormoops > Mormoops blainvillei. The sequence continues at coordinate 468,841 of PVJD01000180.1, read as the reverse complement.
TATTCCTAGCAGACCAGTTGTACTACCATATTATAAATTGGTAGTATCCTAGCAGATAACATCTTCATCATTTATACAACAAATAAGGAAAACCCAAGGAAAACTACACCAGAACACCTCATAATTACACTGTTGAAAACCAATATTGACTGGATACTAGATTTACCAGGTTGATCACTTCATAAGTTATATAAATGTTTAATCACTCTGTTGTATTCCTGAATTAATATAACATTGTATGTCAACTGTAATGAAAAATAAAAATAGTAATTAAAAAATAAAATAAAATTAACAAAATAATTTTTTGAAAGTAGTCAAGGAGAAATAATACATTATTTGCAAGGGAAAATCAATTCAAATGAAATTCAGTTTCTCATCTGAAACTGTGGAGGCCAGAAAGAAATGGCATATTATTCATCTGTAACCTGAAATAAAATAATTGTCAATCATGAGTTCTACATCTAGTAAAATTATCTTCAAGGAGTATAAGATAATAGCACATTCTCACACAAAGGAAAATTGAGAGAATTTGTGACTAGCAGACCTACACTTAAAAGCTAGTTTTTAAGTCACAAAAAGCATGAACTAAGAGGTATGGGGGTGATGGGATGAGGTGCAGGGTGGAAGGGATAAAGGGAAGAAAAAAATGAGACAACTGTAATAGTATAATCAATAAAATATACCAAAATAAATAAATAAATTTAGAAAAAAGAAAAAGAAGAAATGGAACACTACTCAGACTTAAGAAAAGATGAAATTAAAAAAAAATACTATCTTAATTAAAAAAAACTGTGTAAAGGAAGCTTTTCAAAAAGAAAAGCAACAATTAAAGAAGGAGTCTAGGAGCATCAGGGTGGAAATACAAACAGTAGAAAGAGCAGAATATGGGTACTTATAGTAGGCTGCTCCTTTCCTTATATTTTTTGAGTATTTATATAAAATATTCCTTATAATTTTATATGGTATGTAAATATATGTTTTATAAGTCACATTTGATATAAAATTGTAATGTCATGATTCTCCATACAACAATTAATATTAAAGAAAATAAAAAGAGCTAAATAGAAGTGACGTTTTTACACTTCACTCAAAGTGGTGAAATGTGGACACCAGTGGATTGTTAGAAGCCACATATGGTATTCTAATACCCTTCGTGAAATGAAAAATAATTTGTGAGTTTTATCAAAAAATTCTGTATTGTGGCTTACATTAAAACGAAACAAAACACTTAGGCTGGTGGGAGAAGAATTAATTCTATGGGGATGAGAGAAATTGGGAGGTTATTAAATTAATTTCTGTGAAAGACAACTTGGCACAGAGTAGCCATATTAAAAATGATGAGAAATGGTAGATTATGCATATATCCAAAAAGTTGTAAATTATCATAAAATACCAAAATGATTTCCACCAATATCAGAATCAAATATATGAATTTTTGTGGGGGATCCATTTCTTACCTGTTGAATCACATCTGTGTCACTTGGTCGTGCACCTTACTTGCTTTTCCAGGTCCTCTTTGCTGCCATTCTCACCTAGTCTGTCTTCACTGAATAAGGGGTTGCTACTGTGCCCAAATTTATGGTTGCTGGGTAAGATGCTCCTTGTGTATGACAGACATCTCAGGTTTCAGTGCAACTTGTGACCTCGTCAAGTATTTAGTGCTTACTAAGGCCTAGTATTAAGCCTTTTCAAAATAAGAGAAGTTAACTACAGAAGGTAGAATTCCTTTGCTTCAACACCTAAAGGGGTTGTGTTGTATGTGCTGTGATCCATCTACAGTGTCTGTCATGAGGCTCTATGGTATTCCTATCTGCCACATAAATTTGAGGGAATATTGTGTGTACTGAGTCATAGGCAGTCTAGAACCGGAGCAGGGACTCTCTTGTACGCTCCCTCAAAACCAGCTGTTTCTGAGAACACTCAATAATGGATTATGGACCTGTGCCCAAATGACTTACAGTTTGCCTCAAAAGTGCAAAGAGACCATAAAGCATTGGTAGTTACAGAAAGGACCAAATTTAGCAACTTTTCTTTTGGAAGGGATGTCACAACCAGCCCTGTGCCAAGTATCAGTAAACCACAACCTGTGGGCCAAATCCAGTTCACTGCCTCGTTGGTAAAGAGAGTTTTGTGGGAAAGCAGTCACGTTTATTTCTTTACATATTGCCTCTGGCTGTTTCATGTTATAATGGAAGAATTGAGTAGCTGTGATAGAGTTGTGTGGCAAAGCCTAAAATGTTTACCATTTTCCCCTTTAAAAAATTGTGTGGCAAACCTTGCCCAAAACCAATGGACACCTAGAAATTTTACTGAGCAACAGGCCGTTGTTTTCTTGTGGCATTCATTTCTCACATTCTGGCATGCATGTGTCTTGTTAATGTGTCTGTTGTAGTTGCTACTTCCCGCTCATCGGGATTCAATCGGCATAATACCATAAATTTAATAAACCAACCAGATGTCCTGTACAATGGCGTTATGCTACAATTCCTATGGCTTTGTTGTACTGTAGGCCTGGGCTGTTGATATAGCCCTTGGGCACAATAGTGAAGATGGACTGCTGGCCATACCAACTGAAAGCAAATTGTTTCTAATGGTATTTATTCAGAAGTTGAGAGGAAAAAAGTTTTTGTGTTCACTGGCTGCATACATATTCCAGAGGATGCGTTCATTTGTTCAAGCTGTGAAACCATATCTGGATTAGTGACTGTAATTGAAGTCATTGCCTATTTAAGTTTATAATCATTTGTTATCATTATCCAAAATACAGCTCTCTTCTGCCCAATTTGAATAGGCACATCAAATGTGAAAAGGATAGGAGTTACTATCCCCGGCCTCTTCCAAGCCCTCGGTGGTGGCACTAGTCTCTAAATTTTTTCAGGAATGCAGATCTGCTCTGATTTACCATTTTGGTAGATTAAAGAAGTTCTTGTGGCATCTGCTGAGATTGCACTACAAGATTAGCTTCATGACCTGTTTCAAGGAGCTAATATAAAAGTTTTGGCATTTGCTGTGTGCTACTATTGTTATTCAGCATTTTAGTACTGGGATAATCATAGCATAGCATCAGGGATGCATTCGACAGACCAAGAGACAAACCTTAGATTGTTCACCTGAATGTCACCTGCCCCTACTCTGACTAGTGAACTGCAGTGATGCCTTGGTGTCCAAAAATCTGTATAAGATAGAGACGGTGTCTAACAATCCCAAAAGTATCAAATTAGCTCCCATTACTCACTACCCAATGCTATTGCTTGAACTGTGAGCCCCCCAAATTCATATGTTGAAGCCCTAGCCCCAAAGCGGTGGTATTTGGAGAAAGGGCCTTTGGGAGATAAATAGGTTTATATGGGGTTACAGGGGTGAGGCCTTCATGATGGCATTAGTGCTATTACAAGAAGAGACACCAAAAAGCTTGCTTGTTCCTTCTGCCACGAGAAGACACTTTAGAAGATAGCCATCTATAACACAAATAACGAGCTCTCATCCAAAGTGGACCGTGCTAGCACCTTGACCTTGAACTTCCAGTCACTAGAATTGTGAGAAAATAAATTTTTGTTGTTTAGCCACCCAGTTGGTGCTATTTATTTTTATGGCAACCTAAGCTAAGACAGACTTTGGTACTAAGAGTGGCGTGCTGTTGTAACAAATACCTAAAAATGTGAAAGTAGCTTTCACGCTGGATAATGGGTGGAGGCTGGACGAGGTTTGAGGGGTGTGCTAGAAAGATGGGCGTTGAGGCCCAAAACAGAAATGAGGAACATGTTATTGGAAACTGAAGGAAACGTGATGTTTGTAAAAAGTGGCAAAGAATTTGCCTGAACTGTGTTACAGTGTTTTGTAGAAGGTTGGACTTTGGAGTAATAAAATTGTGTATTTAGCCAAGGAGATTTATAAGAAAGCTGTTGGAGTGCCTTGATTCCTCCTGACTACTTATAGTACAATGTACTGAAGAAAAAAAAAAGTTAAACTAAAAGGAACCACAACTAAAAGAGTGAGAAAAATTTTAGTCCATCTTGCAAAAAAAAGGGAGAGAGAGCACTTATTCTGAAAAGAACAAGGGCATGGCTGCACTCTGCACAGTAAGGAGTTGATGGGATTATACAAGCAGAAACCCTGCCAGTTTGAACTGTGGGGCAAAAAGGGCAAAATGAAGGAAGGTTGTTGAAATTCTCGCATTTGACAGGATATAATAATAGAGCTGTTCAACTGTGACAATGTGCTGTTATTCCACAAGAGGGACAAAGGACCCCAAAGGAGATTTAGAGATCAGGGTCACTACCTCACTTTAAATGGGGATGAATATCTGAGAATGACATCAAGTGTGTCCTGAAGAAAGAAGCAACTTGCATAACTAAGTGACACAGATAGGATTCAACAGGTAAAGATGTATCCCGGATAATCAGATCTGTGCTTAACTAATGCATTTGATCACGTGACTTAATGTTTATAATGATGTATATAATAAACTCTAATAGCAATCATCTGGAAAAACATTTATATATATATTATACATATAGTATAACTGCTTTTATATTATATATTTATATACATACAGAAATGTACAACTCACCTATGACAATGAAAATAAAAACAGTGTTTTTTGTTGGAAGATTATTGACTGGAAAGAGACACCCTGAAACTGCTTTTGAATCTATTGTTCAGAGTGAGATCAATGAAGTTACTCCACATAGAGAAAGAAGAAAAATGCTGGGGAAATTGCTTATTCATATGTAAAAATGATAATAGAATTGGATCATTTCTTCAAATGCATTAGAAAATCTATTTCAGGTATATTTAACACTTAGATATAAAACATAAGACAAAACAAAATGTTTTAACTTTAAAGGCAAGAAACCTATCTCTAAACCAATAGACTGGTAAATGGATAAACTAGTAAGAAACAGATTAAAAAATTTGACTAGATTTAAAGGGACAACTTCTGCACAAGGTAATGCATTATCTCCAAGAAAAAAGTATAATTATGGACTTTGGAAATATACTTGTGACATACATAACCAACAGTGGATAAATGTGCAGAATTTGTTTTTAAAAATTCCAACAAATCAATAGCAAAGAACAATGAAATAGAAAATTGGTAAAGGTTATTAACAATCAAATAATAAAGTGACTGAATAACATAAAGAGTGTCCAGCCTATGGTGAATCACTAAAGTGAACATTAAACAAGAGTAAGATATAATTTAACATATAAACAGATTGGAGAATATGTAAAATCTGCCCACACCCACTGTTAGTGAGAAAATAGCTAAAGAAATATTCACTCTTGGTGACAGTAGAAATTGGGGTACTAACTTTGAGAGTATTTAAAAATATGTAATACAAATAGAATAGGTATATGTCCTATTATACTTACACAATAAGTGTACATTTACATAGAAAATTATTCTGATATTTCTTGCACAATTGTTTGTAACTATGAGAACTGGGAGAGACTACATTATGGGACTAAGTGTATCTGGGTATATGTATTTACATGATTAAATATATAGAAAAGTGACAGTGCATGAACTCGTGCTACCTATGTACACCAAATGGGTAAATCTGAAACAATTCTTTTTTTACAAGAGAGCAAATTGCAGCATAGTAATTTTTTTGTTGTTTTCAAAAAGCAGTTTGACCAAATAAAGACAAATGTTAACATTCAATAAACCTGAATATAGTCACATGGGGCTTTGTTATATAGTCACATGGGGCTTCTTTATATAGATCAAATATTTTCGATACAAACAGAAACAAATAAAAAATGGTACAACCCAATCAGCATCCAATGACATTTTAACTCTCTATTTTGAGATAGTAAGAAATTCAGGAATCAAATGTGTGCTCAGATCAGGGAGGCCGCGACATGGATAGAAGACTAGGGGCTACACGTGATGAAGAATATGCAGCCAGTCCACATGGGGTGACATACATTCTTGGAGAGTTAATTTTCGAGGCTGGTCAAAAGAAAACTCAGTGTAATAGAAAGTGCTTTTTTTATTGTCAGAAAAAATTTTGGTTCTTTAAATTTATCACCCAAGAATTAAGGAAATTAAGGTGTTATAAAATTTAGAATATAGGTTTTTAAATTGTGGCAGAAAATTTTATAGATTTATATAATAAAACTCTAAATAATATCACATCATAACTCATTAGGTTCTTGAGCTTAACTTTGTGCTTTAGATTAACTGCTTCCTTCACTTTTGACATTTTAAATGAATGGAAATTAATAAAACAGTAGCCAATTGACACATAATATTTCTTTCTTTTCTATTCCATATAAATGTGGTTTAATGTTTCAATATACAAGTCAAATGGCATTACACTAAGTTTAAATCACATGCTCTCCACCTGCAGATAAGACTTTCAATCTATTCAAATATAATGATAAAATATGTCAATAATTCTAAAAGTAAGACTAATAGATTAAATGATAGTGACACAAGAGGTCTAACAGACCTCAAATTAGAAATGATAATATCACTTTTCTTAGCAATTTCACTTTTAATACCTCTATGAAATGAACAAAATAGTGTGTTTCCATATTCAACATTATAGCTAGAAAAGGATGTACATTAACAGGAAACTATATCATCAGTGTTCACATTTGTGGTATTACTTCACAGAAGAAATTTTTCTCATGGAATTTTAAACATTTTACAGAATTTTTATTTTATAATGAGTATGAAATGACTAACCACAAAGAGATCTTTGAATATTTTATCCTTTCTCACATACTTGATGTGTTCCCTTATTAAAGAAAATTAAAAGACAACTATTTAAGAAGAGGACTGTTTAATATCTATTTGTGTTCCGTCATATCTTGATGAGCAGCTTCTGTGTAGTTTTGGGAAACTGGAGTCTCCCGATGGGATCAGGAGACCATGGTGAGACCGACAAAGCCTGGGGAGTCACTCAGAAAGTCTGACTCTGGCTCCTGCTCCCACACTTTCTACCTGTCTCCGTTTTGCATATTCTCATTTTCTCTAAACTTATTTAATTGATAAATGAGTAAAATATTTTTGTCTTATCTCATGGGTTTTTACAGATGATTGTTATTGAGGTTCAATGAATATTTATATGAAAATGTCAACATGTTGTGAAAGCCACAGTGTTTTCCTACAAATATAAATTAATATTATAATTTCAGTCTTACATATTTCTGGTGGCATAATGAATACATAAAAGTGAATTATATGGTCAGAAACAAAGCTGTTGGGGTTAGTGGGTTAATTTTGCAAAAGAAATAGGTAAGGGAGGAATTTGTTTTAAATCACATCAAGGAGATTTTATTAAGGTTTAAACACATCACTAGGGTGATGTATGTATTGCTATCAGGATGCCCAAGGTCTGAGAAACAAGAATGTTTTAAAATGTTATTCTTTTAGACTTACACACTTGCTAGTTGGCACGTTTTGTTTGGTCGATTCTTGCTCTATTACACAGAGCAAGAAACAAATTTGCTTTCAAATTTTTACTCAGCCATTTACTGTCTGTATGATTTAGGGGCAAATTACTCAGTTCTTGAGTTCAATGTTTTTAAATCTCTAAAGTAGAGATGGTAACAAGAATAACAATAACACAGTGTGAGATGCTAACAGTGAGTGCTAATTACATCAGGTCCTGTATTCGGTGCCTTATTTAGGGAATAATCCTGTACAGGGTTGTTGTGCAGAATTAAGTATATTATATTTATACACACACACACACACACACACACACTCTGATACTTGGATATGCTAAATAAAAGGCTGTCACATTTATTTTTATTAATTTGAGAAAAGAGAAGTATAATAGTAGCTCTATTATTTGACTTTGGAGTAAATTGATAGAATTTGAATTCTGACTCTAAAATACACTAGGTTACTTTAAAATAACCTCTGTGACCTCATTTTTCTGCTTCCAAAAGATGAATAATAACAATAGCTAATGTTGCATTATGTTTATAATATTGATTTTTCATAATGTTGTCATAAGGATTCAAAATAAATATTTGTTTTATGTAAATTAATTGTTTATCAGGTTCTAGGCTTTGAAACACTGGGAAAGTCAGAGATTGATCAGTGTTATATTGATTTTTGAGATGTATCTTGTCTTATTTTAGAAAGTTCTAAAATATAATTTTTTCATGTGATAAGTTGCTTAAGATGGGCAGTTTTATTTGAAATCAATAGTACTTCGTTTTCAATTCATTTTTGAACATTTAACATTAAAAATAGATTTTTTATTATGTCAATTCATTCTTTAGTAATTTATCAAACTCATGTAAACAGCTATTTAAAAAAGTCTTTATGAGAGATCAGGGAAAATTGGAGGTAGAAATTAAAATAATTTTCAGCTTAATATTTATTCTACTCCATTTCACTAAGATATTATTTTCAACAAATTATATGAAAACTTAAAAATAGGGCACATAATCTGTATCGAGGTATACGTGGGCACTGCTCGGTCAGCTGACTGTCTAAGCAGCAGGAGTGAACTGTAGACAAGAGGTTAGCCCAACCAGACTCCTGGTTGCAGGCTTCCCAAGCGGAAAGCCCCGGAGCATTGATTGATGGCTGGGGTCCGTGTAAATAGGTGTGCAGCACAGAGAGAGGCAGGTTGGCCCCCTTGGCTAGCAAGGGAAAATCTAGGGAGAAGTAAAGTCATGTTTATTTCATTTTCTAAGTTAAAAAAATGATTTGGATCATTTGAATGTATACAAGGTACAGAATACTCAGCTACCTGCTCTAAAAAAAGAAGTATTGAGAGGTAAGTAAAATACAGGCCTGGTGTTTACCCTTGGGAATTTTCCTTAAGAGATAGATAACATTTGTGCAGACACCAAAAATAAAATATTTAAAAGATGAGGACATGTAGGCAATCGGGCAATCCTGGAAATCATTTCAAAGATGTTTCCTCTGGCCCAAAATGTGTACCAGAGTTTAGTGATATGTCACTATTGATGCAGTAGGCTATTAGTCAAAGTGAATTGACTGAAGCATGTATCAAGAGAAAGACAATTTCCAGGGGGGGGAAATGCACATCTGAGCGTTATCCTTTTTTTCCTTTTTTTTTCAGTGTTGGATAGTTATGTTTCTCAAGTCTCATTTCTATGTTTCTCTCTCTCTCTGAGTACCCTGAAATTTATTTCCTATTTTGTATGCTGATTGACTTCCTAGATTTATGAAGTCAGGGGCTTTCCTACCAATGTGCCATTCATTCATAAAACAAGTATTTATTACTTCTTTCTATTTGTGAGATATGAGCCAGACATTTCAAGTTAAATAAGATACAACTTCTGTCCTCTCCAACTCAAGAGTATTATTATTTTTTTTTCCCCAGAGAGTAGAGAAGCAGTGGAATTGCAGAGAGGGGAGTGTGAGAAGTCTTTACAGAGATGAGTCCTTTTTGTTCTGCTTATAATTAAGCAGGACTTTTTAGAAAGGAATTCTAAAGAAAAATATATCTTAAAAGTGGACAACGGTGGGGAGAATTGAATGTGAGAGAAGGGGTTGAGCAGGGCAGGGGAGAACAAATGGGGAAAAATGGGGACAACTGTAACTGAACAACAATAAAAAAATAAAAGTAAAATAAGTGTCTAAACTTAAAATGCACTACCTGTGAAGTACTGTGATATGGCAAGTAAATTAATATAATTGGAGCACAGGATATTGGAGGAGATATAGGAAATAAAGGCTGAAATAAGGTCAGATCATACACCAGTGTGTTATTGCTCCCGTAAAACATTATTGCAAACTTAAGGGAACAGCACAGCTTTATTATGTTAGAATTCTGTACTTAGGAAATCTGACAGTGAGGCTAACTTCAAGGTTTCGGCACAGCTGCATTCTTTCGTGGAGGCCCTTGGGGTGAATCCATTCCTTTACGCACTTGAACTGTTGCCAGTTTCTTACCCTTTTAGGACTGTGGGTCCCTGCGTCCTGGGTGACTGTCAGCTCTAGAGGCTGCTCATGTTCTTTGACTCATACCTCCTTTCTCCAGCTCAAAGCCAGCAGCGATGGGCCGAGTGCCTGTCATACTTAGAATCTCTTCTGCCTCTTCTTCTATTGTTGCCTCTCCTGGACTTTTCTGCCTCCTCTTTCACTTCTAATTTTATTGGCTTCATGTATAACTTATTCACAGGTTCCAGGGCCTAGAGCATGGACCTCTTTGGGGGGCTATTATTCTGCCTTCCGTGGAGGGGTCATATGTGTCAAATGTGTTTATAAAAATAAAGAGCCTCAGAAGTAGGTTTACAGTTGTGTGTGAAAGTTTATTCTTGTATCATTTATTAATTATTTTACTATTTATTACTATTATTAACCTAGTTTCCCCCGCCCATGTATATAGAAATTTATATATTTTTGTGCGTGTTTATATGAAAATGAGAAATGGCTTCTTACAAACAGGGAAGGATGGGTTATTTCGGTAGGGTAGTGTGGAGAAGACTAACCATCCACTCTGTGGAGAGGAGCACAGCTGTGTCACTGCTGTATTCCAGACTGCATTGCACTCTACCCGTAGTGATGTCCCAAATGTACAAGAAAATAAAAACTATAAAAATAATAGAAGACAACTGCAAAGAACTTTCTGGTTCCCAAGGGGTGGGAAAAATGTCTTACATGAGATCTAAAAAGCACAAATAAGTTAAGGGAAAGGTAGACTTGACAACACAAAAATTTTTAAGAATTATCTTTATTAACAATTTCTATAATCAAATTTACATAGAGATAGCCAGTGAAAAAAATTATAAATATCTTATAAATATCTAAAACTTTTAAAGTAATACAACTAAGAAAAAGCTCTAAATACAGAAGAGTAAGAAGATAAATATTTCAGTAGTAAAACTGGCAAAGAAATGAACAGGAAGTTGTAGTCTAGTACAGGGGCGGATTTAACGGCAGGTGCACCGGGAGCATGCCCTGGGCCCCGACTTCTGAAGGCATGTATTTTTATTTTCCCTGTCTCTCTCCTTTTTTTAAGGGGCCCAAAATTTTCTTCTGTACCTGGGGCCTCAAGTGACCTTAATCTGCCTCTAGCCCAGTGGCTGTGCAAACTTGTTAAGTAATCAGAAAAAATGCAAATTAAAACATCAGCGTGGAAAAGTTTACAAATGTGGATGCAATCTACTGATAAGGTCGTGGAGAAAGGGAATGCTTGACAGTATTTAGAGAAACTCAGAAATGTGTATGCTTTAAGATTCGGTGATTCTACTCCTGAGTAATAGGTTCCCAAAGGAAAAAAAATTCTCAAATGACCTGAAAGGACATGTAAGAAGGTATTTATGGGAACTTTGTAATGGCAGGTATATAGATAAGGAATGAGGTAATACTAAGGAAAGCTAGAAACAGTAGGAAGAAAGGGACAAAAATACATACAGCACCATGGATGAACCTCAAAAATATGAAGATGAGTGAGAAAAATAGTAAATAGGTGTTACAGCTTAGTACCATTTATTTAAATTAAAATGACAAATGCAAGAAACAACAGAATATACTTTTAAAAAACATTTGTATATTAAAGCCACATATTGAACATGTTAAATTGATACCTATGAAAGAGAGGCATAGAAATTGGTATTAGGGAAGGAGGAAGTAAGGCAGGGAATATTTATATCAGAAATCTTGGTGATAGTGGTGTAAGCTCTTAAATATTTCTTTTATTTTTTTTAATGTAAAGTGATTCCAGAAGTAGGCAGAGCTAAGTTAGTATAGCGGCTCCTATTATCAATTCAGTGAACCCCATTTAGCAAGTAGCTGTGTTCATTTATGCCTGTTTCGCTTCTGGGTTTGGTACTTGCATTCCAGTTGGGAAGAAGGGTGCAACCTGGAGGCCATGTGCCAGAAAAGGATGCCAGGGGAGTCTGTCTCTTTTAAACTACTTTACAAGAAGTCCCACTCAAACCCTTTTGAGTATATATCTTATTGGCCAAAATTATGTCACATGGCTACCTTAAGCTGCCAGGACACCTGGAATATCAAATATTCAAACTTTTAACTCTCCAGAAGAGAGAAAAAAGATAGGAAATGTCTGTCATTGTGCATGCCCAATGCAGAGCCTGTTCATGCATGCTAGCTTGATCTTAGTGGGCTGAGCTTTTCTAATAACCGCTGAAAGGGAACAGATTTTGGTGCCTAGGATCACAATAGCAAGTGGGTTTTTTGATATAAAATATTGCATTATAAAAGCTAACAATATTCACTGGTGATTTCTGCAAATAAGTAATAAAATGATGAAAGTGCCATCTTTGAAACCTCTGTGCTTATGAGTTTTCAGATATGCTGTAAAAGAAAAATGGAGTAACGAAGTGCTTCATAGTACAGTAAAAGTTTATGGTATCCACCCTCCTTGATCTGATTTCCGGTCCCACTAACTAGTTTCATGAAGTTAATGCTCATTAAATCTTTCAGTCTCATTTTCTTCATGTGAAAATAAGGGCTAATGATGCTAATTGCTACAACAAATAAGTGAAATAAATTTTGTAAAATTATGTAACAGTGCAGCACCTTTAACACGGGTAAAAAAAATCTTCACTGTGGCAAACAATATCTACCAGACACCTTCTAGAAATACCATACTTAATGGTAAATACTAGAATTTTTCTCATTAAAGACAAAAGCCAGATAATTGTGTTCACTGTGCAGCATAGTTCACATAAAAAGATGTTGCTCTTGTCCAATTAAATAGGTAAAGTAGAAAATAATAAGTAATTAGATTATAATTCTAATTTTTATATTTAAGAACTGATAAAAGCTAATCTTCTCACAGATCCCAGTGGGAGTTTATAGAAGACAGATGGAATTTTAGCCTAGTGACCATTTCAGGGAGGAATGTATTCAAAGGATGAAATCCTTCTCAGCTACATAGTGATAGTTCAGTAATTGTGGCACAATTACTTAGTAAAATGTGTACTAAGTCTATAATTTAATTTTTCTTGTTTTGATTTATTTGCCCAATCAGACCTAAACTTTGTCATTTTACAAATTCTGACTGATAAATAAAAACTCTGCTTAATACTATACAACTATGATGTATTCATATTTTAACAAGGCACCAACAATTTTAATTATCATGATAATTCAGCATATTTTTAACTAAGTATGCTCATGAACAATAAAAGGACTTTAAATGTTAGCTTTTGTAGCAGACCTCATAATTAAAGAGTGCAATTGATTATATCTGTATCAGGATCGTTAGGTAGCATGCTGATATATTTACTAATTTTTAGAAGGATAATTTGATTTCTTTTTTAAATACCAGTCTACAAAATGTAAAGAAAAACAAAGATTTCTAATAGTTATTGACCTCAGTCTGAAGTTCTTAACATACATGACTTCACTTAATCCTCACAGCAACCTCTTGAGGTAGGGGCTATTATTTTTCTTACTTTACAGAAAAAGAGATCAAGACTGAGAGGGAAAATGACTGGCCTGAACTAGTAAGCTCGTTGGTAGTGGGGCAGATGGCATCAGGGGTTCTGTCTGCAACGCTTGCTCACTTAACAGCTATGCCCTACTGCCTTCTCTCAGAGATTTCCTTTGTGCCTTGTTTAAATTGAGGCTGTGCTTTGGCCAAGTGTAGAATTTGAATATGAGCCTACTGGTGTTCCCGTCAGTGGATGAAACCTGTGTTTAGTGTGTAGCTCATTGCATATCATGAGTGTTAAGAGTAGAGTTATGTGAAACAAATATGACAATTGCTCATTTAGGGCACAAATAGATTGCCTTCCTTCTGGGCCCTATGTAAACCTATGAAAGAATTTTCCTTCATGACTGTAAAAGTATCTGGCCTCTTACATGTGATTTATGAAGATAGGCTGAATGAATTCTGAAAAACAAATGATTTGAAAGCTCTTTATTTGCTTCTATGGGAACATAACACAGAAACCAGAAGGAAGCAAAATGAGTTTCTCCTGTTGCTTATGTGTCACAGATGCCCCCGAGCTGCCTTATAATAATGAACTATGAATAATTCCGCCTTAACAACCAAAGCTTAATAAGAACAAGTAATTCTCTCTTTCACATTGAGAATTGAAAGAAAGTTCTGTGGTATAAAGTTCTAAAAATTGTTTTCAATATTGAACAAGAGTGAATGATATTAAAGCTTAATAATAAATTAATGTATTTCTTTTTCTATGTTGGATCACCCTCTTAAAAGTAATTGTTCTCTGCTAATCTTTTAAACCTACAGCATTATAAGTAGGTAAAATTATGCCTTTGTGAAGTCTCATTACTAGCTGTATTTATTTTGTACTTGTACTTCACATTGTAAGTAATATCAGATATTAACAATTAGTTGAGAAATAATTTTCAATATTTTTCTATGTTCTTTTAATAATGTAGGTAAAGGCAACAATTTTAAATGGCATTCTATTCAAACATAGCCTAAAGAAAATTGCTAAAATTAAATATAATTTAGTCTTTTCGGTAAATACTAAGATTAAAATATTTGCTAGAATAATTTAAAAGTATATAAAGTTAAATTTTTATTATCCATGTTGTATTGCTTCTGATCTACTTTATAGTATCAACTCAATATGTCTATTAAACACATTTAGTATCATTTTCATCTATACTTTTGAAGATGAGATTGCCACAACAATATATTTAGGAAATCCCCCATAGGAGTGGAGCTTAATGTCTAAAATACTTTAAGTGCTCAGCTTTCCAAAGCAGACGATGAAATGCGTCTGAATTCCCTGCAGTAATTTATCTTGTCCACTGCCTTGCAAGCCACATTGACCAGAGCTGAGAGAAATCCTCCAGAAGCTCTTTCTGGCCGCTGCCAGCCTGCTGTGGAGAGCCACCTGTGACGATCATCGATTTTACTCATCCTCAGTCAGCAGATCATAGCCAACTTCTTCCTAAGATCCTAGAAGTGAAAGGAGGGGAGTATAGCGGTGAGGTAGGAAGAGGCACGTGGAATGTCTTCCTTTAGGTCTTCTTTGAAGATAATCCTTATCTCTGCCACTTCTGTCTCATGATCAAGTACATTACTGTGCATCTGCCTCTATGTTTGGGTACCTACTTTACGTTGAAATGCTGTAAAGTCTTGTGGATTGATGATAAAAAGCATCTATTTAGACTGAATTATGGTACACATACCTAGAATTGGTATAACACTGAGACGGGATAGAGAATGTGCATTGTTATTTATTCCAGGAGAAAGCAAAGTGTTCTTTCTGCTTGCTGGTTTGCGATTTTCCAGAGATAGCTTTATGTCAGTTGTTAAGGCATATGCTCTCTGCTCCAAGAAGAGGACTGTATCTGTCAAAATTTCAATTTGAAATCCATCTTATTAAGTTTATAATAATCCACTATTATTTTTAAGACCCACTGTCTTTTTTCAGAGTACAAATATGTAGGTTAAATGGTGATGTGATAAGCATAATCACCTCTAAAATTTTTAAATCTTTGATGTGGTTCTAACACTCTGCTTGTCCCAGAATATGCGACTGCTTTTTCTTACTCTTTTGATAGGGAAGATAATTTCTCAGCATATCATCTTGACCTTTAAAAAAAAAAACCCCAAAAAACCTTCTTTATGCCAATGACCCTGAAAACAATGAATGAATTCTACATTTTCCCCACTGCTATTCCAACTACATGCTCAGAGGTGGAAGGTTAAGAATTCTATGAGTTTGGGGTCCTGCTGTACTGATAAAGAGGCAGGCTCAGGCCTAAAGTGAGTTTATTAACATAGTAGGAGGTATATATATATGAAAATTGATAGCAGGGTCCTTCCTCAAGAGTGTGTACAGTCTGCTTCCCTCAAAGATCACACAGTGATTTTAGTTTACATTTGGAAAAAAGGAAGGTTCTCGCTATCTATTATAGGGGCCTTCATCAGCCCTGTAATCCCCAGACTTACAGTTTTCTCAGTTTATAAATCTAGCAGAAGTTGGCCTAAGATGCCATCAACACTCTCCTAAAAGTGTCCTATATAGAGATTTTTATTGCTATTTTTCTGTTCTTAATTGCCCCAGGTAAATAACTGCCTCAGCCACCTGAGAACCTTATTATTTTCACTGAAATCAGGAATCTCTGTTCAGTGGAACAATTTCCCACATACATCTTCAGACTACACATAGCAACTACTGAAGGCATGTTTTCTCACATTGCCACTCACCTACACCAATACAGTTTTCAAAAAGGTGTCCCAAGAGACTCTCAGGGGACGTAAGAGGCTGTGATTGAATAGGTTTCACATGATAAGCTCCTTTAACATTTCCAGATCCTTTGATTATTCCCATTACATAATACAAATTAATTTTTAGCATCCAAATTCAATTTTACCATAGGTCAACATGATGTTCAAGTGCTACTCAACCAAATAAATGATTACCAGATCATATAAGAATCCAAAGTTTCTTTTTTGGGCCTCTCTATTCACAAATATGCCCTAATCTAATATTCTCAGAAAAGTTCCCCAATATATTCTTTATATATATTAGAAAATACTTGTGATTCTTTTGGTGTTTGGAACATTTAAGAGATGCAAAATAAATAATATCCCAGCAGTTTGTTCTTGTCATTAGTCAGACATTCAACCACTTAGGAGCCTTGCTTTGAGAAGCAAATGAACTTACTTTGTGAAAGTAGTTCCACTTCAGAAAGGAAATTTATGAGAAACTGATCTGAGCATATTATATTTATTGTCCCTTAATTTACTAATCAGGACATTTACTCCATTCCCCTATTCTGGGACAGAGTTTTTCAATTTAGCAAACTGCAGGATTGGACTTTTTGAGATTTGGCTCTAATCAGCTATATTGGCTTAGTTTGTCTGAGATACTGTAAAAAAGTACCATAGACTGGTTGACCTAAACAACAAACATTTATTTTTCTTTATTTTTCACAGTTCTGAAGGTTAAAAGGTCCAAAGTCAAGGTGCTAGCCAATTTGGTTCTCATGGAAGAAATGGTTCTAGGTTTGCCTCCCTGCTGATTAAAACTTTTCTGTGTTGATCATGGCAAGAAGCTCCAGCCGAAGTTCTTTATTACCCAGCTCTTCACATTTACAACCTACTACTCAGTCCTTGCCATCCATACTATTTTATAGAAATTTGATTTTTTCTTCGCAGTAGAAAATGCAGCCATCTTGCCAATATTGTAGAACCTAATTTTACACGAGGTTTACACAAGCTACGCCAGTGTTAACTGCCTCATTAACCAGAATGTGCTTCATTCAGATATGATGGTGCCCCGAGTGCTGATCTAACAGAATTTCATAACTATCTGGTACATAATTCCTATATCATTTCCCCCTGGCATGTAAGTCCCAGTTTTATCTGCTGAAGAAGCCTACAGTAAACTGTTGATTATAGCAGAAACTACAAGCATTTTCTTTGAGCCAGCAAACTAGGTGGTCATATTTAACTTTTGCTATGGTTAAGTGCATTACTTACTGCCTATTATCTCATCACAATGTGAATCCCCAAAATGTCAATGCTACCATCGAGACTAAGACTATTATCTGGTTTGGAATTGTTTCCTCACTGCTGTCAAAGCTGGCATTAATGACAAGTCTCCCACAGTGGTTCCCAGTGGAGAACTGGTCACATAGCAGTAACCTGTGTGCATGCTAAGCAGCACAAAGGTGACAGTTGTGCCTGATGTTGCCAGCACCCCACAGCTGACCTGACCAGTGCCCAGTGTGCTTGTGCATCCGGGGACTTAGGTGAAGAAGTGGAGACGGGAGAGTTTTCCGGGTCATGCCGAGATATCATTGTCTGGCATAAAGATTATGAGTAGGTTGGATGAGACACTGTGGAGGGAAAGAATCAAAGGGAAGAATGTGGGTACTCTGTGCACCGCATCATTTACACTTTATTGTCATACCTCATTTCTGTTCCATGAACCACTACTTTGTGGCCCTTCACTTTCAATAAACATTATAGTCCCATTTTAGATGTTAAATGTGATAAAAAATCTTAGACCTAATCCCAGAGATTCTGATTAGGAAAAAAGTTGATGCTATGAATATACAGCTCAGCACTTCTGATTTTGATGTCTTTCCCACACAGGTTTCTTCTTGAGAAATATATAGGAAGGCATTCTGCTTATTGATCAGTGAATACAGGCTAAAAATTTTGGACAAAAATGTAGGTGTAGTCTGTTTGCCTGAGGGATCTCTTATTAAAATGTTGTATTGAAATTGGATCTTTTGAAAGAAATAAAATGAGTAAAAATGGCAAACTACACATAAAACAATTATATTGTTAGAGTGGTAATTAAAATTTTATAAAAATTTAGCATTGATTAAACTTTTAGCATAGAATTTCTAATTTTATTGCTAATTAGATAACTGAAGCCGTCTTTCAACTGAGGACAAAGAACTATCAAAAAATAGCAAAACGATATAATAGACATAGTAAGTATAAAATAAAACAAGATGGCAGTGTTGAGTGTGTTCCTATTTAACATATCAGTAAGTACAAATGGATTTAAGAGAATAGTAAAAGGAAAAGCTAACCAAAGTTTAGTCAAAGATTTGCTTCCAGAGTAAAATTTGGGAAGTAGCTTTAAAAGAAAATGAGACTCAGAAATGACAGGGAGGGAGAGTGAGGAGGGCGGGGGAGCAAAGAGGTCTGAGGCAAGTGGAAATACCAAGCTAGAGTTACAGCCTTCTATCAAAAAAGTTAGAATGCAGGCCTGAATACGTTAAAGTAGGCAAAGGGACCTTCTTTATGATGCAGAATGATTCTATTAACAAGTATTTGACAGTTATAAATATCTAGGTACCAAGTAACACAGTAAGTATGTTTGTATTGTTACCTTGAAGCATATGCAAGGAGAAATAGAAGAAAAAAACCACTGGGAAAGTTTAATACTTTTTTCAAGTTTGCGTTAATATAATTCAAGTGGACAAATAAGTAAGTAAACATGTATAAAGTCTAATCAGTATCAAAGGGATAGATAATATGGATAAATATCAAATATTACACCCTGAAAATAAAGAATATCCCTTTATGTCAAGAGCAAATAAAACAAATATTAAAAACAGGAGGCAAGTAAGTTTAACATAATAAAATTATTATAAGGAATACCCTTCAATCAGGATTTACTAAGATCAGAGATCCATAACAAAATTGAAAAGATCCTTTACCTGGATTTATTTATTTTTTGTTAGGTTGCATTTATCATGGTACTATGAGCCGAATGATTGTGTCCCCCTAAAATTCATATGTAGAAACCAAACCCCACAAGGTCATATTATGAGGAGATGGATTCACTGGGTGGTGATTTTGTCAGGAGAGCAGAGCCGTCATGAATGGAATGAGTTCCCTTATAAAAGAGGCCCTCCAGAGTGCCCTTGGCCGCGCCCACCCCCCATGTCATGTGAGGACACAGGGTAAAGGTTCCATCTCTGAAACAGGAAGTGGCTCCTCGCACGCACCGCATCTGCCCACACCATGATGTTGGCCTGTCCACCCTGCAGAACTGTGAGAAATAAATGTTTGTTCTTTCAAAGCTACCCGGTCTAGGATATTTTGTTATAGCAGCCCAAACAGACTAAGATGTGGTATAATTGCATACAACAAAATTCACTTTTTTGGTATATATTTCCATGAAGTTTTTAATTTTGATAAAGGCCAGTTATCGAATTTTTCTTTTATGACTCATTGTTTTGCGTCATGTCTAAGATCTTTCTGCCTAACCAAAAGCTGCAAAAATATTCCTTTATTTTCTTATAGTTTCAGGTCTTACATTTAGGTAGGTGACATTATTAACTTTTGGAAATTATACAAGATGTGGATAGAGTTTCATTATTTTTCATATCTATATCTACATGCTTCAGCACTGTTTTAAAAAAGTAATTCTTTTATCCATTGAATTGCTTGGGCATGTTTATCAAAACTCAACCAACAACATATGTATTGGTTTATCTCTAGAGTTCAGCTCTGTTTGGTCCCTGGCCTTCTTTCGTTGATCTCAGTTCTCTCACACTTTCTTATGTGTCAAGACAAAACCACGTGGCACCTTAACACCCTGCCTAGAAATCCCCTAAGCTCACTCACTTAGTTCAGTAAGTATATTTTCTACTCTCCACATTACTGTAGATTATATTGTTGCTAATTATTACAAAGCAAAGATCCCCCTTCCTTGCATTCCCGGTGTGATTTTTTAATAATTTTCTGTAAGCCCTCACTTGCAGCCTTTTCGAAGTATATAAAATTTTCCAGTTTCTTCTAGGCTCTTGATGTTTTCACAAACATTTTCCCCAAATACCTTTTAACTTCCCAATCCACTCCAACAGTGTAGGTTTTTGTTGCGCTGCTATAATATCCAATCCCAGCATCAAAATAGATATTAGTTATCTGTAGCTGTGACAATTGCCTCAAAACATAGCAACTTAAAACAGAAAGCATTTATTGTCTCTGATTTCTATAGGTCGGAAATGCAAAAGAAGCTTAGTTGAGTGATTTTGACTCAGGTTCTCACATCTGGCTGCAGCTAGGGTGGTGACCAAGGCTGCAGTCATCTGAGGGATTAACACATCCTCACAGATTCTCTCCCAGGCTCACCCACATGGCACTTAGCGGGAAGCATCAGTTCTTTGCTAGCCGTCTCTAACCATGCCTCTTGGTAGAGCTGAGTGGGTTGATCTCTTGACACGGCAGCTGGCTTTTTTAGGAGCGAGTGATCTGAGAGAAAGGAAATGTTATGATGTGTTTTGTGACTTAGTCTCCAAAGTGACACACAATTACTTGCACCGTATTTTATTCATTAAAAGCCAACTGCTGAGTCATTGTCCACAAGTGGAGGAGATTTAGGTGACATCTATTGATAGGAAGATTCAAATAATTTTTGGACATATTTTAAAACACAGTGCAGAAGGTAGAATTGTTTTCATATATTCTGGACAAATTTAGTGCTATGGGAGAAATGCCAAGGGTGCTTGTTGACATAGTAATACGACCACACAGACGAGTTCACTGAGGTTGGGAGGTGCCATATTGATATATGCAGCCTTGGAAACTAGATAGGAGAGTTCTGTGGTAGACAATTAAAGTAGGCACTTAAAATGCACATTATTTCTTTTAGTTCAAGTCCTTAAAAAGATTGCAAGTCCCTGAGATTGTTTCAACATAC
This sequence comes from Mormoops blainvillei, assembly GCA_004026545.1. NCBI lineage: Eukaryota > Metazoa > Chordata > Mammalia > Chiroptera > Mormoopidae > Mormoops > Mormoops blainvillei. The sequence goes on along the minus strand of PVJD01000180.1, from coordinate 447,766 downwards.
TCGTTTTGGTGATATTTAGCTCACAGTGGAGAAAAACATAAGTTTTCTCTTTTTTATTGCAGATTACTTTTAAGCTCAAATACATCATTGAATAAAAGATAAACACACACAAAAGAATAAAAGTAAAACACACAGAAAACTATACTGAGAACCAAAAATCTGTTGGATAGATAACATGTATTTGACACAACCTATCTTACATGATTCACTTCTCCAACAGGTTTCATGTGAACAGTGAAACAGCCCAAATTATGTTTGAGCAAAAGTAGTATTATTCACAAGATTATTATCTATATGATTAGCTATACACATGGATTATAATACTGATGATAGTACTAGAGATAACCTAATATATTGAGCTCAATACTTAGGTACTGGGTACTCTGATAAACAATTTATATGCATTGCCTTATTTAATTATCCCCTAAATCACATGAGATTGATGCAACAAGGAAGCAATTATTTTCCTTAGGAGAATTACATTCTGAACTAAGTTAACGTACATTGACATGAATCCAGCTCCCTTGAAGTTCGCGTAAGCACTGGGTTTCTGAGTGATATTCTATTTACTTATTAATGCTTTAATTGGTTTTAGGTCTCCTAATGATCTGGCTTTTAAATTCACCAAATATACTTTTTTTTAAAAAAGAAAACACCCGATTTCCATTATTTCAGGCAGTTAAAAATAAAAGTTACACAAAATTTTTATACAATGAGAAAAATAATTTTACTTTTCTAGTGTTTAAACTGTGTACTGTTAAACTATCTTAATTCAGATCTAGTTTTCCCTGTATAGGCTAAATTTATTTTTCTTACTATTTTCAGGTTATTAACTAAGGCTTTGGTGATTCACCTAAAGTAGCAATTTTCAACCTTCTTCATCTCATGGCACACATAAGCCAATTACTAAAATTTTGCGGCACACCAAAAAATATATTTTTTGCGGATCTAACATAAAATAGGTATAATTTTGATTCATTCACACCAGACAGCTATTGTGTTAGCTGTTGTCATTTTTTTTTGACAATCTAAGGGAAAAGAGGTCAGTGCCCCTGACTAAGTAGTTAGGTATTGTGTGTTTAAAAATTCTTGCAGGACACCTATGCCGGTTGCAACACACGGGTGGGAAATCACTGACCTACAGCAATGGCAATGTCATTTGTTACAAGAGTAATTCTTCAATTCTTGAATGTATAGCACATATGAAAGCTTTTAGAAACTTTATGATATTTATATATAAAGCACTGTCAAGGTATTAGTCTAGCTCTGCCATGACACAACCAAGGAAATATTTTTTCAATATTGTTTTTCTTATCAATGGGATATGTATGCTAATTATGGACATCAGAAAACATAAAAAAGGTACTCAACAAAAATTGCCAAGGTTAATAAATCTCCTATATGTTTCTGGCTATATGCATACATATGTCACATATACATATATAGATATAAATGTTTTTGAGAAATAAAATCATGCCATAACATTATTTCATTTAAGGTTTTTATCAAAAATAATTTTGTGCCATTACATTTTTTTAAAAACATAATTTGAGAAACTGTACAGTATTCTCAAAAATATATATACTACATTTCATTCAATTATTTTCCTGCTGTTGAAATTATAATTGATGAAAGCTGAGTATTTTAAACACACTGAGAAAGTATTTTAAAAGAATTTACGGTGTTGATATATAAGTGCAGTGGGATGTCTTCTTAACATATTCCTCAAGAGAATTCATCAGCCTTCTTTAAGATTGGTCTTCTAGTTCCCCAAGGTTCTGTTTCACACTGGGAATTTTTTTTAATATCTAGCAAGCAATTATAATAGCACTATCATAGTGCCTGAGGCATTTAATCACACATGATTCTACCTTCTTTGCCCAACTATAACTGAACTATCTTGGTTAGAAAAAAAATTGTTCTCAGCATGGATGCAGTAAAAGTAGGGGAAAACTGTAATATAAAAGATCAAGTAGAAAGGGCCCAGGAAGGGCAATAGATATTGCACCTGGATTTGGGGGATTGGTTGCTACTCCCCGTTGAGCACTTAAATAGTACTGTGCCCGGGGGGAAAGCCACTTAAATTCTCTAGACCTCTGGCCCCTCATCTGATAATTTATCTCAAAGAGTAATTTTCATGCTGAAAATTTTAATTTATCTTTAGAGGGAATAAATACCTCAACTGATGTAATCTTGTTTCTAAGTGATTTATCTGTAGCCAGGTAAAAATTATACAGATTAATTCCATATACTTGACTAACTTCAGTAGTGAGGTTTTTATAAATAGAATCTGAGTTTCTTTGAGGTTATTTATTGTCATAAGAGGTTAGAGTTTAGAGCATTTTTCTAAATGGTGTTTCTCTACAATTAACATTTTTTACCGCAGTACTAAACTCAACACACTTTTGTAAAATATGCAATATAAACTCAACTTATTTTTCATATGAACGTTAGAATTATATTTTTATCTCTAAAATAGTCTATTCATATTGATTAGAAGTGTGTTTGAATTAGAACTTGCTTTGGGAAGAATTTATGTTATTATAATGTTGAGTCCCATATGGGCAGAATTGTAAAATTGCCCTGCCAAAAAGAGCCTCTTAGAATCTTATATTTTTACTTCTTGTAAGATATGCTAAGCAAGAGAAGGCTCTGTCTGCCATTGGGCTTGGAAACATAAATGGATAGGACTAGCCCGGTTTCTTGTTTATGAACAGAGGGATTAGAGGGAGGTTGTCTTAGCAGATACTAAAATATAGTCTTACAGTATTAAACTGTTGTGATATTGGCCATTGAATAAAAACTTAGATCAAAGAAACAAATGAGAACCTGCAAACCACAAGTCTGATATTAATAGAAAGCTAATTAGATATTTAAAAATAAAACTGGGGCAACTGTTAGATACTGGGATTTAAAACAAAGTAATGTGCTATTTTCCTCAACTTTACCAAGATAAATTCAGTATGAATAAAAGTTAAAACAAGAATGTTTATAAAATGTAAAATAAAACAGATACTCATCAAAGGTTTTGATGTATTCTTGTTATTAGTAGGCTATGAAATTCTTAGCGAAACAACAAAAATAAAAATACATAATGAGTAAAGTAGTATATTTGACAGTGAAAAGCTATTATAATCAAAATGCATAAAGTAAAATCAAAGGTAAAACAAGAAAAACTAAAGAAACCAAAGTGTATCACAGCAAGTGTCACAGGTGAAAGATCTGTTTAATTCCTTTAACAAATAAGATGTTATGAATCAATGTTAGAAGTGTGACAAGAAAAAAATGACAGAAACGAAATAGATTAATTAGAAAATAATACATATAAAAGGCAAATAAACACATGTACCATATTTGACCACACTTGTAGACAAACAAAAGCAAATCAAATAAAAAGTATAATTTTACCTTCTAAATTTCTATTACAAATGATGAGTTACACTGTCATAGATTACAGTGCAGAAACATAAGCTGTCTTTTATCATGAAAAGCCTTCAAAGTTCATGGCCTTTGTTTTAGCAGTCCATTTCTAGCAATTTATCTTCAGATAACAATAGGTAAGTGTGTAAAGGTATAGTTATAAAGATGTACTAAAGCAGTTTATACCAGTAAAAAATTTAAAGAAGCTTAAATGTTTTTCAGTAGGATTCTGGTTAAATTAATGGTATGCTTAAAAGGAAAGTTCTCTTGGTCAAAATGATGACAATGGATTTATATATTTATTAACAAGCAAAAAGTGTATACAATGTATACTTATAGTATTTCTAATTTTTATTTAACTTATTGAGTGTACTTATAAAGAGCCCAGATGCAGATCCACTTGTTTCCCCCTAAATGACACTGCTATAAATATCATTTCTGGAAGTGCCCAATTAGTGACTTTATACACATGTACACACACATGCAAATACATTTACAAAAATATACACATATATTTTCTGTCATATATTTTACAATGTAAGTTAGCTGACAATATTTTTTTAATAAACGTTTAAATGTGATTAGATAAGTGGTTACAGCAGGCCATTTTGAAAAGAACTATTAAATGTTGTAAAAGAAGCAAGTTATTTACACTACTTAATTTAAAAAATTATTGTTGAGAGCCATTGTAAAAAATTAGACAAAAATGAATTTTGCTAAATGCTGATACATGTGCATATTTAGACGTGAGCTTTCACGTTCTTCAGCCTCTTAGATGGCCTGGCACTTGAATAAAGGCAAGCTTACTTTCTGATGCTTCTGAAACTAAATATCTCTTAGATGATGTTCCAAGTGAGTTTGGCTTACAGTGAATTTCACAGTGAGTCGAACATTGTAAATGAGTTAAGCAATTGTATACCCATTTGTATACCTTCTGACATTTCTTAAATCCTATATGGTGGTATAAAGTTTGTATCTTTAAAAGAAGTATTTCTGGAGTGGATGAAATTCATTTCTGGTTGTCATATAAAATAACTGAGCAAACTTAATAAGAGGACTTTGCAAGTACAAAATGAATGAGTATAAGATTAGAGCTGCCTGAAGTCTGTCTCTTTCAAGGTATAAGAAGTGTCGAGGTGAGGAAAAAGCCCAGAGAAGACTCTAGATACAGGAGGCGTTATTTTTTTATTATTACAACTTAAAAAAAAAAGTTATCAAATATTTGTTACCTAAATCTGTTCTAATTTAAGGTGGAAAAATTTTCAAAGAGACTGCAACTACCGTGTCCTTTGTAGGTAAAATAGACCCAGACTGCAGTGCTGCTGTTAAAGCCACTTTGCTGACTGTTTATAAAGCATTATGTGAGTTTGGTAACCCGAAGGAAGCATTCTTCACTTTATGTCTTTCTCTGTCTTCTGGATAAATACTTTTTCTCAATTATAGTTAGATGCCCAGAAAATTTCAGGCAATCTCAAATATTTGTAGTTCATTCATGTATCCAGATAAACTAGCCTTTTAATTATATTATTTAGCAAAAGTGACTCAAGAATCAGGGGGTCTCTAGCTCCTAGGGACAGCCTGTTGGTCATGTGACCTGCTAAGTGCCTGTGGGGAGACTGGATCCCTTACTTTCTAGGTGGTTTTATTTTGTGGTATGAGAGGGAAAAAAAAAAAAAAAGAAAGAAAAGAAAGAAAGAAAGACCGAGCCGCATATTTTATTCCTCCCTGAGGAAAAAGCTGAACTGATAAAAATCGTATCTACTAGATTTCAAGCATGTCACTTTTTTCTTTTTTGCTCTTCTTGTAGTGTCCATATACCTAGAAAAAAACCTAACTATTGATTTTTTTTTAAAGTGTGGCTTTTTTAGTGGTTATATTCTAATTTAATTTCTAGTTTGTTTTTGTCATAACTTAAAATCGGTCAACTAATGATATCTCATGAAGGTAGGTTTTCAATACTTTTTTTTTTCATTGTTAATCAATTCAAGTATAATGAATATATACTTCCTTGGAATCAAAATTCAAGTGTAATTAATATACACTTCCCTGGAATCAAAATTCCAGGGAAGTGTATATTCTGTTACAAAAAAGAAAACGGCTGATTTAACTCAGTGAATAGAGCGCCGGCCTGCAAACCGAAGGGTCACCAATTGGATTCCCAATCAGGGCATATGCAGCAAGTCCCCAGTAGGGGGCATTCCAGGGGCAACCACAGTTGATGCTTCTCTTCCTCTCTTTCTCCCTCCTTTCCCCTCTGTCTAAAAATAAATAAATAAATAAATAAATAAATCTTTTTAAAAATTGCATTCAAATAAGAGAAAATATTAAGATTGAGTCCACATATATCTTTACATTTTATCTATTTCCATCAAAGATAGAACAATATTAGGGTTAAATTGGTTTTTGGATAATTCTGATAAAACTGCTAATCCGTTTAGTAATTAGGTATATAGTCAGGCAGATACCCACATCTATAATTAAATGGTCCCATTTGACCTTATGGCTTTTAGCCTGTTTGAAGCTGAATGCAACTGCATTCAATTAAAACATACATTTTGGATTATTATGCAAACCCACATCGTGGCCTAGCAATTCAGATATTTCTGCCCGCAGATAAAGCAGCCTGCAATTTCTGTCATATGGTGGTCACAGGTTAAATACCAAAGGCAACGAGTGATGCATCTTGTCTATGTTAGCCTCAATATCACTACTTGTGAACCTTAGCCCTCACAGAAATTACACTGCTACGTACACTCTTAGCTATTTCTTGGATTTCTTTGGACAGTGCTATAGCTATGCTTCCACTGGAAATTTGTCAAGGCTTGCACAGTCTGGTTAAACAGCACAATTTACACCTGTATCTCCTTTACGAATATGTGTAAGCAAACTTTTAAATTTGTTACGGAGAACTCTAAGAGGATCCAGGGGTTTTGTTGTTGTATTTACTTGTTCCTTGAAAAAGATCTCAGAATTAAATGTTTTTAAATATGGCCAACATATTGAAAGCAAATAATTTATATTAAAACAGAAAACATACTTCATGAAAAATTTTATGTATGTACATAAATTACACTACACTACATTGCTTTAAAGAGAAGAATTGTTACTGAGTTTTATACTCTTAGTCTCAACTTATTCAGGTTACTACACATAGTTTCAAAAATAAAATTACTATATTTTATGGGACTTATTCCTCTTTACTGGTTTCTTTCTCTAAAGTCCTTTCAAGGTCTGGCTTGTTCTTAAATTTGAGAGAGGATGTTGAAGTAGATTTCATTCACATTCGTGACTTCATTTACTATCTGTACCCGAAAGACTTCTCAAATTTGTATCTCCATCCCAGGTTTCTCTTTTGAGTCCCATACCTGCATAGCCAATGGACTCCTTCACCTTATCTCTATAATACCTCAACAGTTCCTGACATCCACTGTAGCAATGTACTCATGAATAAGGGAAACTGAGAGAGTGTTTCTCATCTCAGGGAAAGTGTCCTTAACCAACTGCTGTTCACATTAGAAATGTTAGCATCTTGGCCATGGTCTTTTTAAAGAACGTGTAAGTCTATCATCAAGTCCTCTGTATTTAACTTACTAAGTATCTCTCAGATAATCAACTTCTCCCCACTTAACAGTACCACCACACTAATCCAGTGCTTCAGAAAGGCAGATCTCCTTCGAAAGCTAACAGCCTCCTAAGTAGTTTCCCTGTATCTATATGTCTCATTCAATGTGGTCGCTCCCCTCATGCCACAGAGGTCACATCACAAATGCAGATATGAACATGGCAATGCTTTTCTTTAAACTCTTCAAAACTTAGCAGTTTCTCAAAAGTGCTGTGACTAGAGACTCTTCAAGTCCTTGTCAAATTGCTATTTTTTCTTACCTGGATGGCTACTTTTGCCCTTTTCTCTTGGTTAATTCCTATTTGACCTTCAGTTGACAGCTCAATGTTACTTCCTCAAAGGAAGCTTCATTAAACCTAGTTCCCTGTGCATTTCTTAGGATCTGGCACAGCTTACAACATAAAATTTGGTATTATTCAATTACTCTCTGCTTATTAGACATGACTGTAAGCTTTATATGTCCTGGAATCATATCTGTTTTTCCATCATTGAATTTTTGGTTATAATTAATTGCCTGGAAACCAACAAATATATGTTGACTGATACATTTCTTTCTGAAAAGTAATCTTGAGCTTTTACTCATTCAGTACCTGATCACAGTCACCCACGTAGCTTGGTATCTATAACATTTATGACTGTAGTTCTGAAACTGGCTTGTGGATCCCCAAATAACCTACAGAATTGTCATTAGATTACTCACCTGTGATTGTTTCAGGTCAGAATGTAATCAAATGGCTTTCTCTTTTCTTTCACATTGCCTCTCTAAAGTTACTACTTTATCCCTTTTATGTCAGTATAGAATCGTATGTCCCTGTAAAAGTTACCATTCTGCACCTGTTTCTTTCTTTAACTTTCAAATTGAAAATATTTTTTAAAAGGAAGAAAAAATATGCTGAGGAATTTGTAAGGAATAAAAAAGGCAAGTTATAAATTGTTCATGCTATTACTTGATTAATATTCTTGTGAGATATCCTCCTAAGTAATCAGATCTCGAACCAATTTTCTACATGGAGTACACAATAAGGTCGCAGGAAATGTCCTTAAAGCTTTACTTCTATCTCCCAGTAGTAAAAAGAGGACAGTGCATTGTGATGCAGATTTGCTGCAATGTTCAGCCTAGTTCGCTGGCAGACATTTCCCATGAATATCATTATCCTGCCCATAAAAAAAAAAAAAAAAAAGAACACCTAGTAATGGGCAAAACACTACCCACAGGAAGATGAAAAGCCCTCCCAGCTAACAAACTCAACCACCTGACATTTGAATGTTTGGGAATTAACAGCAGGTGCAGGATAGCAGCATATTATGATACAATTAAGGAATTAGGTTAGAAAAAGAGAATTTAGCATTACCACTGAAAGATGTAGAACTGAGCTTGGTATTTGGCAAAGGTTATATATTTGAGAGCTATAATAAAACACAAAAGGCTGTGAAAATGAGTGTATTATTTAGAATCAGTATCAAACACGTTTTATAGGCCTTTCGCTTTAAAAACTGTGACATACAGCAAAACAAATGAGGCAGTTTCATATCATTAGGTTCTTTCACAATAGAGTCCTGAAGTGAAAATGTATGTTCTTTATATCATTTGATATGTATTCTCCTAAAGCATTACTTAAATTATAAGTCAGGATTCTCAAAACAAGCATAGATGCACATTTAATTTACAACTTAATTGCTTTAAGTAAAATTTATTTGTATAATTTGATGTGAACTATATATTTAACTGTAAGGACTATTAATAAATAACTTTTTACATCACAAGGAAAATAAAATTTAGGATAAAAAATCTAGGAATTCTGAATGAATAAAAACATACACAAGTCAGACTTCCATTAAGTTTACACATGATTTTAATAGAAATATACCAAGATGAGCATTCTATATAAAGTATTTTGTGAACACTTCTTAGGTCACTAATATTAAACAAAGATATTACCTTAAAAATAAATGTTCCTTATTGATTATGAAGTAACCTATAATCATTGTTGCTTATTTAAAATGTTAACTGTATTGCTGTTTAAAATGAGCATGTGTAATCCTAGCATTTAAAATGTCATTATAAACTCTAGCTTTGTTTTGTATATTTTCTCAGATATGGAATAATTATGGCCAAGGTAATAATAAATATGGCCAAGGTAATTCAGTCATAGGGACTGAAGAGAAGAATCGTAAAAATTCCCTCGATACATAAAATGGGGGCCTTATTAAGTTGAGCTAAGAAAATGTTACTTAAGCTAAGCTAGTGTTTATTAAAACTTTCAAGTCACTGTAAGCATTTACGGTATTTAATATACAGAGTTAATTACCATAGACTTCTTTTTAGCAATTCTTCCTTGAAAAACACCCTCTTCTCTTTGAAAACACATAGTCCTCAATATCATAAGTAATATAGAAAAGATGGAGAGCTAAAATCCACAGGTAAGTCTTAATTTTGTTTTTAGGTAACACTTTATTTTAGTTTCTATAACATGAAATTGAACTCTTTTTATTTTCAAATTACTCTCCCAATGTAATCCATCTGATAAAATACGAATTAATAAGGAAATGCATTCATACTACTTGTTAGGTGTATATACCTTGAGTCTTAGCCAAGTGTTGCTTTTCTGTGATTTATTTTCCTCAGTTACAAGTTTTAAGCTCAAAGTTTTGGAATTTTTGTGTCTTTCATGCTTTTTAAACTAATGTTTTACCCTTAGAAAATAATTTTCTCCTATGTCCACAATAGATGATATGGGTCTAGTAGGTCAACCAGGCCAAATGTAACAGGCAAAAAAATTGGGTATTATTAGGTAATCTTTCACATGTCATATTTGGCAGAAATGTATTTAAGTGTAGGCAGTAATTAAACTAGAGAAAGGATTAATGCATTTAGTAAACAAATATTTATAGATAGGCGTCCTTGTGTCAGGCACTTTTGCTCATGCTGAGGATAAAACAGAGTCTATAATACACAAAAATTCCTGCTGTCATAGTACTTTAAAGATATTTCATCTTTATGTTTTTATATATTCAGGTTTATAAGTAATAGGAAATCAGGGGACTGGGGAAAGAATGTCTTGAGTGAGTTTTCGGTGATTTAAACCAGTCTTAAGGAAGGAGCAGACAGAAGTCCACGTCAAGTAAACAGCACGAGATCAGCATCCAAAACTAAAAATAACAGAGCAGCATACGAGGGGAGTTCTGCGTAAATGAGGAAAAGGGAACTACTGGAAAGCAGGGACTCCTGCATGGTCTGTGCCTTGTCAGTATTCCCTCCTCATGGATGAAAATTCAGAACAAAGCAAAGCTAACTACCAAGTAGACAGGAAGCATAACAGGAGAAAATCATTTTTGGGTGAATTATTAGAATAAAAAGCATAAAGACACAAAAATTCCAAATTTTTTACTTTAAAACTTATAATTAAAGAAAATAAAATAAAATTCTTAGATGATCAAAGGAGGGTACAAGGTCAACGTGGCTTGCTTACAAGTGGAATAAAAAGAATCATACACTTCCTTTAAGCTGACTTTTAAAAATCAACTACTATGGATAGTTTACTTATCATTCAAGAGAAGAAACTTTTGATTGGGTTTTAATTATCATCATATAAAATAGTAAAATATGCCAAGTTTATTTTTCTTTTGAGTAATCAATGACAGGGTACTAGCAGTTCTCTCTCTTATGTCAGAAAAAGTTAAAATTGCTGTGAAAGCAGATTCATCTCTAAAGGACTATAGTTAGCAGGAAGCTCAGCCTTGGAGGCTTCGGGGTAAGACAAGATTCATTCGCTTTGTCCTTCAGGTTGTTGCTTTTGGTATGAACATGACATTTTGGTTGGAATTTGTGTTGACAGCTCTATAATGTAATTTTCCAGAATGTGTTGAAGTGGAATCAAATGTCATTGACTTCATTCAGTAGATTTTCTGCCTGATGGCACATACTATTACTATTCTATTTGTTTTTATAACCAATGAAAAATTGATAAATTTGATTCATGGAATTCTTTTACACATAATTTTCTGGAAGATAAAGATCCCGTTTTAGTCCCTGTATATGTCCATGATTGAGTGTTAATTGACTTTAATCTAAGAAACTGCCTATGTTGAGTTCCATTCTGTCATTATTTGCACTAGCAGTTAGCAGATAGTATTGGCTTAAGGAAAATTTGTGAGTGGTAGATTTCTGTGGAATAATATAAAGGATGTTCATGTAAAAGTCATCCATTAGTACAGAGAATGAAAAAGCGATTTTATATTATAAAATCAATTCATAATTTGGGAAGAGAAAAGAGGCTGAGTGAAATACAAGTGCCAAGTAAAAAAAAAATCACTGGGGTCTTGGAATATTGTTTTGCTGGAAGAAGAGAAAGAGCTAAGCCTGAGGACACTGGAGCTTAGAAGTCTGATACAGGTGTGTGTCAGAAGAGTACGCAGGCTTTTCTGAAGCTAACCTGGGAAGGGAAAAAGTTTACAGGTTTGTGGTATTGGGATAGAGAAGCACTGCCAGACATGACTTCTCTTTTAATACTAGTTACCTTTAAATTAGGGTTTTAAAGTAAAGTGTTACCTTTTTCTATCAGATTAATGAAAGTTATCTTTGCGACTCTAGGGAAGCTGTGACAACTTGGAAAAGAGGGTGTTACTAGAATTATTGCAATTTTTGAATCTTTTTCTAAATACATTTTGCTGCTGAACTCTATTCCATTCATAAAAGGAGGAAAATGTATGTCAATATGCAAATTATAATTTTAATCTATTTTACACACTGAAATTATGAGTTAAATACAATAAAATATTTTGTTAGCGTAATAGAAACCTAAACTACAGGGAGTTTGTGGTTTTAACAGTATCAACCAATTCCTTATTTGCTAGCATCTTCTACCCATACTTTTCAGCATAAAGATACATATGTAGGTAAGGAATCAGTATGCTGAAATTGTAGGTGGGTTATGAGAGAAAGTGGAAATCTTAGAACTTCAGAACGCAAGGCCAACACATATGACTGATTACTTTACGTAATAGGAGCACAGACATAAGGTGTAAGAACAAAGGCTACTGTGAATAAGGTACCTGGGCTGTTATCTGTGGTCCCAGGCTGTACACAGTCAAGTCACCTTTAAAAAAATTATCAGTTTTCCTGATGATCTCCAGGAAACTTAGACCAATGTGATAAGAACCTCCTTGTGATGGTAAACACAATACAGTGTACAAGATGATGTGTTGTAGAATTGTGTACCTGAAAACTGCATAATTTGGTTAACCACTGTCACTCCAATGAATTTAATTTTTAAAAAAGAGCCTCCTTACACTTCTAAAGTTTATCTTAATCAGCATGGAAAGTCATTTGAAAATGAAGCAAGCATTAACTTCTGGACTCTGGGTCTTTTAAAGACAATTTAAAAGACCCATTTTGCTTGAGTCAGCCCTGACTTTCCTGTCATCTTCTTATTAATGTGTTATATAAAAATCTCTATCCCAATTTGCTCAAACCTGTGAAAGTTGTGTGACCTGTCCTGCCTCAGATGCCTCTCCATAGTACGTGTCACTCTTACTTCAGCGTCTGAGCAATTTCTCCTCCATAAAACGAAGTCTCTCTGATTGCCATCTGTAGACTATAGTTTTTCAATTTGATTTTTGACTTTTTATAGTACACTGGAGTCTGCTAAGTTTCTCTTTTTGGTTCCCCTGGTATGATTCTGGGTGTAAAGACTTTCCCGATTGGTTACCTACCTCTCCTTCTTTTGCTGGAATACAATGAAAGAACTTGGCTGTTGCTTTTTATTAATTAACAGTCTACTGCGTGGGGTTTTCATGGGATTTAAATGAGATAGTGCACATAGGGACTTAGCGTATTGCTTGGTACCGAACTGCCTAATACTTAGCATTACTAAGTAATTACTAAGCATTGCTTAGATGCTCTTTATATACCTTAAAATTTCCCTGTCAAACATAAATTTCTCATACTACCCAGCAATCCCACACCTAAATATCTACTTAACAGAAATGAAGACGTATGTCCACATAACCACATGCATGGAAATATTCATCGCAGCATTATTCAGAATAACCACAAACTGGAAATACCCACATGTCCACCAACTGGTGAGTGGATAAACAAAATGTAGATACTGGTTGTGAGGCGGAATAGAAGACGTTAGGAAAATACCTTGGCAAGTGAAATGGGGAAACTGAGACAACAGTACAACAAATGGAGCCTTAGCAGCCAACTAATAAATCACGAGATCTTATCTTCCCTAACCAAAGACACTGGGGAGCAGATGGTTTACGTCTCTCCTTGGCAACTGGAGCACAAGTGCCTTAGATCACCCCGGTCAGGGAGGCAGATAACAGAGACCCAATCGGTGCCAGTAGTGCCAGACGAACCCAAGAACAGAGGGAGTCAGGGGGTAACAAACGAACAGCACACAATTCGAACCAGACAAACCCACGATAGAGGTGAACCTGACCGTAAGATGATGCCAAACCCTACTATATGCTCATTTTGATTCATCAGCAGATCAAAAGAAACACCTGAAAATCTGTTGAATATTCTGATTGAGACCTCTCCTTAAACACCTGCCTGCAAAAAGACAAATAAAAACCTCAGGACAAAGGACACCAGTACACACTCTCTTGAGGCTGCCTGTGCCCCACATTGCTCAGGCGTGAACGTTTGCTTTCTCTCAAGCACTAAAGTTTCTGAGGAGACTAGTGACTAGGTAAGCTGTGGGTGGCAGCAGCTCTTCTCAAGCCAACTCCCTGACCCTGTCTCTGAGGGCCCCCCCTTTTGCCTCTGTGAGTTTCTTTCTGGGTAGAAGCATCCCCGCCTTGGCTCAGTCCCGTTGCTGTGATCTTGCTTCTTTTATCCTAAGCTCTTCCTTTGTCTCACTGTCCCCAACTTTAAGAAACATACTCTCAAAATCACTTGGACCTGTGTCTTGACAGCTCCCTGTACGAAGTCAAGAATCCGCACATCCCAGACTGTGCAGGGCAGACCCTCCTGGTCCCTTTTTTAGTGACAGTTACATGTGTCTCCCCACAAAATCTATGCCCACTTAGAACCTTAGAATGTGACCTTATTTGGAAATACGGTCTGTGCAGATGTAATTAGTTAAATGAGGTCACGCTAGATTAAGGTGGATTCTCATCCAATGACTGGTATCTTTAGACTAAGAGAAAACAGAAGAGACACAGAGACAAACAAGAACAATGCCCTGGGATGACAGAAGGAGAGATTGGAGTGACAGTTTTATAAGCCACTGAGACCAGGGATTGCTGGCAACCATTAGAAGCTAGGAAGAAGCAAAGAGCATGGCTCTTTCAACACCTTAAATTTAGGCCTCTGGCCTCTAGAACTGTAAGAGAATACATACCTGTTACTTTAAGCCACGTGGGGTGTGGTACTTAGTTACTACAGCCCTAGAAAATCCACCCAATGTAATACAATCGAACATCAATCAGACGTAAAAAGCAGTACACTTCTGATATCTCATGAAGTATAAACAAAAAGCTTTCATGACTTAAAGCTTTTTCAAAAGACAGGGTTTATTGAACCAAATGCCAGCCAGAAAAGGACCGGGTCCTAGGGCATGAAGCCTGAACCAGCAGCAGCAGGGCGGGGTAGAGAAGGCAACGTGCACATCTTCCTGAAATTAATGGTGTTTTTAAAATTTTTTATATTTATTTTTATTTTTGTACATGAACAAGGAGGAAGAGAGATATCGGTTGTTTTGAAAGGACTTAAATTGGCTGTAGATAACTTTTCCCACCACTTTGGTGGGAAAAGTTGAAGCTGGGCTAGTTCTGGGACAAGTGCAGAGTCCATGAAGAAGTATTTGCACCTTTGGAGTGGTTGTGGACACAGTCCAGAAAGTTCGTGTGTAAGCAAGAAGTGGAGACAACCAGTGGTCAGTGGCACCGGGCTACTCTCTAGAATATTGTGGGAAAAGCCACCTGGAAATTCTTTTAAAGTTTCAACACACTTTCTGAAATACAATCTTTTGTTGGCCTTGCCCTGCAGTGGTTAATGGAATAACCTCCTTTGTCCCTTTCTTCTGCCCTGTGGCCCCCTGTAATTTAATTTAGAACATCTCAGAATTTTCTGCTTGTCAAAAACATGAGTGAATTTCAAAATACTATGCTAATAGAAACCACACTCAAAAGATCAGATATTGCATAAGGTTTCATTTTTGTGAAAGGTCTGCCTATAGGAGCAGAAAGATTATTGGTTTCCTGAGAGTCGGTTGGTAAGAATCAAGATTGTCTGCAAATTAGCAGAAGGAATATCTTTGAGGTCGTGAAATGTTTTCAAACTGAATCCTTTTGGTGATTGCACGACTCTGCAAATTTACTAATAGCCACTGAATTATATAATTACATGAGTACATTTTATGGCAGGTACATTATATCTCAATGAAGTTCTATTTAATAAAAATAAAGATATTGTGAAGAAAGTGATGGAAGAAATTAAAGCAAAAGGTTGTTGAGAGCATAAACAAGAGTGAAGGATTGGAAAATACTGAATTTATTCATCTAGAATCTCCTTTCATCCTGGACTTCCCTGTTTTTTTTAATTCTTGAAAACATGTTTTCTTTTTTATATGCATGTTGCAATTGTATAATAGGTTCAGGAATTTTTAAAAAGCAACAAGGAATTAATAACAGAGCTTAAAAGTTTGAACCGCTTGTGCAAGCAGATGGCTCTGACCTCAGCTGATTTCCAGCCTGGAGTCTTCAGGTTCCTGTAATTTATTCAAATGAGTAATGGGTACTATATTCCCAAACAACTTGTCATACTTTAATAAGCATAATATAAATCACAATATTGTTATAAAGACTTTTATAGTTTTATTTACTTTTAGATGCGGTTTATATTAACTTTATGTTGTGACAGGATTTTGTAGCGATTGGAATTTCTAAATGATGTTTGTTTTTATTAATAGAAAAGTTATTAATTTATTACTTCACACATACTATTATTTAATCAAAATACCTCTCAGTACCTAATGTTTTAGGAACAAAAGTGGGGCTCAATGGCCCACTACCAAATACAGACACATGACAAAATTTGAGAGGGGAAGGAAAGTGGTCCTTATTAAATTGTTGCACAATTTGGGGGAACAGGAAACCCCCCAGCTCCGGGCATCTCTCCTCTACAAAACACAGAAATCCAAAAAAGACAAACCAATGACCATGCCCAGGGGTCCGACTCCGTGCTTATCTGCCCTTCTGCAGCAGGAGGCCGCTATGCTTAGACTGCTCTCCGGCTTCAGGCTCGCTACCTGGAGTCCACACATTTGGGGTCAGTGCCGCCATCGCCATGCCCAGGTTCCCACTCCCGAGGCCTGGGGCCACAGCCAGCTGCTGCAGCTGGTAGGTCAGGGGCTCCGTCTGACTCATGATGCTGCTCACTCCCCTTGCTGAGCAAACACTCCAGCCTGCTCTCTGTGCCTGATCTCAGAGAAAGAGAAGGGGAAAGTCTCTGCCCTCCCTTTGTTTAGATTTCCCAGCCTAAAATTCTGCGTGCTGGAGTAGAGTCCACGTTCCCCAGCCAATCCCGTAGGCTAGACTGGCAGGTCTGCACCTCCCCCTACCGCCGTGTTAATCTTCAGGCCACGTGCCTTTGTTACTTTCCACTTTAATCAGGAACCAGAAGCAGGCAGAAAGGTTTTTCTCTTCCTCCATCATGCCCTAGCTCTGCACAGCCTCCGTGCAAGGCTACCTCCAGCAGTGCCACTGCCTGGGGAGGGGAATTTGTCCTCACCTGCTGCGCTACCTTGGTTACTGGTGCAACATGACACGACACTGCCCTGCTGACTTGTTTGCAAGGGGAAGCAGCCTCTCCTGTGCCTCGGGGTTTCCTGTGGCCCCTGCCTCACTCTAGGCACAGTATCAGTATCACTGTATGCTGGTAAATAATTTGAGAACGGTTGATTTAGTTTATATCCACATAGCTTTGCTTTCTTCTTCTTCTTCTTTTTTTAGCTAAAAGAGTAATTTTGTGTGGCTGTTAGGAAATCTCAGAAGTTATGTGTCTTTTTAGACCAATTTGAATGCCATTTTATGCCTTTAATACAGAGATTTAAGATTTTTGTTTATGTCTTTGTTTTGTTTCTTGCACTTGATTTATTCTTAATTTAACCAATCTTCTATATTCTTCAAAGTGTCAATTACTAGTCACAAGAGAAATAATGGCAATCTGTAAAGGGCTCGCTTATTCATGATAATATTCAAACTTAGAAACAATACCAAGTTGATGGTGCATATCTATACATCATTGGTTAATATGTCAGGTGTTGCCAAACATGTATGTAGGGGAAGAGAACTGATGATCAGTGAATATGCTGTTGGCAACATGATTGTACCAAAAAGACTATGCAAACTGTTTATTAATATTTTACAACTATTAAGTATGAGTTTACTGACAACACGTATTTTTAATATATATTTTCAAATATATGAATACAAATACAGGTCCTGATTAATCTACCTAAGTAAAATTATTTATAAGCAGTCTAAACAATGTTTATACAATATTTATTTTTGCCAAAAAACTTTCAGAATGCAAACAAAATATTCCTTTGCCATGTTCAGTGTGTTTTTTTAATAGAAAAGTGTTATTTCCAGGTACCACAAAATTACTGTTATGTTTAGTTTTATGTGGGATTTGCATAAAATATTTAAATAAAAGGCAGTTATTTAAACAATATTAAATATTTTTATATAGAAATTGTAAAATGAGGTTTAGAGCACTCAATACAAAGAGAAATCAAGAAAGTAATTTACTCACTTACCATATATCTTTCATTATTTAGAACTTAGGACTTCCATTTGTTATGTGCCAATTTGCTGTAAAACCTGGAGCGTAGTAAATCTCTTATACGTGAGGAAACGGTTCTGGATGGTACACACAAACTCATTGAGTCAGCTAGATAAACAAAAGGAGTTTTCCTTGAAGTATCAATATTAAACATAAAACATTATTTGCTTAAAAATCTCAATGCTCTTTACCTTCCAGGCTTGTCTATATGATCCACTCTTGTTCTTCAAAACAGCTACTCGATTCTTGCTTAACTTCTGCTACCCTTGTCTCCCATGCAATATGTAAAGAGGACCCAAACACAAACTGCAGTGTATCATGTCCTTTTCAACTCTGTTTTACACACATCAGTGCACAGCAAATATGTTTATGTTAGGCCAGTTCAACAAAAACTCCATTCAGTTTCGTAAAGATAGTATTAATCTTTATAAAGTATTAAGTGTGTGTTGACAGCATATGTAATTGCTTTTAAGAAATTCAGTTATAAGTTAGCATTTTAAAATTTCAATCCAAATTTATAGTTCAATAAAATAAATAAGCTGATAGCATTAAAATGTGGTTCCTCAAAAAATTAATAACAATTATTATATCGTCCCGCATTTCCACCTCCAGGTATTTACACACAAAAATGGAAAACATGAACTGGAATATCTGTGTGTCAGTGTTCATAGCAGCACATTCACAACAGCCAAAACGTGAAAACAGATCAAATGTCTGTGAATGAATGGAATTCTAAAACATGCTACCACATGTTTGAAACATGGATGAAACTTAAAAACGTTATGCTAAGTGAAATAAACCAAACACAAAAGCTCAAATATTGCATGATTCCGCTTGTGTGAAGGACCTGGAATAGTGAAAGTCACAGAGACAGAAGGTGGAACAGTGACCACCTGGGGCTGGTGTGTGTGGGTGGGGCCTGGGGAGTAGTGATGCTCACACAGTATGAACATATTTAGTGTCACTGAATGGAACACAGACACTTAAAATGGTAAACTTTTTTGTTATGTATATTTTACCACAATAAAAAAGTAAAATTTATTCATCAATATGGGTTTTTCTTCCTTTTTATCACCATTTCTTAATCTTCCTTAGGCTAAATTAAATATAATAAGTATAGAAATTATTGTAGAGTAAGAATAGTATAGGAGTAGAGGGAAGCAGAAGACAGTAGAGTTAGATGTAGGGTATCTTTCAGCTGGAGGATGGAAAGTTTTTAGATATTCTTCACTGAAGCTAAGGCTTTCCCTCTTTATTTCCTCCATGTTCCCACACCAGTTAGTCTAAGGAGAACAGAGAATGACTGAGATAGAATGTTAGAGGTTGGGCATGAGAGAAGTCAGAATCAATGGATCCTATTCTTGCCAAAGAAATCTCATAGAAAGTCTGTAATTCTGTATAATGTAAAGAGGATGGTTGCACAATTTTTATAGCATTAACAGAGTGATCTTTCTATAAATTTGTAAGTTACATGTTATAATATCTAATATTGAATAAAGCTTAGAGAATATATGGTACTGGGGGCCATTTTGTAAAATTTTCATTTTTTTTTTAAAGTTAGGGACAATCTATTGCAATACAATTTAACTCCAGTCACTAAAGTGGTGAGGGCAGTTCTGTATGCCCTCAAAAATAGAAAAACTTAGATACAGCAGCTGCTATACTAGTAGCCACAGAAATAGAAAAAATTAGATACAACAGTTGCTATAAAGATAAGAAGGCAATCTCATAGAATTATTGTGCAAATAAAGTCTAAATTAGTGGTCAGATTTTACATAATGTTGAAAACTCTAAGGGCATTAATATCCATAGATAAAGAAAAGTCAATAAAACCACTTGCTAATGGGATTATAGTCTATAAATTGCTAATCTGACGTGTAGACAGCCACTGTGTCAGTCTGCTGGGGACATCAAGAAACTACATCTGCTTTTTTTCTGCCTGCAGGGGAAGGGGAGACATAGCCAGTTAATTAACTGACACCAAGAATTTATAAACAATCTGTATGTGTGGATGGATGAGCAAGAAAAAAAGAGAAACGTTATGTTTTTAAGATTATACTTTTGGCTTATTCCATTAAAATACAGACATTTCACAGTGCAATATGATTTAGAGAGTTTTTTCAGAAAAGGTTGTAATAACATAGAAAATCATTATATGATCTCTAAGGTCTCTTCTGGTTCAAAAAGTCTATAACTTCCTGTCTTTTAATTTAACAAGGTTTAGTGTTCTATACATATATAAATATATATATGTATATATACACACACACACAAATATGCATTATATATAGTATATAATATATATATAAAGAAAGAGTAAACTGCTTGATTTGAGAAATTTTTAATATAATATTCTAGTTCACTATAAATATTTATTCATTATATACCCTCTGCTTCAAAGATACCCATTATAATTGAGGAGTGTCTATACAATAATAAAACAGGCAAAACAAAAACACAATAAAATATAGTTTAAAACAGGATGTTTCATGAGAAACTTCAAGGGAACTAAAACAGAAAAATTTATAAGCAATTAAGTAAATATATAAATTATAGTTCATAAAATTAATCATTGACCTATATAAACTTGGATTATGAAAAGCAACTTTAATTTGCATACAATGAAATCATTCAGGTTGATTATATTTTAGTAAGAAATACTTTTTACAATGCTTACAGGTATCATGTAACATGGTCTTTTCTCACTCACTTTACTACATATTTGCCTTGACATTTATTTCAGGTTTTGGAGGTTGCAATTTAGAAAAATCATTAAGAGATAGTAATACAAGACCTAAATAAATTAATTCTAATGATTAAATTAGTTATGTCTAAGACTCTTAGCGCTATTCACTGTATTCTATATCCTGTATTTTCTGCATTTAATTTTATTTTTTCTTCCTCTTGTTTTTGTCTTAGAGATCTTTTAAAGTAAAAGCAACAATACATCTATTATTCCTCCATCTTGATCATTATTCTCCTTATTTCAATCCATAGCAATTACAATGCAATGTGTTATTTACATCTTGGAACAAACCAATAATAACCATCATATATTTTAGTTTTATTGCTAAGAACATGAATATTAAATGACAAAAGCAGGCATAGCATGTATTCTACAAGTGTGGTGTGCGGCCTCTTTTTCATATGCTTTTCCTTTCCACTTGTAAATTGAATAAATGCAGCCATAGGTGTTTTGACAGCTAATTAAATGTGAATGTGTGCAATTATATGCCAGTGTACTACTATGATTTGTGGAAAATAGATGGGATTTGTATAATTTGTACTGAAATACTTTAAATTCTACCACTTACATACACCTGATTTTATGATGCATACTGAATCATTCATGCTGAAATTTCCATTGTGTATATGTTTGTGTATGCATGTGTGTATGAATCTGTGGATTTATTACCCATTTGGAAGCACGTTTTTATATAGCTCATATAATGCCAAATCTGTGAAAAGCAAATAATGGTAGTTTGGAAACAAATTTGAAGGCCCTTGCTTTTTTATTATTTTAGCCTTGATCTTTTGTAAAATTCTTGTGGAAAGAACATAATGTAGGGCTTTTAGAGTACTTACATCCATGAGAAAACTTATCATTCTTATTAATTGGTGTTCCATTTTCTTGGGTTAGTCACAGAGATCATAAGAATCTAGCTTTTTGAGTTAGGATGGAAGATGCATGTGACCCAGGGTGAGATAGATACATATTTATCCTAAACTGAGCCCAAATTCAACAACATATCTTAGATTTCAAACAGCCTATCTGTCAACAGTATTCTTATATCCTACATTTCTCTAACATTGATCATAAAATACATGAAAAATGTAGGTAACATAAGATAATCATCAAAAGAGAAGTAGGGTGTAAAATGGTACATCAGTTAAGATAACACAAATGGTGGACTGTAAATCCAATATAAACAAAGAATGGACCATAGATTTGATACTAAGTTTTGGAAATTAAAATGAAATGAGAAATTGAGCAGATTCATAATGCACAATAACAACAAAATATTTAAAAAATTAGGTAGGGAAAAGACATTATTGTAATTAGCAGTGCCTTTAACAGCAAGATTATAATCATTAATGTTTTTCTTCTAACTTTCTTCAATAAAATATTACTAGAACTTATTATATTCAATAAAAATTTTTCCAAAGGGCAACCCTACATGACAAAATTTAAGCTCTCTGCTGACCTTGTTAAATATGATATAGATGTTTATTGAATGTCTTTCAAACATTTCTTTATAAAGATCATTTTTTTAAAAGTTTATATCCTATATAAATTGACTAATAATAACTATAAATTGATTAATAATAATATTTTTCTGACCTAATTTGGGCTAAGCAGTTCCAAAAATCACCTTTGGGAAACCACCCATTGTATTTGGTTGGTGTTTCGCCACCCTGGCATTCCCCTGAAGGGCAGTAATTGATTCTAACCAATCAGCATATCGCATTTCCTTAGCTAGAGAGATTTGTGGAAGGCATACTTCCAAAGCGAAGCTGTGAGAAATCACAAGAAGTTTGCTGAGTCTTTTGACACAGTTTTATTCCCTTTTAAAGACAAATTTATATATATATATCTTTTTGACATATTGCCATCAAATTTTATTACCACCACATGGCATCTGAAAATGATGTTAATCTTATATCATCATCATCATCATCATCATCTTATTTTTGTTCTCTGGAAAATTCCTAATACAGGCTATCCTGAAGACATAGGCTAATCTGGGGACCATCCTGTTTATATTTATAGTTTTAGATGTTTCTGAAATAAGTGATGGTTATGTCTGTAAGAAAGAGGGAAGGCCTGAAGTGTTGGAGAGAGGATGGGACAGAAAAATTAACTTCCCTTAATCCACATGTATTTTATAGTATTTGACCCCCTAATAATAATACATCAACTCTAGATTGAGTTGTCAAGCAAGGTCAAGAGGTTTTTGTTGACATCACCTTGATAAATTATGTATTATTTTAAAA
This sequence comes from Mormoops blainvillei, assembly GCA_004026545.1. NCBI lineage: Eukaryota > Metazoa > Chordata > Mammalia > Chiroptera > Mormoopidae > Mormoops > Mormoops blainvillei. The sequence goes on along the minus strand of PVJD01000180.1, from coordinate 424,928 downwards.
ATATATACTATAGGGAGAATTTAATCTGCATTATTTTTATATTCCAGTAGATTGCAGGAATTTTCACTTCAGGCAATAACGATTGAAATTCAGTTTTCCTTCATTTCTTGTGAGCATGTTTTGTTCTACAGTTCTAATAATAATGGCTAAAGCTTATGTTAGAAAACTGAAATACTACAACATAAGCCTTTATAAACCCCTGGAAGATATGTGTGTGTGTGCATATATATACACACACACATATATACATATATATAACAGTGTATGACATATCCTGTTGTTTAGAATATATTTCTATGAATTACATATGTTATATATAAAATATATATCCACTGAACTGAATTTCCCAGGTGGCAGAAAAAATGAGGTTTTATAAACAATCCCTTTATCAAGAATCTAATTGTTCTTGGCGTGGATGTGGAGAAAAGGGAATCCTTTTGCACTGTTGGTGGGAATGCAGGCTGGTGCAACCACTGTGGAAAGCACTATGGAGATACCTCAAAAAAGTAAAAATGGATCTGCCTTTTGACCCAGTGATCCTACTCCTAGGAATATTAATTCAAAAGAATGTAAGCACCCCTATGTTCATTGCAGCGTTATTACAATCACCAAGATATGCAAGCAGCCCAAGTGTCCATCAGTAGAAGAGCGGTTAAAACAACTATGGAGTGTTTTACATTTATTCCATTTACACAATGGAATACCACTCAGTTATAAAAAAGAAGAAAAATTTACCCTTTACAACAGTATGGATGGACCTGAGGAACATTATGCTAAGTTAAATATGCCAGTCAGAGAAAGACAAATACCATATAGCTTCACTCATATGTGAAATCTAATGAACAAACTGAACTAACAAGCAAAACAGACAGATTCATATAGAAAGCAGGATTGACAGCTATTGGAGAGGGAGGTGAAGGGGTGGAGGGATTAAGCAAAAATGAAAAAGGACTCATGGACATGGACAACAGTGTGGTGATCACAGGGAGACGGGGTTATTAGGGGGTTAAATGGTAATGGAAAAAATACAATAAAACTTTTTTAAAAAGAACATAAAAGGATCTACTTTTTACTTTTTGTTATGTTTAAAAAATTGCTTAAAAGAAAAGCTGTTTTGGTGTTGCTCAATAATTGGCTCCTTAGCTAAACAAACAAACAAAAAATCTCATAAGAATAGAACATTAAATCAAATCTATACTCTATTTCTCATTGCTGTTGATAAATTCTCCACTTTGTTCATAGGCTATTAGAGTAATCTCCATTTCTGTAACAACAAGGTTATAACTCCCATAAAAAATACTGCTTTAATGTAATCTGTTATTGATAGATAAATATCACTGTGTAATGAACATTGGCTGTTCTGTAATTGAAATGTGATTCTTAATTACTGTCTCTGAAACTGCTAAGTTCTTTAAAAACCTGTCCACAGGTGACTGTGAAATGACTGAAGGACGTGAAATTCTTACAGATGATCATTCTCTTAGCTAGTTTTATAAGTTGATTGTAGACATGGCAAGTAGCTGTGTGAAGAACGTAAATTTTCTAAACTTTAGTCGACTCATAGGTAAGAGAGATATAAGTAAAATCCCACCTTGTGGAATTATTGTATGCATTAAATTAATAACATATTTAAACCTCTGAGGAGCAATGCTTGGTGTAGAATAAGCATATACAGTTTGTACATAGGCTTATTATTATTATACTATTTTGTATTATATTTATGTTATATATACATGTAAATACATGTGTTATATAAACAATATATATATATATTTTTTAACAGTTTTCCTCCCTGATTCAAATGACAGTGTCTTTGATCGCCAAACCAGTGTCATTTGTTTTGTACTCTGTCCTTTTTAAATCTGTAAACAGTCACTTGAAAAGCCTAACACAGACCTGGCATACACTGATTGTTCAGTGACTGTTAGATCTGTCAGACTCGCCCTTCACTGGTTTCGTTTCTTGTGGCTCAGATTGTTGAGTCAACATAGCATGAGTTTTACGGTTTATCCTCCCTGAACACACATCCCCTCATGCTTCCCGCAGGTCTCACTCAGGAATGGTAGCCACCTCCTTTTCTTTGGGTCGCTATCAACTTCCTCACTCTCCTTCGCCCACCGCAGCTCCTCTTTCTGCTAGTCTGCATTATTTCTGGCGTCTTCCAAATGTATTTTTTCCTTTTAACCAGTATGCTGACCTCTTTGACCAGAAAATCTTTCCTCATTCTTGGGCTGTTTATGCTTAACCATAGCATTACAAATTCAATAAAGAAAGCTATTGAGAATGATAATAATTGGGGCAATTTTGTGTTTTTTTCCAAGATAATGTCAAGATCTTTCAGTGATTCTGTCTCATATAGTTTTTAAATGCATTCAAAGTCATTTGCTTGGATTTTTTCCTGAGTGCTTCCTTGTCATTGTTAACTTACAGATGAGCAGAATGAGATATCTTTTCTGCTTAAAGAAATGTTACTGAGCACAAATGCAGAACATCAACAGCTGACTGAAAAGAACCCAAAATGAAGAATTACAACATCATAAACAGAAAAATTAATTTTCTTTCTTATTGTTTTATTTTTAAAACTAGCTTGCATTTCTTCTAGAAGTTGACTGCCTGAGAGGAAGGAGGTAAGCTATATTAAGGGTGTCTGTATACTGGCATCAGTCAGATTCATTTGGATTTCTGGCTCTGCCATTTTCTGACAGGATAATCTTGGACAATTTATTCAACTTCCCTGGACCTCAGTTTTCTCTCATATGGAATGAGTATAATATAGTGGCATCTGCCTTATAAGGTTTTATATTTTTTAAATGAAATAATGTTTCTAAAAGACAACACAATGTCCTAGTGTGTAGTAAGCACTTGTTATAACTCGAGTGATCATGTCAGCCGGGAAAAAACTTTGCTTATGTGACAGTCTGTCAATCATTTCCTAGGCAGCAACTGACCTGACATTCTCTGTAGCTTTGAATTCACTGCAGGTACCCGGAATAATACGTGTTATATAAAATATATATTTATATTATATAATATATAACATATTTATGTTATATATGCATATATTATACTATTGAATCAGATATAACTCTGATTATATTAAATTTGATTTGAGGAAATGAATGGGTTTTGTTTAATAATATTTCTCATATAATAATGGGCCAATCTATACATGAACCTAAGTTTTTCATATATTTTTATAGATACCTACCCTAAAAATCCTTTACCTAACTTCATACTGCTAATGAAAAAAAAAGACAAAAACACTTCTACTGCACTTTTAAAAATGCTTTCCAAACTGAGAGCAAAGATTGATTTAAAGTACAAAGTACTATAAATAAAAAGGAAACATATTTTATTTATATTTCACAAAATTAGACATCAGAAATCTTTAAATGTCCCTGAGTAGTAAAAAATGTGTGTGTGGAGTGGAGGGTGCATGTATATTTTTTCAAGAGTGTGTTACTTGAAATGTAAGACATAAAAATAAAGGGGGCAGTTGTAAAGCACCCGGTGATGAAAATTCATGTCAGTTAATTTTCAATTAAATTCAAAGTCAGTTAGGTGGCAACTGACTTTCTCAATTCGATTGTTTTCCTGAATTTTCTGTGTATGAAGTCTTTATTTACATTAAACCTTATGGAAAAGAATAAACATAAAATTAGATAAACTCGATTTATCTAATGGTTAAAATAGTCATGAGGATACAAAGCTGTCACCTTCTCACTCTGTTTCTCTACTCTTTCCACAACCAAACCCTTCTGCAAGCACAGAACAGGGGGCTTACTCACAGCGAGCTAAGAACGCGGAATTATTCCAAATTCTTGTGAAAGTCAGAGTAAAAAGCAAATGGAGTATAATAGTTCCTCTGTCCTGAAGTTTTCCTGAAATATTTTTATTGTGGTCCATAAGAGGGTTTCCCAGTTTATATTATTGTATGTCTTGGATGGCTACTTAAATCTTTTCATTTTTTTTAGACTCACACACACAAACCAGCACAACCAGGAACACAAATTTTAAAGTTTAATTGCTTTCTGATTTCAGTCTGTGATTTCCGAGGTTATGCTAGGTTTACCTGAGTTGAGAATGCTGGCTAATTGGGAAGGTTTTGAGGCCATTATTCTGCCTTAAAGGTTAAGGTAATAGATCTTGAATTCTTGAAAAATCCTAATTATTCTCTTTCTCTATACACTGTAAATCTCTGGGCAAGGATATATTTTTCTTATTTCATTTGGATGTCTCTGTAGTTCCTTGCTTAGTTTTTAATTACTTGGCCAAATTCCCTCTGTAGTCAGGTTTACTTTATTTATTTCGAAGGCCTAAACTTGTCTTAGAAGGAAAGATCTCTAAAGTCTATCCCAGCACTAACATTTTATGATCCTAAATTTTTAGATTACTTATCTATTGAGAAATAATATGTGTGTCTGTAAAGGATACCATATTATTCTAATGGCTAAATAAATTTTTTCCTATAAAATGATGTTGCTCATTAGAATTATTTTCAGGGGAGATAATCCATTTATTTAAGTCCTTAAAGAACAAACATATTGCTTTACATGAATGTTGTTGTTAACTATTCATAAACATCTTTCTATGCAATCCGATTCCCCTAATAATGGGATCAAACATAGGGGCAAGGATGAGAATTCCTTCTGCTTCCCTTTGTTTATATCTTCATGACCTCAGCCACATTTGTATTCTAAGGAAGAAAATACTTTGGACAGCCATATTCTACGATATTCTCTTCAGGGATTCATGTGCATTCCCATTTGTACAGAAGGGAATTAATTTACACCCAGTCAGTGATAACCAGACCCATTTCTTGTTTCTTACAAATGGGTGCACCTCTTTTTTTCTTTTATGTTCACTGTCTTTTAAATATCAGAGTTTGCTTTCTTCCCTCCCTTCCTCTTTCTTATTGTGTATACAAGGTATTTTTATGGTAGCCAAAGAGAAAAGGAGACATCTATGCTTATTATATAAAATGTGCTACATTTTTTAAGAAGTGTGTTATATGTGATCTTTTTAAACTGCCAGCTGCTAATATACAATGGGTCCTGTGTGGCTTTGGGGTGCTATGTTGCACCCATGGCAGAAGATCATTATCTTTAGTCATAGTGCCCCCTGCTCATGAAGCTTCTTCCTGCTGTCTCAGCCATTTACAAGTCCACAGACTTCCACCACCATCTTTACAGCCTTACAGAAAGGCAAGCTGAATCTTCCAGATCCCCCGCACGTTATACATGGGCCATAGAGAACCATAATCAATATTACGCTTATGCTTACTGGACACTGGATTTTTGGCACAGCCAACACTAGTCTCCAGAAACTTTTCAGTCTCTTCTAGCTATGAGTGAGGCAGCAGACCAACAGTCCCCAAATATTTTTTCTCTATTCCTAAAATCATCATTTCCAAGTTTAGGCCCAGGATGAGACCAAGGTATAGGTTGTTGGTGGTGAAGAAACAAGACATCTTCCATTTTAGTAGTGCGTTTATTTTCTCTTCACTCTATCAACCATATTTATTTTCCCTTTTTGGAAGATTCTTCCCTATGTTATCTATTTCTTATCCAGGATTGTTACGATTTATAGCATATATGTAATAGGGAAATGTCTAATTTACATGTAAGGGCATGTCTAAAAGGTATCATTAGCCTAACCATAGTTGTCCTTAAATACTGCAGATACATGGGAAATAGGCTTTGCTAGGCAATCTCTCTCTACCCATGAGATATAATCTTTTATTTATTCTATATCATATATATTTCTGGGAGTCCATTTGCATAATTTTATTCCCACTTTCATTGCCTTACCACAAGCCCGAATAAGGTCTTAACTAAATTATTGCACTCAAAATGTTGTCACCAATTTACTTCATTTCTGAATGCACCTGTTTACTAAACAATTTATCTACTAGCTTCCTTAACTACCTGTCATGTACAGCAAGGAAAACTGACCCAAATGCCAATAAATGCCTGGCTAATAATGTAAGTAAGCAATAAGATCCATTTAATAGAGAGCAAGGAATGCACACTTTACTTTAAAAGAGTAAGCATTATTCAGCTGCTACTACCAAATCATGAAAAAATAGTGTTGCTAGGTCTTCTGATTTTTCAACAGAAGATTGACATTTTGCTTGTTAAGAGAAATTCCCCAATGTTGAAATGTTTGCAACCAATTCAGAAATTGTTAAACATATTTCATAAGGCAATAAAATATCGGTAGTTAAAATTCAGCCCAGGGATAACCAGTTGTCAAAATTCAATATGAGGGAAAAAGAGCCATTATTCCCCCAACTTGGCCTCAATTACACAGTCTCTTGTATCTTTATTTAACACTACGATTAAACAGACTCATTTCCTGTTTTCATACTTGTTTGTGTATTTTTTAAACTTCTTGATCTCTTTGTCTGTAATGTGTTCTCACCTGCAGAATTCCCCGTAATGTATTAACATTGAGGTCAATGATTATTCCTGATAGCTATGTTAACCAGCTCTTTATCTGTGTTAAGATAATTTTATGTAAAGCTTTGTTAGTGTAACAACATTTATTTGAAGTGTAATCTGCTGCTGTTGGGAGGATTGAATTATTACTCTGTTTTATTTGTTAATGTGGTAAATTACATTGTTTTTCAATACTCAGACATTCATTTCAGATATAAACCCCACTTGCTCCTGATGTATATCTGTTTATATATCACTGGCTTTTGTCTGCTAATGTCTTATGTAGAATTTTGACCTCTTTGTAAGGGATAGTGACATGTAATTTTTTTCCTCTGGTGTTCTGGTCAAGTTACGGTCGTGTTAGACTGAACTCTTCAAATAAGCTGATCATTGCTCCCTTCTCTATCATTCAAGGATTTTGTATAACAATGATAATAGTTTTCCATGAGTGCTTAAAAGGCAATCAGTAAAACCATCTGGGCCTGAAATTTTCTTTAAGAGAAGTCTTCTTTTTGGTTTGATTTTAGTTGTTTGCTTTTAATTTACCAGTTAAATCCCTTTACTAGAAGTACGGCTATTTCAGTTTTTTCCAATTGTTTTGAAAAAGTTTATTTTTCAAAATAATTGCCTATTTCATCTAAGTTGTTAAATATATTGGCAGAAAATTTTTCTTAAAATTCTCTTTCCATCTTGTGTTCTTAGATATGGTTTCTCTAGCAAGAGTTATTTTATTCCTGATAATAGGAAACAATTTTCTGTTCTTTTTCTAGTGACATAGGGAAGAGGATTATAGCACTAATATTAGTCTTTTTTTCTAATATAAAAATTGCAGTTACAACTTAAAATCATTAAACCTTGCTTTATGGCACCCTATAAATTTTTGAATTTTTTATGTTTAAATTTCTGTTCGGTTTGAAATAACTTCTCTTTTTCCTTGTGATTTTCTTCTTTGACATTTGATTTATATAGAAGTATGTAGTTAATTTCCAAATATAATTGGATTTTCTAGATACCTTATTGTTATTGATTTCTAATTTAATTCTCTTGTGCTCAGAGAACATGCTCTGTGAGATTTCAATCTTGTAAAATTTATTCAGGTTTATTTAATGACCTAGCATATGGTCTATCTTACAGAAGAATCAATATGCACTTGTTAAAATGTTATTCTGTAATTATTGTGTGTTGTGTTCTATAAATATAAATTAGATAAAGTTAGTTGCTAATGTTGAATGTTGTTCAAAATACCTATATCCCTACCGAAATTTTTCCTACTTGTTCTTTCAATTAATGGGAGAAGAGTGGTCAATATCTCTAATTATAATTGTGGATTTGTCTCTTTCAACCTTAATACTTTTAGTTTTTTCTCATTCATTAGGTTTTCAGTCATTATAGACATTGACATTGAAGATTTTCTCTTCTTGATGACTTTATATTTTAATATTATGACGCATTCCTCTTTTATCTCAATATCATTTCTTGTCTTGAAGTCTACCTTGCATGATACTAATGTAATCATACATGTTTTCTTGTGCTTGTTATTATAGAATATATTACTTTATAGTTGGAAAGTGGTTACAAATGTACCTGGAATGAATACATAAATGGGAAAATAAAGAAATCCACCATTTCCAATCATTGCTTTATTCCATATAAACTAATCTACATATTATTCCCTTCACATGCTATTCTCCTTCACAGAAGTCTTCCCCCTGGTATAAAACACCATCTCCTACTTCTGTTATTACCTGAGTCACACTCAGTTTTCATAGTTTTCATTCTCCCCATGACATTTCCTAAATTGTGAACTTTCCCTTCCCTAAGCTCCTTTAACCCCTGACATCATACGTGTCATTTGCTGCTTCTTAATGTAATTTAGGTTTTATATTCCTTTTTGCTCATTAGGCTATGTACTTTTTTCATGTGAGGATACATTCTTATTTTCCTCAAAAAAAGCTTCGGGCAAACGCATTTTTGGTTTTGGGTTTACTTATATTCAGAGATTCTCTTCAGAATTGCCTTCAGTATATGCAGAGGCACAGAGCAGAAACAGGGCAATAAAATGGCTGTGGGGAACCAGAGTCGAAGAGGCACCATGGAGGAAAACTGCTCTAACAGGGCTGATTGAGTGGTGCGAGAGTTGTCTTAATCTGCTGCTTAGCTCTACCTACACCTACTTGAACAGTGCTAATGGGGTATGATGTATGCAGAAACAGGAAGATGAAAAGTTTGGGGCCACTAGTGTCCCATTCATTATTCGAGCCAATCTTGAGAAGAATAGTAATAATAACGCTCTATACATGATGTTGCACATGCCAAGCACTTTCTAAATGCTTTCTATACAAACTAAGTATCTAGCTGTACAGTCATTAACATTTTACAGAGAGAAAATTGAGAGACTGCATGTAACATGCCCAAGAACTCTTAAGATGTTAAAGACAGAATCAGGTTTTGAACCTAGGTTGTTTAAGCTTTGGAGCAAACATGCATGTGCTACACCCATCTTTCTTTGATTCATTACAAATGGAGCAGCAACTTCACTAACCCTCTAAATCTTCAGAAGTAAGATTGAGAGGCTGGTGAAAGAGTTGTGATCACCCTATTAACCTGCCAATGCCTTCACTATGTCTGTATCAAGTGATAGAGCATTAGTCCCCGGTAACTAATACAGGCATACTTTCCTGATATAAAAGAGTAGAGCAGATAAATAACCACCGTAAATGCCATTTATTCATTAAAATTCTACACAGCAAAATATCTAGTCATTACCTGAATGACTAATATACTTCAGTGTCTTCATGTATATCATAAAACATAATAAAATGGATAATGGATATATTCTCCTTAGTAATATTGCTGCAATTTAAATTCCTGTTTCATGACATGAGTAGGAGCACATTGCTGTGCATAAAATAGTAAAATGTCATATTATACTTCAACAATGAGCTGCAGTATTATTTAAGGGAAAATTAATGAATCATCCAAAATAACATATAATAATTTCTTCACATTTGTTTTCTATTTGAATTATTTCATTCTACTCCAAGAACAAAACTGGTGTATCCTACATTTCTCAGCTTTTTCATAGCTTTCTACCAGAGTGGTTACAAGATGCATTTTAACCAGTTGATATTTAGAGATAGTTTTTCATGATTCTGACATGATAAGACTCTTTTATTACTTTCTAAAATGAGCTATTATTAAACTAAAAATTAACATAAAAGCAGAAGTTTCCTATTCTTTAACAACAAAAAATGACAGATGTAAAATATCAAAATATCTCACAAAACAAATGCCCTAAAATAACAACCTAGTATAATATGAGTTAGAGATAGTACACTTCAGAAAAAAGAAAAACAACAAAATGCTCACCAGTCCCAAGTATTCTATCCAAGGGAAAACTTCCTTCTCCTTATGTGTCAAATGGAACATTAAATGCATATCTGCAAAAGAAAACCATAACAGTTCATCTAAGTACAGTTCTGGGAAGCATTGTAAAATAGAGGGAAATCTATTGCTGTGAAGTCACCCAGAATGCAGTAGCAACTTTGACATTTTTTTTTATTAAGTTTTCTGTGTAAAGCTTGACTAAAGCTATGTGGGAACATTTCATTAGTGGCCTCCTTTCTTTTCTAGTCCCGTCTTTCTCCAAGAAATGTTCAGAGGGCCTCTTGAATTCATGAATAAGATAGTTCAATCAATCAGTGATATATTTTACTTATAAATTTTAAGAGTAACCAATTATTTGTAAGAGCATTGGTATCCATGAAAATATAAGTTGTATAAATGTATATTTAATTTTAAGTTCTGATCATGAATATTTCTTAGAAATATATATTAAACAAGATATATGAATATCAGCAAAAAATATATGTGTTTTTAATTTGAGCATAATTACTTGTGATTTAAGGGGAAAAAGAAGGATGAATTAATTCTCAAGGTAAAGTTGAAACCTGAAGCATATGTGCATATTTAGAGTGATGGAAATGTACTCAAGGTCCAGTTACCTGTTAGCTATGTTTTGTTTATGTTCTATGAATATATATCTGTCACACTCAAACATTCAGAAGTAATTTTTAAAGAATTTGGGGAAGGAAACATTAATTTTTATTTTAATAGAGTCATAATGCATACATTTCAATAATTTTTTCCTCTGTGCCGATTTATTTAATGATCTGGAGTGCAGTTGCTATGCCAAAGATAACATGGATAAAGATAAAAATGGAGAGGTGTTTGCTTTCTTCCCCATGCTAAGAAAAATCAAACCATGAGAGTAGAAAATACTATTCTCCAACTTCAAGCTTAGTCAGTATGCCTAACAGCCAAGGAAGTGGGTTTTGTAATAATCCTGAAACAGTGGTTGTTAGCGATACAGTAGTGCATGCACTAGAAACTAATTCAAAAGACATTGCTATTTTTTGTCAATTCTCAACTATATTATATGTAATTTATTCACCTTCTTTACCAAAGTGGTAAACATATTTTGGAAACTATTAGGAAAAATAACATTCTTTATACCACTTTATATATTTTTATTTTCATTTTCTATTTTGAAATAAGTATGATTTAGTTTCATAACAAAAGAATTCACTCTAGTTTTTTATTTATACCAAAAACATATACTCCAAAACTTTATAGGAAAAATGTACTTCTATAATTTTGTAAAGAGATCCCTCGACAAAAGTCTATTTAAATGGTACAGTGTTCCTAGTTGTGTACTGAGACCTCCATCTCTATTTTCAGTGTTAGTTTAATGATTTGTCATCTATTCTCAATAGACAATACATACCTAGAGTGGATACTATATCAATAATACTATTTTATTACATACTTATGTTTTATCAACATTCAACTGAAAAAATAAATTACAATAAAAGAAGGTGAAAGAATTAACCAAAGAACATAAACACACAACTCGTAGGTTCAGACAATAGTGTAATGAAGACCAGAGGAAAGAAGGGGTGGAGGATGGGTGGAGGTGGGCAAAATAGGGGGTTGGCAAAATGGGGGAGTTGACAAAATAGGGGGTTGGCAATCTGTGTTAGTGTCAACAATAAAGAAAACAAGAAAACATAAATTGCGATTTAATAGTATTAAACAATTTAATATTAATATCATCTAAAATCAACCACTTGCATCTTAACATTACTTCAGTTTTTCAGGAGTTCTACCAAGCAGGAACCAAAAATTTCCTGTATTCAAATTCCAACTCTGTTTCCTAGGTACTTTATACAGTTGATTCTTTTTACATCCCTGAAATGAGCAGATGGTAGGTACATCATCTTGTCTCTCCTCTACCATTTCTGTCCCTCATCTTTCTAGTGAAGATCCCCACTGCTTTTTGTGTTTGAATCCCTTCTATACCCTGTCTGTTAATTCCCATATCCTTATTCAACTTTCATTTACATTTTATTCCCAGGATAAGATCCCACAGTGAACAAATATTGAACCAATCAGTAGGCTTTTAAGTGACAGCACTCGTCTCTTCTCTGGTGTCAGGGAGTCTTTAACAGGAGGGAAAAATACATTGATCTTCCAAGTGTGGAACCTGATCCCTAATCCATTTAGGAGGCTTGTAGCTGGACGTTTTATTAGAATGAAACCTAAATGGAGGCAAATTTTAAAAAAAATTTATAAATATCTAAATCCCAAAAGCTAGAATGATTTCTGTCACATAGATAAAGCTGTTTGATGTATTTAAAAAATCATTTCATTAATCAAAAATCTAAAAAAAATTAACCATAATTCTCAGAAAATCCTATGGAGTAAATAAATATTATTCTATGAATTTATAGATGTAACATTGGTACTTTCAACTAATTTCCTAGAAATGTAATAGAAAATTATATCTATTGATAATATGTAATGATGATACTCTTGAATCATATGAATAATAATGTTTTACATTTGGATACAGTTATATTTGAATACTAGTTTTCATCTAATATTCAGTTGTCTATGTATTATAACATTGGTCTTCAAATATTCTTTCTACCAACACCTTTTACTAATTATGCAAAACTGTGAATCATATCATACATTTTTTAAATTGACAAATTTACATCTATTGTTTTTCATCAGAAGTTTAAATACTTGCAAAGATTTTTTCTAGCATACTTTGTATTGTATATAAAGTTGGCATTTTAAATGGGATAGCCATATGCTTCTGCATTTTTAAATGAATAGAACTAAATATTTCAACCGTTAGAAAGTCCCAAAGGAAATTTATATTGGAAATAACATGGTAAATTATATATAAAACTTTACCGATATGTTTATTCTTATCGTAGTGCACATTTTGCAACCTGAGTTATAATGCTCTATAGATAGAGTAGCAAAAAACATGAAAGAAAGGTAGTATGGAATTTTGGCATAAAATGCTACTCTAATGTGGATATATGTAGAGCTCTGATATTGTACATTGCTTACCTTGAAGAACATTGTTGCATATAGTTTTCAATATCTCATAATATCATTAGTTAACTTCTGTGTAATATTTCATACATTATTGGACACAAAGAATTGTTTATGTATTTCCAAAGAAGAAATATCAAGTATATGGACAAATATGTACAAGTTGGAAAATATCTTTTGAATTGGAAATTGTCAGTTTTGCTGAACTTTATCCTTAAATTCATCTTCTAGAATCTCCTATGCTCTATCAGAATGTGATTATACTATCATGCTGTTAAGATAAATGATTCCTATCAGCTTCACTGAACTCTTACCTACCATTTATCTTCTTGAGTCCCACCTTTAATGTGCAGTGCATTCAGCAAGCCTAAACTCGATCAAGGTTACTAAATAAATAGTCTTTGGGGATGAGTGCTGGAGTGGACATCAGATTTTGACAAGGGAAAGATAAAATACCTCAGAGTTCTGACAAGTGAATACTCTCTGAATACAATCCTCACATTTGAAACTGCTGGAAGGGTACGCCAACCGAAAATATCATTTGATGTTAAGGTTGTTGTTTTTACCTTCAGTTGACACGACTCTTGAAGTATTACTATGCATCCACATGAAAAAGAGCACAGCGTTATTAAGCTGCAGTGGAAAACCCTGCAATGTTTCCGGACCATTTATACTACAGTACTCACTGCAGTGTTCCTTCTTATGTAATTAGTTATCCATCTCTATGTTCTGTGGATTTAGAAGACTCAGTATCTCTATTCTGCTTAGCTGACAAATATTGAGTGCTGAATAATTGCACCCAAGGAAGAAAGAGATCTTATATGGGTCTCGCTGTATTACTTCTACATGCACAAAGAAGAGGGGTTGCTATGAATCAATCAGTTTGACAGGCATTATATGGGATATTAAAACTTTCAACAAGGCTAGACTCTCAGTGCTTTGAGGTTGGTCTCTTTCTCTTGCTTTTAATGGTTAAAATAACAAAAACCAGCACAACTTATTTAATAGTCCAGGTGGATATCTTTATGAATAAATATTTTATTCCCACATTTAGCATTAAGTCAAAAAATTTCTGCTATAATCTGAGAAGGCCTGGAATGCACAGTTTTAACCTCCTCTGTAGTAGACATCAGGGACAAGTTTTACTATTTTTGTTGCTTGATTTTTTTTTTTTTTTGCTAGCCATTGCTGATATTCATAACACCAAAATGTTCATTTCTATTATCTGAATTTATTTATTGGTAGTTATAATGAGTATGGGTGCAAGAAGAAGAATTTACTCAACTGTGTATATGACTCAGCTACTTTTGTGTTCTGGTGTTAACGTTTGGTGATTGATCCTCATCTAATAAGCTACTACCACATTTGCTTTTCCATTGTTTATTTTCATTTATTTGATGACTACATTGAGGGAGGAGGTGGTTGGGTTAACTTGGGTTTAGGCATTCTTGCATTTCCTGTCTCATTAGTACTTCATAATATGATATTAATATGAAACATCAATAGCACTGTCATTACTTATATAAAGTGGAATGGGGTGCAGGACAGAGAGGATAAAGGGAGGGAAAATGGGATGACTGTAATAGCATACTCAATAAAATATACAAAAATAAAAAAAATATTGGTACCACTTCCTCCATAGCTAGTGAGAGTTCTTCAATTTTCCTAATTTCACTTTAAATTATATCACTTTATGATTTTTATATAAATGAGAAAATAACTTTAACCTATTGTACTAATTTACAAACCTCAAAAGGATTCAGCACCTTTTCATCTCCATAACAACCAGGAACCTAATCAGGGAGCAGGTTAACCATCTGTAAAACTTTGCCTATACTTGGAAATGTTTATTCCAGAAGGTCTCTCTTATTTTTCTTTCTTCCCTCTTTCTGAGAACCATAAATTCAGCTCAAAAGTTTAACCCTTGTTTTTCTCCCCTTGGTCGCAGATCAGTAACTCAGACAAATTCTCATGAATATAAATTTTTTATCACTTAAGGAAAAGTGAAAATATTCAAAGATAATAAAAGTACAGGTAGTCATTAAATGGGTATGGTTATTAACTTTTAAAAAAATCTAGATTCACTGACAAGTATAATATTACATAATCTAAGAAAACATTGGGGAGGATTTATTTACTTTAGTATTTAGTAACTTCAGTCCATGATAGCTTGATGCTACTTAAGAATTGGGCCATGCCATTCCTGTCTAAGCTACCTAGTGTCTCTTGTGTGAAGATCATAGTGCTAAACTTGAGAAAGGAAGAGTGGGCACAGATGAATGAACCACAATTCCTTGTGTTCTAAGGGAGACATAGATATTAACAGATCATTTAATTATATATTATAATATCAGCTAAGAAGAAATGGGCAGAGACTAAGGTATTGACCCGCCCTCCCCACCACCAAAAAAAATTAATTATCAGGGAAGTGTTTCTGTAAAAGTTGTCATATTGACGGCATCTAGAATCACATAAAGGAGTTAGCTAGCTCAAGACAAAGAGCAGGTTGGGTGAAGATAAAGAATGATGCCTTCACACTTAGAAAAAAAAGCCAATGTGAAAAACAAAACATGCATATGGAATATAAACAGCTAAGTATTATATAGTGGTACCCAAAAATTACGCTAAGGTTTGAGATGCATTCCAGCAATTATTCTTCTTTCAGATCTTAGATATCAAACTAAAATGATTTATACTGAATAAAATAAAAGTAACAAAAACCCTTAACTATCAAAATATCTTAATAATTTTACCCCCACACATAACATGGTATATTGCATATGGTTTTCATATAATAAAAATAAATACTAAGTAGACATGAAAATAGGTTGCAGAACACAAAGTTACATCATTATCCTGTACACACAACATAAAATAAGCTTATTTAATTGTTTTGAAAGAAAAAAATGACTAGAATCTTGAAAAATGTTGCCAGTGTTTTCGGTTAAGCTAAAAAATCATTATATACATATATCTAGATCTATATCCATACATACACATTCTCCCAGAATTATTTGAATTATTTATGTAGATATTCAAGATCTTTTGGGATGTCATTTTTTCCAAACTATAAAATGAGTCAATATTATTTTAAAAATTTGTTATTCATTAGATTTCTTAGATTAAGTCCTTCAAATACATTCTCTGAGGCAGAAATTTACCTAAAGATATTTTGTGGTGGGGGGAGTGCTTTGAGAATAATACCAGAAAGGAATGAGAGAAACAGAACTGGGCAGAGAGAGAAATTGAACTGCCATGCACCCAATGCAGATGGTTCGGGTGAGCTCAGGACTGGGAACCGGCCCTCGAGAGGTGTCCAGAATATAAACGAAGGGGCCAGGTTTTGTAGTCTCATATCAATCAGTCTTTGGATATTAGCTGCCTAAAGACAACTCTTTTGTCAAGGAAAACTTCTGGAGAGAAATTCAACTACGAGCCATAAGCAACCAAAATTTTCAGTATGAAAATAAACCCTACCAAAAAAAAAAAAGTATTCAATGAATGGGGTATTTGGGCAGCGTACCGCAGCATTCAGCTCGGGTTACCCCTGGCACTGCTTGGATCCATTTACTTCCAATAGTGAATTCACATAATCTGAGCTCCTTCAAGGTTCTCACATGTTTCTTTCCCTAAGGAAGCTTACAAAAGGTAGGTTAGTGTGAAAAAAGCAGGGTACATGCCCCTGAATGTGGCTTCAAGGCCAGAATTGATATTCAGTGTCTCATGCTTGTCCTAACCAATCTATACTCCTTAACCCTTGGTTTAACATGTTTGCCTGGCATGGTGATCCAGACCCTCACTGGGAAGCATCTGAACTACTGGCCATGACTTTTCAGGTGGTGACTGAAGCTTTTACCCATTTGCAATTACAATTGGGAAGGAAGGTGTTAAGAGACGATCCAAGAGATCACCTGGCTGCCAAGTGAGTGTATTGTTTCTTATCGTCATTGAGTAACTTCAGCCCTCCCACCTCATAATGATCAGAGCCAATATACCCTTCCAGTTTGGTGAGTCTTTTCCTTGCCTGCTCACCTCTTGGTGCAAGAATCCTGAAGTGAATAGGTTGCAGTAATAGCTTAAAGTTTAATATGATATTTTACATGTTTCCAGGTGTAAGCAAGTGATCCTCCCCTGGATCTGTGCTCATTAACATAAAGCGCATGAGTGTGTGGAGATGGAAAGCATGAGTTACCCATATGGGTTCCTGGAATGATGGTAGCTGAGACTACTTTTGCTTTCAGGTTCTGTGTATTCTACCTACTGGACACTAAACACTTATAAGTATTATTGATTTAGCATGTTCATTAAAACTTAAATAATGGGACCCCATAATTATGGTATTAAATTATCTTCAAATTGGTTCACTAGGTACACATCCATTCTCTATCAGGCTGGCATATTCTATAAATGCTCAGATAATACTGTTGAGGAACACGCAGGCAGAAAAGGCAAACATACTACAATATAGATTGATTTCAGCCAAGATGAAATGTTGGCTATTCCAGGCTTAAAAACTACTTGTCACAAAGAAGGTGGTGGGTCACCTTGAGAGGTGTTGTTCTAGCGACTACTCAGTGTTGATCTTTTGCTGGTAGGTTGGACATTCAAGTAGCTAGAGTAGCCTCGGTGACTGTGAACATTTGCTATTGGACTTATATATTGTTTTTATCCCTGCCATACTTTCTGCTCCCCCCATTATCACTGTGGCAAGATTGTGGGGGCTGATGTCAAAGTCCGGCTGATTTCAGCTGGCTGCTACTTAGCTATCTAGTGTCTTGTACATGGTGGATGCTCTCAGAAAGATACAGAGATCTTCATATTTCAAGTTCATTCTCTAAAATTCAACTACATGCCTTTTTTGCAGATTTCCTTGTCTATGATCCAGTCTTTCCCAACCATGGCCAGCCACACTTCCACATTATTTGCTACTTCCCCAGAGTAGATGTTTATTCTTACCTTGTTCTTTCCCATGAAAAGTGGATAATCAGGTGACAGAATGAAAGCTTTAGCCATTGGAATGCTTGTACTCCTGCTGTCTTTCAGGACTGATCCACTGGTTAACCAGCTCCAGAATTTTTACTCCCCTGTCAGCTGTTTTAAGAGACCTACTCCCATGTAGCTAAGAGTTGGAGTTGAAAAAGAGGCTCTGACACTACTCTGGTGGAGGACATAGTGACTGAGGCGACCAACCCATGCAACATACCTGTGTGCTTTAGTTCAATGGTGGATTCTGAATGTTCGAATTTAATTTTGTGATGCATTTTTTGTTATGCTCACTGGATATTATGAGTAGATAAATTTGTTAAATACAGCTCAAAATGGACACTTCTCATTCTACTGTCACTTGATGCCCTACAGGGCTACCAGAGAATATTAAAATGATAAAATTGGAGTTTTTTTGTTTGTGTTTTACAGACAGTGTGGCTTTAGTCCATAATCCTAGGCAAGTCTTCCATTGTAGCTTTCTGTGTGTATGTATAGTTTTTTTACCACTAGAGATGGCTGTAGTGGTACAAGGTATACCAGATCATATGGACGAAATGACTAGGCTATTCTTGCTGTAGCCCAATTAAACCTGTTACAGTATTTTCCTAGTATGACCCCAACTCAAACAAGAAAGTTTTCTGAGTCAGATGGTAAATGAGATACAGTATATTCACAACTTCAGAATACTCTTCCTTCAAAAACTGAAAAGGTCTACCAGACATTGTATTTCCTCCTTAATGTCAAGTTGGAAGACAATGTAGCACTCAATGAGTCTTTTCATTGGAGGGGCTATCCTGGCATGACTCATGATTAGACCCTGAAAAACTCTAATGATATGATGGGTTCCGAGCTTCCAAACCTTCATAGAGTTCATCTCCAATAACCTGGAGCACTTGTGTTTTAGCAAGTCCTTGAAATTAATTGATGAGACATTTTTCTCCTATAGAAATTCCTAAGGAAGGACTGGAATATGAGTCACCAATGGCCAGCAGTCTAAACAGCAGGAAGAGGGGAGATTTTGGTACTGAAATGATAGAAGGTGTAAAATCACAGCGTCATTACACTGAGACATATGGGGAGAATAGAGTTGAGGAATGTGTGGAATATTAAAAAACATATTACTATTAATAATTCTTTATTGTCATTTTCAAAGCTAGGATGAAAAACTATTGGTTCATTTTCAGAGTTAGGATGAAAAACATTATTAAAAAAATTGCAATTCATTTGTTTCAAAGCTACAGAGAAAATTGTGTTTGGGTCTGAGACTTTAAAAATGACTAAAAAGCAAATTGATTTGCTTAAGAAAATATGACATAAGGGAGAAAATCATTACCTTATGAATTTATAAATTTTATATTTAAGCTTATGTGTATTACATATTTGAATTAAATTCATAATTTAAAAATATACTAGAGGGGTGTTGTCAAATATTAAAATTTAAAAAGCTATGGTAAGATTTTTTTTATAACAGGTTGGCCATCTGTACCACATGGAAAGGTATTTTATCAATTTATATACAAAAATCTTATTTAAACTATTCTCTTCAACTCTAAGTTCTTTCCTGAACTATAAATTCCTTTAGAGAAGAGTTTATGTCAAAATCAACTCCATAACCCTGCAAGCATATTCTTCAAAGCCTTGTACTAAGGAATTTTTCACTGTTATATCTTGAAGCAGTAAATGATTAAAATGTGTCATCTTTCCAAATCAAAAATCATAAGACAACTTCTTGTCAAACATAAAAATAACTGGCTATGTACATATGTATATGCATACACATATATTAATAATACAACATATATGCAACTTCTGAGAAATTACAGTTATCTAGCAGTTAAATAGATTTGAACAATTGGGTAAAAACTGTACTTCAAGTCATTTTCAAATTCGATTTTTAAAAAGCATAAAAAATTTTAAAGCTAGTGTCTAAGTTGAAATTATATGCCCAAGAAATTTATTCTCAATTATCTGAATGACATGGACTTCTTTGAACATCAACCAGGTATTTTATTTTAAATTTAAGAGCAGGGCAGCATACAGTAGAAGCATAATTCAAAATCAAGCTATGTTTATAGGCACTATGATTCAGTGAATCATTTTTATGACAAAAATTATAATAAGCTAAGTATGATACAAAATCCGTCTCTTTTAACAAGGCTAGAAGATAGTATTAAATTACGCTGTCCTCATTACAGTCCTAAGTCAGTCACTTCACATTACTTTTTGCTCAGGTTGATGTGTGTATTCACAGTCATTGCCAGACTTCCATTACCACCTTCCCCTGCCATTTATTATTAGTGTAGGATAGAAAGCCCAAAAGAAAGCTAACGTGATAAAGAATATATAAAAGAAATATAGCAAGTAAGATGAAGTGTTGCAAGTAGTATTCCTTGCATATTCTGTTGCATTATAAATTAGAGGAAGAATATTATTTTTGCATTTGTTCCCTCTCTAATATTATTGTAACGCAACCCACGTGGGAAATATGCTAATGAGATATTATTAAACAATGTATGGTCATGCACCGACTTATAAATTTGTAAAGTAAATTCAAAGTAACTTCCTTTCGCAGAATTCATGGAGATGGCAAAACACATAGAACTGTGATTAAAGGCTGAGGTGAGGTTAGACTATAGGGAATTTGAACCTGAGCCTAAGCCACTTTCCATTAGTGACGTCCATTGTCCTAAGAGTTATCAGCTTTAGTTCATAAAGCTTTCCAGTTAGAACAAAACTAATCTGTGAAAGGCTGGGGTGTAGAAAAATTTTCTAAATATCTGGAAATGTTACAGAGCCCAGTAAACAGCATAGGCTCTTGGGAATGGTCTATATTATTTTAAACATGATTGGTTAATCTGCTCTCCAAATGATACAC
Source organism: Mormoops blainvillei (assembly GCA_004026545.1). Lineage (NCBI taxonomy): Eukaryota > Metazoa > Chordata > Mammalia > Chiroptera > Mormoopidae > Mormoops > Mormoops blainvillei. The sequence goes on along the minus strand of PVJD01000180.1, from coordinate 404,216 downwards.
AGCAAGTCCTCAAATAACGCTCAACATTGTTTTATTATAACATTGATCAGATGCCATAGGAACTTAATTGTTTATACCAATTAGCTTATGGAAAAATTGGTTTCTTTATACATTGTTTCCCTAGAGCTCCAAGAACTTAAGGACACTGTTAAGTGAAGACTTACTATACTTTTTCTTCCCATATCTTTAGCTATCCATTTCATCGAGTCATCCTAATAATTGCTGCCAAATTGACAAAATGAATTTTAAGGGATAAAGTAAAGTAAGACAATGAATCACATAGACCCTCACTTTAGTATTCATAAAAAATACTCATTGGATTTTTATTTAAAAATCAGTTATGCTATGACAAACGGGGACATGTAGCCAGACTAGAAAAAAGATTCAACTGCCTCATCTATATTTAGGTTCAAAGTCATTGCATGTGTTTGCATGAAGATTGTAACAGAATCAAAATATAAAATTAATCACAAGCTTCTGACTTGAGCAGAGCATATAGTTAATGGTATTGGAACCAGAATATAAGAAGCAGTTACCTGGCAACTAGACCAAAGTCCAGTGCGTAACTATGATGAGATTTTGGTCAGTGTCTTCCCTTGTCATTAATAAAATAGCTCATTAAGCTCCAAAATGGGGAAAAAACAAGCAGTTTTTAAAATGAAAGTATTCCTTATTAAAGTTAAGATATTTTGATCATGTTAGATATGTTTGCTCAGTCTCAAAATCCATTGGCTCCACCTAGGTGCCATAGTGTATTACAGAAGCAGTAATGCTAAAAACTACATTTTCAATAATCTCTTGCTAGATGTTCTAGATGCCATAATTTTGTGAATTTAAACATTTATGAGGTAGACGGGAAGCTGATGCCATCTTACCCGTGTTCTGCTCTTTTGTATAGCAAGGAGAGCCTAGGAGGACATAGGTGTCACCCATTTCAGTGCAGCCCACACCTGCATGATATGTAAGACAACCGCAGGTTCGGTGGCAGCCTCCTGATACTGGCTTTCTTACTCCTAAGTCAATGGCTTCAGCAATGACCACCTGCTCCCCACTCATCTAGCCTTTCAAAAATTTTTGTGGAACTCCTGGATTAAATATCTTTCTGTTTAAAATGCTTAGATTAATTTTGAGTCTTGGAACAAAGCTAACTAAGCAGTGAAAAATGTGGAATACAAGTTATTTTGTTTCTTATGTCCAAAACTATAATCATTATTCTGCATAACAAGGTACCAGGCATATAAGCAAAAAGGACTAATTCTTTTTTATTTTCCTGGTCTGATCATTTTCCAAAGTTACAGCTCAAGATTGATGCATCCACCATGTAACCATAAAATCTGAAATTTACTCACAAAATTATTAAGTGAACAATTAATGATCCAATGAGATCCAGTTTACTAGGGTCAGCAAAATGAAACAAACCACTAAAAAAATTGCAGAGAAAAGAGCATTAAGGATTACCAATGAACATTTTTACATTTAAAAAACACAGAAAAAAACCCATGATATAAGTGATTATAATTGTTAAAGTTAACACAAAACTCAAAACCACTGACTAGGTTCCTTATTTGAAACTTAATTAAATTAAGAAAAATCCAGCAGTTTCTAGACAGAAAAACAGGATTACCAAAGGTATTTTAAAAAACTTCATGGAAAGTTCTACACACAAAAAATAATCATTTAGAGACAAGCTGATTAAGAAGACATCTCATTTTTTTTCAAAAATTTTTAAAGCATTTAAAAAAGCAGTGTGAGGTCTTATTACCTATTGAATAAATGCTGTGTTCAACAAGTGACATGCATCCTTTCTACTCACAGTCCTTGGCCAGAAGTAGAACAGGGAACTATATAAGGCAGGTCTTCCAAAGGCAAGAATAGGCCCAGCTAGAAATATTTGAAAACATTCCACTACAAATGCATCAGGCACTCTGCGAGGTACTGAGTGTTTTCTTCTACCTGAAGTAGCCTCTCTACAATTCACGTTAGTGTAAGTTCGTTTTTTGCTTGCCTGAAAGATGAATTTTCTTTTTGTTGTTGTTGTTTGCCTGAAAGATGTTTTCAATGGAACAAGAATTCTGGGATGATAACTTATTTGTTTTTAGCATTTTGAAAATGTTATACACTGCTTTTTTCCTTTGGAGAAGTCAGATTCAAACTGATTGTTTCCATTGAATTTTATTTTCCCGTTTATTTTCTCTACCAAATTTAAAAGATATAAAGCCTACAGAGTCTGTCTTTGCTGCAGAATTATGTTAGAACTAGGAACAAAAAAAGAAAACTAGAAAATACTCAATACTTGGAAATTAAGCAATATACTTCAATGCATTAAATGGTATTTTGAAGTGCATGTTAATAAAAACATTTCATGTCAAAACTTGACTGATGCAGCAAAATAACACTTAATATAAAGATAATCTCTTAATGTGTATGATAGAAAAATGAGACTGAAAATCAATGAACTAAGCATTTTTAAGAATTTATAAAACTGAATATCAAATTAAAATGAAAGTGTACAAAGAATAAAATAATAAAGTAGAAGAAATTAATAAAATAAACATACTACAGAGAATAATTAAACCCTATTGGTTTTTGAGACTAATGAAATTGATGTATCCAGAGAAACAAATAAATATATGCAGAAGGTATACACAAACTACTGCATGAACAATATTAGTATTTAAAAAGTTAACACTACTGTAAAAACTGTAGTTATTGTGTTAATAAAATAGTTCTGTAAACAACATTGTGCAATAAATTTGAGTGATATAAATGCAATGTACACATTCCTAGAAAAACAGTTGTAGCTAAAGCTGACACAAGAAGAAATAAAGATTTTGAATACACATACCCATACATGCACACACGCGCACACACCTGCAATCCATGATTTCCTTCAAAGAAAACTCCAGACTCAAATGGCATCACGGTGAACACAAACTTGGCATCATAATATTACCTGAGACAAAGGAAGCTGAGGAAAAGTGCCGTTAAGTCCCAATCACCACCTCACCTCCATAAAAAGAAAGTTCATGTTTTAAATTAAATTTATTAGGGTGACATTGGTTGATAAGATCATATAGGTTTCAAGTGTACGTTTCTATGATATGTGATCTGTATATCGCATATTGTACCTGCTACCCACAGTCAAATTGTCTTCCACCACCATACAGTTGGCCCCCTTTAGTCTTTACCACCACCCCCTTCCCTCCGGTAACCACCATACTGTTGCCTGTGTCTACAAGTTACAGTTTTATGTCTCACATATGAATAAAATCATCTGGTTCCGATAAATTTAATAAAAAATAAAAACAATCCATAACATAGACAAAATTATTAAATAAATTAGCAGAAATACAATGGAGATATAAAATCAATAAATTATTTGATTTTGGCACAGTTAAGTTGATCTCTAAGAAATATCTTCAAAAACTACAAGAGGATACTTACAAACTAAGTCCACCATTAGGGTTAACAATATTAATTACTAAATTAAATAATAAATGTTATGTGAACCAGTTTCAAAAAAAAGAAAGTTCAAATCTCATAAAAACAATTTTGTACTAAACAGAGAAGGGCAGATACTAGTCTAGATTGGACTAAATAAACAAAGAAGGGCCACATGCTAGCCTGAGTTGGCTATTATATTTACATGTACATTATAGGATTTGTGTAATTGAATTATATCATTGACTGAACATGAGGGAGCCTTACTTAAAATTTCCAATAAATATTTTCTCTCAAGAACCAAATAAACTGTGCACCTTTAAAGCATGAGATGATTTGTGGTAGACAAAACTTCAAATTTAATAAGATATAAGGCAAAGAATCACTCTTAATATCTCATTTAAAAGTGAACCACCTAAAAATATACAGAAAGATTAAAAGTAAAGATTTATTCTCATCAAATTTATAGTAAAAGAAAATAAAAGATAAACAATTCTATATATTATATTTTCCTTTTTATTTAATTTCTAGTTTTCATTCCATTTTTGTGATTTTTGGTTGACTGCCTTTTTTATTTAGTGCTTCCGCTTAAAGAAAAAATAACAAATTGCAGCTAGGAATTTTTGACTTCATATTGATCTGTGTGTGTTTTATAAGTTGTTATGTAGTGTTTCCATTGACATTAGTTTCTGATTATTTTTACTTTTAGTTTAGAAAACTAAAGCTTAAAATGTTCATCAATTTAGTTATTCAGCATAACTTTAGTGAGTTTGTCTAGTATTGTGCTAAGTAAATATAAGAAATTAACATAGTTCCTGACATTAAGGAGCTTGCAGAATATAAAGAACACTCATAAAATTATAAATAACAAGTAGCAACATAAAATAGTTAAAACAATTTAAATTTTAAATTGTATGAAAATGCTTTTATTCATCATTATTCTTTAAACAGATTTCATAGGTAAACTTGAAATTAATAGGGCTTATTCAATGTGTATAATATATATCATAATTTAAGGAATAACCCATTCAAGATTTAATGATTTATCAACAAAAAAATGTATTATAAAATCCCCCAAAGGAAAATGTTGAGAAATCAAAAAATTTAATTTTTCAAGGTACACTGTAATATCTTAATGCCAAAAATTAGAAATTAGTAAAAAATTAAAGTATTCTTTTTTACAGCATTGGAATTAAGGAGGAATTCACATTAAACACAAAAGTGGAGCCCTGGCCAGATTGCTCAGTTGATTGGAGCACTGCCCTGTGCACAGAAAGGTTGCAGGTTTGATCCTGGGCAGGGCACACATCTATAGGTCACAGGTTCAGCCTCTGGTCAGGTCACATTCAGAAAGCCACCGATCCATGCTCTCACATCGATGTTTCTCTTCCTCCATCCCTTTTCCCCCCTCTCTAAAATCAATGAAACATATCCTTGGCTGAGAATTAAAAAAAATACAAAAGTGGAAAATTTAGAAAACAGTGAAAATCAAAATGTGATATGGCCAAATACGGAACTTAGACAAGTGAGAATTCATAAGCTAATTCAGCTATAAATGACCATTAAAAAGCATTAAATAATAGTGGGCTACTGTAATATTGCAAATGGAATTAAAAAATTACTCAAAGGAAAATATGAATGTGATAAAATAAAAATATAGATGTGAGATACAGAAAAATTACAATGTATATCTGAATTATTGTTTTCAGAAAAATACATCAAAACATGAAGACCTTGTGAGTTTAATCTGGAGAATAGGGTAAAAGGCCTAAACACCAATATCTTAATAAAATAGTTTAGAAAAACATAATGATGGAGGCTGGGTATATCAACTTTATATAGTTGATAATATCAATGTAATATATTCTTTTCTAGAAAAATAATTTGTTTTTGAAATGAATATTAGTAGTAACCTACATTTTAATATTAGCACTCTAATATTAAAAATAAAAGCAACTAAGAATGTGTACCAAATTAGATAATTCTTATAATTGTATAAAAAACTTTGGTTAATATTGTATTATGCTACTTTTGCAAATTAAGCATATATCAAAAAATAGGTAAGTTCTGAATAAGTGATCTACATCTTCAGAATCATAGCATCTTTAAACATTGTGTCCCGCCCATATCTGTTTCAGGAAATATATACAGAGAAAGATCCCTTTCTTATCTTTTGGAGAAGTTGCTTATGCTTTCTTGTCATTAATAATTATACATTCTCTAAATTGAAATTATTATTACTAAGATTATAATAACCTTATAATTATGGAACACAGAATGTATCAATTATACTGATACAATCGAGTGAAGTAGATAGTATTATTGTTATAATTATTTCTATTTAATTTAAGCTTTTTCGCATTTAATTCTTAACAGCTCTGAGGTTGGTACTGTTAACACCTGCATTTTATAATGAGAAAACTGTCACATAGAAGATAAAACGATAAAGTTTTAAGTGTCAGATATATTATTCAGATGCAGATTTGCCTGTGTTCAAAATCTGTGGTCTTAACCACCAGAGTTATGGTGGCTTACCCACCTCCCACCTACCTGCTATTGCTTCCCTCAGTTTTCATGGCAAATGTTTGAGTATACAATTTTGTATTAGATTACAGCTTCTTTATAATAGAGAGAGTTGACAAAAACTCTATCTAAATCTATTGTACAGAGTTTGAGAGAAAAAGATATATTGATAAGGGGAGCTACATATGTCTTACTCAGATCATCCCAGGTGAAAACCCATGATTTTGTGGTATGCAAGCAATGGCATATTTAAGTGAAACATGCTTCTTCCAGACCTGTTTGTTTTAAAATAAGCCTCAAAGATTACGGTCTGGATTTTACTATTCTTCTTTCTTAAAGGAAGGAATGAAAGAAGGCAGGCAGGCAAGCAGGCAGGCAAGAAAGAAAGAAAAGGAAAGAAAGAAATATATACGTATATATGTATATGTGTATATATATTTACCCCTTTTTATCTACTGGATTATGTAATAATCTTTGAATAAAGCAAAATATACCAAATACATTTTATGTACTTCCCAACATTGGGAAGCTCTATTGCCCATGTGATGTACTCCCTCATGTTTTATGTGGAGCCATCACAAGACCTACTATTTTTCTAATGCTAGCAATAAGACAGGCATGATAGTCTCCTTTACAAATATTTTGTCACTTAAGCTAATGGAGGCATGAGGCAGGGTTTTATCATATTTGTTTTCTAAGTGAAGAAATTGAGTTTCACAAAGTTAGGAGAATTGACTAGGATCATAGTCAGTTAATAATGGAATTGGTGTTCAAATCCTGGTCCAATCCAAATATTTTTTTCTGCTACCATTCTATATCATACATAGAGGGAATGTGCAGATAGTAATCAAAACCATTAGTAGATTAAACATAAAACTTTCCTCAATTTCTCTAATATTATTAACGTGGTTGAGAAAAACAGCTTTACAGTGTGCGCGGCATGCCATCGGTGGCATTCACAAACTCAGGCTGCCTCACTGGATCACCGGAGCTCTTCAGATGATCCAAATTGCTTTCCCTTGTCAGTTTAGTCAGGGCATTGATAGGACCCTCCTGTCTTCCATGCCAAGAGCATCACCTTACAGCATACTTTCCCTATTTTTTTTCTATAGTTTATGTAAGTGAAAGGAACAGCCATGAGAGAGAATGCCAATTAATTTTGTATTGGCCTTTTCCTCACACATCTAACTTTTAGGCTAGAGGGAAAACAACTGGATTTGTAAACATCAAACTCACATTAGCGTTCTGTATTTTCTTCCAATTACTATTTACTTTCCTAAAATTTTGGTGATTCATATCTCTATTATGCTCTGTTTACCAGTGTTTCTCTCATCATTCTAATTTATTCTCAAACTGCCACCCATGATTATCATTTTATTTACCTACTCCAGGTGCTGGAGTGTTCCCCCGTTTTGTTTCACAGAATAAACACAGAATGAAGTAACAAATTTAAAGATATTTTCAAATTTATGGCTTCTTCCTTCACATGAGAGAGGGTCTCGTGGATGCCTGAACCGCAGGGAGACCTGATCTGTATTCATCTTGCGCCGAGCTGTTCCGCGCAGAGCCCTCAACAGGCAGTTGTTCATCACAGCAGTGAGGCTAGAAATGCCCCTCTCATATCTGACATTCGGTTGATTATCTCAGGAGTGTCCTGGTTTCACCGTCTTTATATTCTTGTTGATGAAACGTTTGACAAATGGTGTAACGGTTCTATTTGTTGCGTTCTTGTTCTCATTATTATTTAGATTAAGAACGGGGGTAACTTAAAATTTTCAAAAATTTACTCCTCTCATTTTCCCCCTTAATCAATAATAAATAGTATTTCCTGTGGTGTGTGAATTTCCAAAAATTATGAAGATTCTGTCTAAACTTGTGATGATGGTTTAATGTGAAATGGGTATTCTAAATAATTTAAATTAGGCATTTGCACTATTAATACTTTGGGTAATGCCTTCACGGGATCTTTTATTTCCTCCTTTTAATTAGAGCAGGAAAGATTCTTAAATTGGTAAGAAGGTGCAATTATATTTCTGTCATCTACTTAACATCTGTTTACAGTTATATGTTAATGTATCTTATTAGATTGGATATTTTTTACTTCTATTGACAATTCTCATAGTAAGGTCAATGTTATTCATGCAAACTTATGTCATTTCATGTTTTAACTGAGAAAAATAGATTGTTACTGTACAAAATTCATTAATTTTAATTGGATAAATATAGCTAATACTTAAATTCAACATTAAATATTAATTTAAATGTTAACTAGTACTTAAAATATTAAATTATGAATTATACTATTTGAAACAATTAGCATGCAATCTTTTAAAATGTGTTAAATTGATGTTTTATAAATTATGCATGAGTATTTATTTCCAAATGGTAAGTGTCTATATAGTTGGTCAGTTTATATAAAGCAATATGAAAGCACATGGAGAATAGGGAAACGCCATTCATTCACTCATTAATTAAATTTTATTGGATAGTTATTTTGCGCATAACACTTAAGTGCTAAGAATGAAATATTCCTTGAGAAGGTGACAATTTAACAGTGAAATATATAAACAAAGAAATATTTTCTATTGTTTTAGTAAACGACTGTAAACGTTGCCAAAGAAACACAGATACATGCAATGATTCCACCTAAAAGAATCATGGAAATTTGTTTGGGACTAATAACCAAGTCATGAGGTAGAGAGCGTGAAGAGTGACCTTTCTCTCAGGGACTGGAATCTGAGACACGTAAAGCGCATAGTATGCCTTGGGAATGGAAAGAAGTCTGTATTAGTTTCCTAGGGCTGTCTTAACAAAGGGTAACCAACTGAGCAGCATAAACAAAAGAAATTTACTGAAATCAATGCAGGGCCATGTCCTCTCCAAAGACTGGAGGGAGGAATCCTTTCTTGTCTCTTCTAGCTTCTGGAGGTTGCCAACAGTCCTTGGGATTGCTTGACCTGCCACTGCATCACTCCAATTTCTGCCTCTGTCACCACATAGCTGTTATTTCCGTGTCCTCTCCTTTTCCGTGTTCCAATGTTTTTATCTTTTAAGGACACCAGTAATTGGATTTAGAACCCCCCTAACCTTGCATGGTTTCATCTCAGTTTGATTGTATCTGCAAAGTTCCTAATAGCATTACCTTCTCAGGTGCCAGGATTAGGATTTGAACATAACTTTTGGGGGGATACAACTCAACCCATATCAGTACCACCAAGGATTCTCTGGAAACAAGTTTAAAACAGCTGATAAGGCATAAAAAGGAGTTTGGCATTAAGGGAATACTCTAGATAATTGCTGGTGATAATTTTTATTTAAGAAAACTGAATGTCGGAACTATGGAAGGTGCAAATGCATAGACTTAAGCTAAGAAATGGATACCAAACCTGGCAAGAAGAGAAAAATACATTTGAAAACATTGTTCTTTTCTTATTTCTTATTTTCTTTATTGTTTATTCTATTATAGTTGTCTCGATTTTTCCCCCTATGCTCTCCTCTGTCTAGGCCGCCCCGGCTCCCACAGTCATTCCCCGCACTGTTGTCCATGGGTCATTCATACTTGTTCTTTGACTAGTCCCTTTCCCCTTCTTTCTACCATTCCCTGCCCCCCTTTCCTCTGGCAACGTCAGTCTGTTCCCTGTTTCCGTGTCTCTGGTTCTGTTTTGCTTGTTAGTTTATTTTTTTCATTAGATTCCTCTTATAGGTGAGATCATATGGTATTTATCTTTCACCAACTAGCTTATTTCACTTAACATAATAGTTTCCATTTCTATCTGTGCTGTCGCAAAGGGTAGGAATTCCTCTTTCTTTTCTTTCTGCTGCATAGTATTCCATTGTGTAAATGTTTTTGCTTTTATTTATTTTTCTCAATCAATTCACCTACTGATGAGCACTTAGGATGTTTCCAGTGCTTGGGTATTATAAATAGCTCTGCTATTTACACAAAATAGATTCTTTTGAGGCGGTATTTTGGGATTCTTAGTGTATATGGGAATATCCCCTAAGAAAAGATGGTTCTAGGTGATTGCTATGAATTTGTAAAATTAACACTTATTAAGTGGAGCACAGAGTGCCAGAGGGTAAAACCCAGTTTAACAACAGACTATGAGAGGAACTGAAATAGAGAAGTTTATTACTTTTCAGTCCTGGAGGAAGTAACTGATGTATACCAAGGGTGGTCACGTGAGGAGGTGAAAGCAGGGTGCACACAGGGAGAGAGATCCAGGGCGCGTGCCTTTATTAGGGTCCTTGGTAGGAGGGGTCTGGAGTTCCCAGGCTAAGGCCATATTGGTCAATTCAAATCAAAAAAGTAGGATTTTGCTCAGCCACACAGAATCTTATCTAAGGGTTGAATAATGAGAAGGGCATAGCGGGCAAGGAGACTGTTGATTACTAGAGCCTATGGGGAAGATTTAAGAGGAATTTCCATTTGTGTGTGAATCTGTGACAGCTACTCAGGCCATGTGTTTACTGGAAGGACTACAATCAGTGTAAGTTCCCTCCAGGTTCCTTGGCAGTCATGAAATTGGTGTGACCTATATAGAGGAAGAGGAAGGAAGCAAACCTGATGCGAGAGTTTGTGGCTTGGCTGACTAGGTGGAAGGTAATGGTCACATTTACGAGGAGAATATAAGAGTAAGGTTAGGACAAGGGACAGGGGAGACGAAAAATAGTTTGGTTTTACTTTTATATAAGGAAACCTTGAGATTTGGGGATATATTAATGTAAAAAGTGCTCGTGGGCAGTTGTAAATACAAACCTGGAATTCAGGATAGGATTGGCTGTTGAAATGATGTTGTCAGATGTAAATGATGACTGAAACCTTGGGGATTCAATAGTATTGCTCAGTTTTGCAGGGATGGGAGAAGAAGAGTTAAGTAGAGACCTAAGTCTTGGGAAAAACTCAACATTGTATCAAATAAACTGGTATCATAATTGTGACATATAAAACTTTATTTAAGTGATTTCATAAAATTAAACAAAGTGAAAAAAATTAATCATTTAGAACTGTGGCTGGTACAGAAATGTTTTATTAAATATTTACAATCATTAAGATAATCATCATAATCATTATTGTGTAAATGAAATGTTCTCACTCTGTAAGTCTGGCAGGATTTTGTGTTGCTAGACCATCACATTTTTTAAATAAAAGTTTTATTTTAGTTATTTTAGATTTAGAGAAAAAAATATAAAGATTGTACAAAGAGTTTCCATATAATTTTACACTCACTCTCCCATATTATTAAATCTTACACTAGTATGGTACATTTGTCACAGTAAATGAACCAATATTGCTGCATTGTTGTTAAGTAAAATTCATAATTTAAAAAAGTTTTCCTAACATCCTTTTAATGTAGTCATGTTTTCTTGGGCTCCCCTTAACTGTGATAGTTTTTCAGACTTTGTCATTTTTGGTAACCTAGACCATCTTGGGATTTGCTGGTCAAAAATTTTGTAGAATGTCCATCAGTTGGGATTTTTCTGACACATTTTTTATGATTAGGTTGAAGGTATGGGGTTTGGATAGGAACACAACAGAGATAAAGTACCGTTTTCACTGCATCACATTAAGAGCACACAATCTCAGCATGATTTTCACTGTCGAATATTGACTTTGATCACTTGGCTGTGTACTGTTCACAGTTTCTCCATTGTTAAGTTCCGGTTTTTTTCCCTTGTGGAAACTTTAGAGGAAAGTCACTATGGGAAGCCGACACTTAAGAATGGGAAGTAATGCTTCTCCTTCTTGAGAATAGAGTATCTACATAGATCATATGGGATTCTGCATGAGATGTTTGTTTTTTCTCCATTTACTTATTTATGTAATCAAGATCTACGTCAGTACAGACTCAGTTGTAGGGTTTTTGAGCTTGTCTCTTGCACTACAAGGTGCTCCAGGCTCTTGTGTATGTCCTTCCTCTGTCCTAAAAACAGCCATTTCCTGGGGATGTTTGTTTTCTTTTCTTGGAAAATAGTCCTTAAAACCAATGGTGAGTGTTATGTGTGCTTATTGCTGTAAGGATACCATTGCTTCTGCACCCTCTCAGATGACAGAACAACAAAATATGTGTTTACTATCTGTATATGTACACATATCTATAAATACTCTTATGTTTAATTATTGTATCTCTATTAAGCTAAACATGAGTTTGATTGATATCTCCAGCTCTAATCTATTATCACATTGATTATTAGGGTCTGCTTTTCTGGTATTTCTATAATCTCTCAGTCCAACAATGAGAAACCTGACTCCTAGTATCCACCACCAATTGTTCGGTTTTAGTAACACCTGTATAATGGTACCAGTTGCTAACCTTAAACCCTGTGGAAAGTCAGTATATCAAGCAGAATAATGTGCTTTGGGACAGTGCCTTTTGCCTTTAGTTTAATGTATTTCAATCAAATCCAAAATTACTTCGGTTAACATCCGTTCCTAAAACTTTTTCAGTGAGGTTATTTATATATTTGTATAGATATTAAAATTTTAACAAAGATGATTTAAAAGCAATTCTTAGGTCCACGTGCAAAAGATTAGTATTTTTATAAAAAATGAAAAATATTTATTAATAATCAATAAGCCTGAATAGCTGCAGTTATAAAATGATGCTTTTTTCAAAGGCATAAATATACGTTTTTATTATCCCTATGCTATGTTCATTTAGTATTACAATGAAATTGTATTTGGTAAGGTAAAAAATAATTTTGTAATTATTTTAGTTAAGTAGGATTTATCCAAATTTTTGTCAAATTTTAAAAAAGCAATAGGGGCTTAGTACTTATGTTAAAATTTCTATACAACCATGTTTCTAGCATTTACTACAACTAAAACTAAAATACCAACTATCTTGAGAAAAACAAAGCAATTTGTGATGTCTCCGGGCAAATTTTATATATCCCATTTGTTTAGATTATCAGTCAACATTTTGGACAAACTAAACAAACTCTGAATCTTCTGAGACTGCACTACCAAAATTAATCAAATGATAGCCCCTTGTGTAGAAAAATCTTTCCTGATAAACTACGAGCATAGTCTTGCTATAGAAAGGAGAAAAATACATACTTTATCATTTCATAATATTTTTCAAGTTCTTTTATAACAAGAATACTTTGAAACTAAATATTATATGATCTTAGGCACTGAGCACACTGTGAGATTTCTTGCTCTCAGTAGCATAAAATTCCTCCTCCCAGTACCCATCTTTGACAGATGACTCTGTTGAAATCTTACTAATTCCCTGAAAAACAATACAGAGAGTAAGATACCCAAAAATCAAAATAAGGCATGAGGGTACAGGGAATAAAACCATTTCCATAAAGCTGGGAAAAATGTGTGTCCTGAGCCTGAATTTGTTTACTAAATTGTTTGTTACCTTGAGCCCCTTAATGTTTTGTGCCACCAATTCTTCATTTAAAAGTTATTCAGTTTAAATGTACTCTAGTGAGTGCTCTGATATTAGTGTGAAATTATTTTCTGTAAAAGTAATCACATGTGACATTGTATGTTCCTCTAATCACACCATAAATACATACAACATGTAACATAGCTACTCAGAACAAAAAATATTAGAAAGCAGCTGGAAAAAATCTTTTTAAAAAAGATTTTATTTATTTATTTATTTTTAGAGAGGGCGGAAGAGAGGGAGAAAGAAAGGGAAACGTCGATGTGTAGTTGCTTGTCTCATGACCCTTACTGGGGACCTGGCCCGCAACCCAGGTTGACTGGGAGTTGAACCAGCAACCCTTTGCTTCGCAGTCCAGAGCTCAATCCACTGAGCTGTGCCAACCAGGGCTGAAAAAAAAATGTTCATAATTCCTGTTTTAGAATTATTTTCCCTGAAAACCTACGTAGAGATGAGTTGATGTTGTGAAATAATCATTATAATTCTGAATAGAGATCTGATTATTAATCAAAATTCTATGGACACCCAAGGCAGCCCAATATGCCAAGTATATTTTACTCAAATAACTTATTTTCCCAGTACAAATGTTACTCCATAAAGGTGTTTGAAAATAGCAGGCAGACATTCAAGAGCAATTTAAAAATCATTGAAGAGTCTCCTCTTGACACAGGATTTGCTTTAGAGTCAGGTTTTTACAACCTTGTAGTTCTACATAAGTATTACATATTCTCATTTTTCAAAGCTCAATAGAAAATAAAAGTATATGCTTACAGCCCCTTGCTTAGGACCCACGCTCTTCATCATCTGGCCATGTCTGTATCTCAGGCCTCATGGCCTGCCTTCCTCATAGCTATGCATGCTGTAGCCCTTTGGAATCACTCATGGCTGCTCGGATGAGACTTGCCGTCAAACCCTTCCATTTATGTCTTCACACATGCTATTCCTTTGGAATGTAATGACTTTATGTTCCATTTCTTTATCTGGATGATTTCTAAATATTTAATAGACTCATTTACTCTTTGAGTGTCCCTCATGCTTTGGAGTTTAACTTAATTATCCTTTTTCTGATTCCAGAGTAGAATTTTATGGATATCTCTCTGCATAAAATGCTTTGTGTATTGTTGAGTTAGAGGTCTTCCCCTCTGGAGCGTGCTTTCTTATAACCAGGGACAAGATTTTATCTTTCTTTTTTATATTGTTGTTCAAGTATAGCTGTTTCCATTTTCCCTTCACCACCTTCCCCCACCCCACCTCCCACCCTCAATCTTTCCCCCCATTTGGCTTTGTCCATGGGTCCTTTATTCATGTTCCTTGACGACCCTTCCCCTTCTTTCCCATGTTGTCTCGCTCCCTCCTCCCCTCTGGTTACTGTCAATTTGTTCTTTATTTCAGTGCCTCTGGTTATATTTTGCTTGCTTGTTTATTTTGTTGATTAGGTTCCACTTATAGGTGAGATCATATGGCATTTGTCTCTCACCACCGGGCTTATTTATCTAACCGGTGGGATAGTCACTCAGTAAACGCCTCCTGACTAAATCAGCAAATAGCTACTTTTTAAACATGTGTACAAAAGAAATCCATTTTTAAATAAATACAGTCATTTACAATATACCTAATCTTTACAAGTTGAAATAAGCACATTCACAAAAGGTATAGGGAATTCACTTCTGATCAGGTTTATTCTGATTTAAATCTTTGTTATGGCTTTCATTAGTAAGTTAACCTTGAAAAAACTGCATACGTTCTATGGCACTCAGTTTCCCTATTTTAAATAACTGAATGAAAATAACTATATTGTTAAGAGGTTTGAGTGAAAAAATGACAACCCCCAATACATGCAAGTCACAGAGTGAATATGAAGCCTATTTTTCATATGCTCAATTTAAAGTTTAAATCACATTCAGAAGATTTAAATAATGTATGAAATTTATACATAAGCCCCATTATCATGCAAAACTATCGGGCAATCAAGTCTTTAGATGTTAACTTGTTTTATTTTATCATAAAAGTGAGTATGTCAATAATTTTACCAGTTAGGAGAATGCCGTATTACAGAAACCTCGTTTGGCCTTTAATTAGATTAAAACTACTAAACTAAATAATCAAAACCAACAGATTTAATGGCCATATTAAACTATTAATAAGACAATAAAGATAATTGCTACTGGTTTCCATGGTAAACTATTGGCATTCAACTATCGACTATATTCAATTCACATTTATCCAATTTATGTGCCAGATATGGGTTAAAATGCTACCTGTTTCTATTAAAAAGTGAACAACTGATTACTAAAAATTTGATTCAAAAGTAGAAAAGCTGATTTCTATCACGGTCACTATAAATAAATTCTGAGAGATTATCTGCAGTTTGTAGTGCTTAAAATTGATATTATCAAGTCATAAAGATAACCAATTCAAGAAAGCGATTGACTATTTGTTAAAGGAAATATTAGGTCAAATATCAGATGTTGAAACTGAATTAAAATTTTCCCATCCTAGGCTTTTTCAATGGTAACCTTAGAAATATTTGGTTGACTACTTAGTGTCAGAGTAATATATACAATTAAAAATTAAAGTAAAAGTAAATGACATGAATATTCTGAAATTAGGTTATATGTTTTTGACTTTAAAAATATTTTAAACTAGTACTCTGTACCTTTAAAAGTAATTTTATGACAGAAAATATTAGATATTTTGAAAATCCAAGATCTCTTACAGAGACCACAATGTCTATAGCAAACAAAGCCAAATCTGACCAAAGCAATAAAAATGCAGCAAATCAATTTGGAAAATGTGAATACAAGAAAAATGCAGTCACTCCCTCATTGATCTTCTCTAGTGTTGTGGTTTTAAATATTATCTCTACTTGGAGGACTCATAAATTTATATTTTCAGCCCAAATTCCCCCCTAAACTCTAGACACAATTTCAACTGCTTATTCAATATCTTAATCAGAATGCTATCTCAAATTCGCCATGTTCAAAGCAGAACTCCCCTCTAAATTTGCGTATCCTACAGTATTCTCAATCTGAGTAAATGCCAGTATTTTCCTACCAGTAGTTTAGGCCTGATCTTTGGAGTCATCTTTGTCTATTCTCTCTGTGTGGTCATCTGAAATTGATCAAGAAATGCTGTCAGCTCAACCCTTAAATACATCCACTATCCAACCACCTCCCTACTCTTCTATGCTAACACTTCGGTCAAAGCCACATTATCTCCTTTGAATTCTTGCATTAGCTTTCTAATTGGTTTACCTTCTTTTGCCTTCTGCTCAACACAACAGCTGGGATGATCTGTAAAATATATGTTATAATATTATCAACTCTCTGCTCAAAGCTGTATAATCCTACTAGTCAGACACTTGTAATCAGCGTAAGATTCATTTAGCTTGCCACATGTAGAGTAGGTGCACATCAGAGAAAGCCTGGGCAAGTCTCAGTAAGACAGGATTTACAGGGAGGACCTTATGATGAGATTATCAGAAGAAATTAGGAGAGCAAGGGCTTGTTTTATATTAGATACTGCTAGTAAACAGGGAAGTTCAACATTTGGGTTTCTTAGTAATTTTTGTTCAGGAACTAAGGAGAATTATTTGGAACTGGTAAGAAAGCAATCACACATAAGGAAATTTTAGTTATTTTGTAACTGTGATGTGTTTTTTGGGAAACTGTTGATATGATAGGAAAGGACAGACTGATTTCTATTAGAACTGATTTCACCTTCTCAGAGTCTGTAGACACATTAGACACATTATTCATTTTAAGCTAAAAACAATATTATCATGGTGAACTGCAATAAATTTCATCACAGCTCTCTGATCCAATTTATTCCTATTACTCACTTGCTCTTTCTTTATAGGCTTGTCTCTGTTTTTCTGCAACAACCATGTTCTACCTCTTGGTACCTTTATATTTAACATTCTTCTGCCTGGAATGCTTTTCTTCAAGGTATATGGATAGTTTACTTACTATCCTTCAGATCTTCCCTCAAACATCATATTCTCAGTGTTACTTTCATGGGTACATTTTTTAAACAATGACCATCCCACCCTACAAATATTATCTGTCCTATTTTCCTCCCATACTTTTGTTCTCGGTAGCACATTGTACAATCTAGCTTGCTAAACAGACATTACTTACTCATTTTGTTTATTGTCTCCTTATTTGCACTAAAACCTAAGTTCCATAAAGGCAGATATTTTTGTCTACCTTGTTTATTGATGAGCCTAGTGCTGAGAACTGTGCTGCGCACAAAGTAGATGTTCAATAAAGACGTGCTCTAAGAAAACAATGAATAACATATTGTTTCCTTGCAGCTTAAACACAATCGTAAATTTCAACAGGTTAAGACAGCTAATGCTCCTACTGTAATGCCATTGTCTGTGATCATTTAAACAATAATGGGCATTTTTAAAGCATTCTATTAATCCTGAAATTACATTCTTTTAGAAAAGCCCAAGCAAGGCAAAAACCAAATGTTTCAAGGCACTTAATATGAATTTTGAGGAAGGGAATTTTAGGAGATGATAGTGCATATCTAGATTGAGAAAATATCTTGATTAGCTTTGGCCTTTGTCTGATAGACATAACCAAAAACAGCCTTTGGAGGTTTCAAGTGCAATAATATTGTCTGATACGTACATTAAAAATAAAAATTAGCAACAATGTGAAAATTATTAGAAATGAATGAGATACGAAGGCAGGAAAATCAACTGGGAGAATATTATAATAAGTCAAGATGATTAAACGCTAAGAGAGAATGTAGGCAAGATCTAAAACAACAGTGAAATGACAGGTCGTTTAAGAGATTTTGGAGGCCGAATCGATATGATTCGTTTTCAAAAAATGGATCTGAGCAATAAGAAAGAAAGCGGTACAGGTGAACCCTAATGTAAGTCTTCACACGGCCCATATGAAGGCACCCGGGGCCTCCGGGCTTAAGCTCGCGCGGGCGTGTGCGCACGTGGGCGCCCATGTACCTGCCGCTATAAACTTTTTATTTCTTGAGAAGTTTCTATGTGTATCTTTATTTTCAAATGTAACGATGACCCAGAGAAAAACTAAGAACTGTTGTACCAACATGTAAATACTATTACATTGGGTAATAAATAAACAAATGATACCCTGTTTGGCACAGGAAGGATAAAGAAACAGGTAGGCAGAGATGGTCACTGCTTCTGGATGTCATTGTTTGAGTTTCCTATACGACAGACATCCTGAGGGACACGTCTACTAGCCAAAGGTAACTACTAGTGTTCATCACTAGTGCCTAATAGGGACGAAAATTTGGCAATCACGGATGTACATGGAGTCTTTAAATTTCTTGTAGGACATCTCATTACATGGGTATTTGCTGTATTACATGTTAACCATAGAGTAGGTTCCAAAATTTAAATTTTCTGTTGTGAATTTAAGAAAATGTCCTCATTCAAGAGTTGCATCAATATATCACAATGTGTTACTTTTTTAAAATACCTAAAAAGAAAATACTTTTTATCATGAAAACTTAAATGATTGTTCATACATGTTTATTTGTACTACCAATTTTATTTTTTTAGGATGATTAAATAAATGTCTGTTTTATAACTAAACAATCTTTTTTATCTTTAATAAATTCGAACTAATGCCAAAATTTGTGGCCTGTCAACAGACTACATGTATACATGCAAATTACTAATAAGCATGATTCACATTATATCAGACAAAGAAAAGGAAAAAAAGAGATTCATTAAAAGACTCCTGAGCTTTCAAGCTTGCATTACAACAACTCTAAGAACATAAAGACCCGAATACAGCCTTTAACATGTCAAATAAAATACCATCTCTGAAAAATCAATATGAGCAAAACACTCATTAGCAGTAACAAAATCGTAGTGTAAACAGCTTTAAATAAAACAGAAAAGAACATCAAAAAAGAAGGAAAGAAATGTTTTAGTATTGTCTTACATGATCACTTATGTAGATCAATTCAAATTTCCTCCTGATCAATATGAGGAAATTTGTCCTAACTTTATTTTTTCTACTCTTTGAAAAATTTATTCACATAAGCAGTTAAAACTTACTTAATTTTTTAAAATCTACTTCATTTTTCATTTCCTAGAATTATTTATCTGACTATGTTTTTCCCTAACAGCTTTGGGGTACAATTTACATATGATATAAAAGTCACCCTTTTAAAGTATACAATGCAGTGGCTTTGAGTGTCTTCACAGAGTTATACTAGATTATTACAAATTTTATAAAATTTCATCACTCCAAAAGGAAACCTTGTAAGGGCTGACTGTCCCTGTCACCCCATCTCCTAGCCCCTAGAAACTACTAATTTTCTTTTCTGTCTCTATGGATTTCCTACTCTAGATACATAATATAAATCTAATTATACAATATTTGGTTTTTGTGACTAGTTTCTTTTACTTAGCGTAATATTTTTGAGATCTATCCTTGCAGAAGGTATTCACCCTTATTTTTTCCTTGTCAAATATTATTCTGTCATATGTATATGCTATATTTTTTATCCTTTCATCAGTTATGAACATTTGACTCAATTCCACTTTTATGTTATTGTGCCTGATGCTGTTTTGAACTTGGTGTACAAAGTTTTGCCTAGGTATATGCTTTCAATCCTCTTAATTATACATGTCAGGGTGGAACTGGTGATTCATATGTTAATATTATATTCAACTTTTTTGTGGAACTACTAAATTATTTTTCAAACTGGTTGGGCATTTTACACCCCATTCAGCAAGGTATGAGCTTTCTAATTTCTCTACATACTCAACAACACTTATTGCCTTGCTTTAAAAAAAGTCGTCCTAGGGTTAACTGGTATCTCATTGAGGTTCCTTTTGTTTTTCTTTTTGTATTGTTTTGTTTTCATTTGTATAGGTTTTATTGTTTTTTTTTCTTTTTTTTTTACTTCAAAAAAATTGCAGGCTTTCAGGTATATAAAACTAGTAACAATAGATAAAAATACAAGCTTCACCTCTACAGAACGAAAACAAACGACAACACAGACATTTCTCTTGTGTACAGGTAAAGTTAATATCTTACCAAAAATAAAGAATTTAGCTTCTGTGCAAGTATTGGAGTAAACTTGCCAACCATGCTCTGGAAGGTTGTCGGTTAGAGCCACACTGTCGCCAACAGAGGGAGCTCTGGGGATGGCATGGATTTGTTCACACATAATTCTCTTGAAGTGGCTTGAATGAAAACGTAAAATAAAATGGGGCAGGGGAAAAATGCATCAAGTCAGAAACATTTAGGAAATGATGCATTGGTATTTTTCTTAGCAGGATGCAAACAAGTAAGAAGTTTTATTTTCAGTTGAGGTATGATTGATATATTAGTTTCAGGTGTATGTCATAATGATTTGATATTTGTCTATTGCAAAATTATCATCATAATAGGTCTAATTAACATGCATAGCCATACATAGTGCAGATTTTTTTCTTGTGATGAGAACTTTTAAGATCTATTATCAATTTGCAGATGCACAATAGGCTGTTATTAACTATAATCACCATTTTATACATTACATTTCCATGACTTACATATTTTATAATTGGAAGTTTGTACCTGTTGAGCCCCTTCACCTATTTTTCCCAGCCCCCTCACTCCCCATCGCTGACCATTCTGTTCTCTATATCTTTGAGCTTGGTTTTTTGTTTGTTAGTTTTCAGTTCCACATTCAAGTAAGGTAATATAGTATTTGTCTTTGTCTGTGATATTTTATTTCATTTAGCATAATACCCTCAAGGTCCATCCATGTTGTTGCATATGGCAAGATTTCATTCTTTTTATGGCTGAATAATATTCAGTTGTGTATATATGCCGTAATCTTTTGCCCATTCATCATCTTTGGACATTTAGGTTGTTTCCATATCTTGGCTATTATAAATAATGCCACAATGAATATGAGAGTGCATATATTTTTTGAGTAAGTGTTTTCATTTCCTTGGGAACACCCAGAAGTAGAATTGTTATATCATATGGTAGTTCTATTTTTAATTTTTGATTTACAAAAAAAGTAAATG
Source organism: Mormoops blainvillei (assembly GCA_004026545.1). Classification (NCBI taxonomy): domain Eukaryota; kingdom Metazoa; phylum Chordata; class Mammalia; order Chiroptera; family Mormoopidae; genus Mormoops; species Mormoops blainvillei. Next base: position 382,820 of record PVJD01000180.1, on the reverse strand, counting down.
TTTTAAAATATATGTTTCCAGTGACTATGTTGAGCATCATTTCGTGTTCTTACAGGCTACTTGTCTATCTTTGGAGAAATGTCTATTTAAATCTTTTGCCCATTTTGAATTTGCCTTTTTACTGTTGAGTTGTGACTGTTCATCATATATTCTGGGATACTAGAGTCATATCAGCCATAAGATATGTAAATAGTTCCCCATTCTATGGGCTGTATTTTCCCTTTCTCTTGTTTTTAAAGTACAAATGTTTATAATTTTGAAGGAGTTGAATTGACCTATTTATCTGTCACCTGTGCTTTTTGATGTAATATCTAAGACACTGTTGCCTAATCAAGAGCATGGAGAGTTATTCCTGTATTTTTCCCTAAGAGTTTGATAGTTTCAGCTCATACATTTACATATATCATATGTTTTAAGTTAATTTCTGCATTTAGGTAAAATATGGATCCAGTTTCATGTTTTATTTATGCATGTGGATATGTAAGTTGTCCAGCACCGTTCATTGAAAAGGCTCTTCTTTCTGCATTGAATTTCTCTGAAAGCCTAGTCAAAATTCGATGGATAGTAATTATAAGGGTTTACTTTTTGACTCTCAATACTGTTCCATTGATTTTTCTTCTCTATCAAGAATCATTCTGTTTTGAATACTACAATTTCATAGTAAGTTTTGATGTCAGAAACTGTGAGCCCACTTATTTCATTCGCTTTAAATTTTTTTCAGCTTTATTGGTCCCCTTGTATTTCTATATAAATTTTAGGATTAGATTTTCTTTTAATTTCTACAAAATAGACACACTTTTAATGATTTGCATACTTTCAATTTAATATGACTTTCTGAAGGCCTACTAATCTGGTAATCTGGTTTATCCTTGATAATATTCCAGTCAATTTGGGAAGAATTTGTTTTCTGATGTTTCTAGTTGGGTGTTCTGCAGATTTCTTTTAAGTCTAGTCGGTTTACAGTGCTCCTCAACTCACCTGTTTCTGTGATGACCACTGTTTAGTTTTTCTAGCCATTTTTGAATGTGGGGTACTTAAGTATCTACTTATTATTATTAAATTGTGTATTTCTATTTCAATGTCAAAGCTAAAAGAAGTTAATACTTTATAATAGTTCAGAAAAATACACAATCATTAGCACCAAGGTATTACTCTATTTCTTTGAAGTATCGGATAACATTTTTGAAAAGATATTTTTTGCATTTATCTTAAAAAGCAATCCTCTGAATAGCTTCTAATTCAGTCTGTTTTTTAAACTCTGTGTACATAAGATTTTTTAACTCTATAAACATCTAAATCTACAACTGTTACAGCACAATCCTCAAGTGTATTTGAACCACTTACCTGTTTTTCTCAACTAGCAGGTTCTTGTAATCATGTAGATATACCCAATTAAAATATATTTCTAATATTTCTCTAGACTTTGTTCATCACTCGACATTCTTTTTGCTTTCCCAATTCAGCAAATTTCTCAACTCCCACACAAGTATATCTAAACTTTTAACTCAGTTTTGAAACACTGACATTTATATCAGTACCCATTCTCCTCATGTCGTTTTAAAGAATTGGTGTTATATTTACCTGCTGTAATTTTTCTTCTACTTCTCTACAATGTCCAAAAAAATAAACAGAGATTTACTGATAGATATCACTTGCAGCTTCTTTTTAAGGATACCATAAAGTAATTTTGTGCAACTTGAGACTTGAAATAATTCAGAATAATTGGTTCTACTTACATAATAATTGGTTCAAGGAAGGAAATTGCCATTTACATGGTCTTATTTGCTGTCTCTAGGTGGCTGAGATCCATGTCTTTAATGAGCTCCTACTTAATAATTGGTTCCAGGAAAGAAATTGCCATTTACATGGTCTTATTTGCTGTCTACAGGTGGCTGGGAGCCATGTCTTTAATGAGCTCCTACTTAAAAGACATGAAATACCTTGGGTAAACTGCCAAAACAGGGAAAGGATCAGACGTTATATCATAAAGATTTATACCTTATGTGGGAGAATTAGATAATTTTTTTACAGTGCATAGGGAGATCATGGTGATTTTTCCCTGCCTCTGCTTTGTTTGGAATGTGTAGAAAACAAAGCAAACATAAACAAACAAGAAACAAAAAGAAGGCACAGTAACACAGAATAAAAGTGAAAAAAATGATTTTTTTTAACCTATGGCACTCCATGTACTAACAGAAAAATACCAAGGGAGAACAAATTAGAAGTGGTTTCAGGCTGATAGGATCCAAGAATTACAGCACAACTAGACACTTTAAAAATATAGCCCTGAAAGAATTGCTACATATAAATTTACAAAAACCATACCAAAAACAAAAGCAAAAAATTGCAAGTAATCTTGGAAACAAACCACTGTGAAAGAAAATCAGCAGATATACATATAGAAATAATGAACTATCAAGCCATGAAAAGACATGGAGGAAACTTAATTGGATATTTTTAAAAGATTTTATTTATTTTTAGAGAGAGGGCAAGGGAGGGAGAAATAGAGAGAGACATCAATGTGTGAAAGAAACATCTATCAGTTACCTCTTGCACACATCCCAGCTGGAGGTCAAACCCACAACATAGGTATGTGCCCTGACCAGGAATCAAACTGGTGACCTTTTATTTTGCAGGATGGCGCTCCAACAACCAAGCCATGCTGATCAGGGCTTAAATGGACATTACTAAGTGAAATAAACCAGTCTGAAAAGGCTATATTCTATATGATTTTAGCTATATGACATTCAGGGAAAAGCAAAACTAAGAAGACAATGAAAGACCAGGATTGTCAGTGTTTAGGAGAGGAGAGAGGGATAATAGGCAGAGCCCAGAGGATTCTTAGAGTAGTGAAACTACTCTCTATGAAATTATAATGGTGAATATATGCCATTATAAATTTGTTCAGTCCTTAAAACATGCAACACAAAGGGTAAACTCTTATGTAAACTGTGTGTTCTGGCTGATAATAATGTGTTAATGCAGATTTATGAATTGGAATAAATATATACAAGTCTGGTGGAGGATGTTGATAATGGGAGAAACTATAGATATGTAGGGAGGGGCAGGGTGTATATGGAAATTGCTGTACTACTCAGTTTTGTGGTGAACCTAAAAGTGCTTTAAAATTATAATATTTTAAAAGTATATTCGTTATGTTTAAATACATGAAAGACGATATCAAAGTATAATCAAGAAAGGAACAGGTTTCCAAAATGACAAGATGCTTTTGAAAAGTAGCCAAACAAAACTACATTAGGCCTTAATAGAAATTAAAATAAACACTTGAATTTAAAAATCTACTAGATTAGACATAAAGGAAGAGAGAATTAATTAACTGGAAGATAGAGCATAAGAAATTACATAGGAAGATAGGTTGTGCAATTTATGCATATCAGAAAAATAAAGATATTAGCAAAGCCACCAAAATTTTTGCATGATATGTAGAAATGATGTATTAGAAAGTATTGCTGTGGTATGTGGCTGAATTAGAGGCTAACAATAACAAAAGGAATTCAGTGTCTCTTATCTACTACAGTAATGCAAATGAGAGGTAATTAAGGCATGTATTGGAGTAGTGACAGAGGAGATGGTATAGATGGTATGTAGATAAAAAGGATGCAGAAGTCTTTTTGAAAAAAGACACATTAGTACGTGGTAGGTTATAAATAAGGCTTTGCAGAATTTTCTTTTGGTTATTTACCTACACTAATGAAACTAGAAAACTTGGTAGACACTTTTAGAAACCAAAGCTGTTTTAAATCATATTATTTTTTACACCCAGACATATAGAAATATAGTTAGCCTAATTTGATATAGTCACCTTTTAAAAATGCAGTTACTATGCCATTTAATTCAGTCTCAGCAGCATTTTCTGATGCATGTGTAATTTTGATGATGTAAAAAAAGAGGAAAATAATGCATTCCAGTAAGGGAAGTTTAAAAAATTCAACCATTAAGTTACATATATACAAATGAACAGCACTTACCCATTTTAGCTGACCAAAACTCTTTGCCTGACACTGGAATATGGTTTGAAGATATAATTGTATTCTCTTTCCTTTTTTTGGTATATTTTATTAAGTGTGCTATTATAGCTGTCCCATTCTGCCCCTCCCACCCTTATCCCCTCCGCCCTGCACCCCATCCCATCATCCCCACACCTCTTAGTTCTAGTCCATGGGCTGTACATATCAGTTCTTTGGCCTCTCAACTTCCTACACTAATCTTAGTCTCCCCTTGTCCATTTTTTGGGGAGGGCAACATTTTCCTCCCACCACCTTCCCCAACCCTACCCCCCTCCACCTCCCACCTTCAATCCTTTCCCCATTTGGTTTTGTCTATGGGTCCTTTATGCATGTTCCTTGATGACCCTTCCCCTCCCTTTCCCATGTCATCTCCTACACTCCTCCCCTCTGGTCACTGTCAGTTTGTTTTTTATTTCAATGTTACTGGTTATATTTTGCTTGCTTATTTATTTTGTTGATTAGGTTCCTCTTATAGGTGATGTCATATGGTATCTGTCTTTCACTGCCTGCCTTATTTCGCTTAGCATAATGCTCTCCAGTTCCATCCATGCAGTTGCTAAGGGTAGTAGCTCCTTCTTCCTTTCTGCTGTGTAGTATTCTATTGTGCAAATGTGTACCATAGTTTTTTTATCCACTCATTTACTCTTGGGCACTTAGGTTGCTTCCAATCCTTGGCTATTGTAAATTGTGCTGCTATGAACACTGAGGTGAATAAGTTCTTTCGAATTGGTGTTTCAGGATTCTTACGGTATAATCCCAGCAGCAGAATTGCTGGGTCAAAAGGCAGTTCCATTTTTAGTTTTTTGAGGAAATTCCAAACCGTTTTCCACAGTGGCTGCACCAGTCTGCATTTCCACCAAGAGTACACTAGGGTTCCCTTTTCTTCACAGCTTCACCAGCACTTGTTGTTTTGTTGATTTGTTTATGATGGCCGTTCTGACTGGTGTGAGGTGGTATCTCACTATGGTTTTAATTTGCATCTCCCTGATGGCTAGTGATGCTGAGCACCCTTTCATGTGTCTTTGGGTCCTGTGTATGTCCTCCTTGGAGAAGTGTCTGCTCAGGTCCTTTGCCCATTTTTTAGTTGGGTTGTGTGTCTTCCTAGCATGGAGTCATGTGAATTCTTTATATATTTTGGAACTCAAACCCTTGGCCGAGGTATCATTGGCAAATATTTTTTCCCATATGGTTGGTTCCCTTTTCATTTTGCTGATGTTTTCTTTAGCCATCAGAAGCGCCTTATTTTGATGAAGAACACATCATGTATTCTTTTTCTTACCAAAACTAAAATATATCACAGTTTTCCTGTATCTTTCAAGTATTTATTTAGTAAAATTTATGCATTGATTGACTTTATTGAAACAGGGAATATAATAGTTAAAAGGCATCTTCATCAAAACCTGGTTACAGAACTTACAAATCTTTCCAAGGACAATACAAGTAGAAAGTGGTCAAAATGAGAATTAACAAAAAAAGTCTTAAGGCAATGTAAAACTATACTCTTTTCACAATGTGATATTGCCCCATTAGCACATTTACTAATTTACAGATCAAGCCACTATAAATTTATACTTGGAAAATATATCTACATTTTATATCTGTTCTCATTTTATTCTGATGGCCTTGAAAGGTCATGCATAATTTAATTTACCTTTAATTTAACTTCAACTTTAAAACATAGGGGAAATCTTATTAGCTTCAGAATAGCAAACTTTCTTTTAATGCACCTCTTTTCAAGAAAAAATGGTTACTTGTTGTCCATGAAGTAATGTATAGCGTCCTCCTTTATTATTGTCTTTCATAACTAGTTGACAAACTAGCTTGTTTAGTGGTGTCCAGGGTCAGTAATACTCACATAGTAATATGGAATCCTTGAACGCATTTTTCTTTGAAATTTAGAAGGCACTTTACTTAATAGATTCCATTTTTATATTCTGAATATTGAATCTTTATCAGTTAGGTCAAGCACCCAAGATTTATTATTTTTTCTCCATATTTTGAGAATATTTATTAGAACCATATTATTACCCATCAGGTTTTATATAGCTAGATAACTAGAGGTCAAGCACTGGCCTGGCTGCTAGGGATAAAATATGAATGAAAAATAGATATTAAATTATAACTTCTTTAGTAGACTTTAATTTTAAACATTAAAAGTACTTAGAATGAAAATATTATATTTCTTTGTAAAGAAAACTATCAAGGCTAGCATCAACAGTCTTTGCCTTCTTTCCATTATACAACATATTATGAAGCAAATGTCTTTCATGTGCCTAAGTTCGTGTCAGCTTCCAATGTTTTATCCTTTGTGTTTTCAATGTCATGAAACACCTTCAGGAGTTACTCTAATGTAAAGTTTTTGTCAGCATCATTTTCTCTGAGACATCATCTTTTTCATCACAGTCACTTATTATTTATTTTTATTTTTTATTTCACTAAACTTATTTAGTGAGATAAATCCAGCTGCACATCTCAAGCCCCCTGAGGAGATGCACTGCCATCATTCCCACATGCAGCTTTTTCTTCTATGATTTAATTTGTTTGATTTCAATTTCACTTCCCACATAATCACTTTTCATTTTTACTGCACTTTCATCTTAGTTGGCCAGTTTCCTGTTTTATCATCCATGTTAGGAAAATGTCACGTGGGTTCATCGCTGGAAGGAATGGAGGCAACACATCTGCCTGCTTTGCTGACTGTGTGTGAACTGAATAACTTACAGAGATCAATCCCACTTAGACTTTTAAAAAAGTGACATAATTAGTCACAGATCATTACGTGCATTTATTGTTTACTTTGTGATTTGTGATTTGAAGAGGTCCACAAATTTTGTATCTGACACATTTATTCATTTAAGGGACCATGGTAACTAAAAATCGGTCAGAAATGTATGTGAGATACAATAAAAATATCATTTTTCATGAAGAGTTTTAAGGAGAGGTTAATAAACAAGATATCCGTAGAATCTTGTTGAGATAGCTCTAGTTACTTGTATGCCTTTAGAGCTCAGAATATGATTTCAGATATTAAATATAATTAATAGTATATTTTTTATTACGTGACTTCTGATACAATAAGATTACTGTGATTTATATAAAATATTACTAAAAAAGCATGTGTATTAAAATTGTAAAAATTAAAATGGCTAGCATTTTTAAATAAGTTAAGACTAAAACTATAACTGTGACTGGTTAATTAAGTAGAAAATGTTGAAAATTTGTTGAAAATTTTTGATGACCTTGTCTGAAAACTGACCAGCACCTTCCCCTCATGGAGGACTCACTAACCTCATCCTCCAGACTCCTCTGGAGGCTCTTTCAGTGACTGAGACTCTCAGGCAGCTAGCAAGTGGAGGCCAGCAGAGTTGGATCTTGGGGTACCTTGAGGCTTTTGTTGACCTGCCCAAGGTAAAAGCTGGTAAATGGTGCTGGTAGAAGCTGACCTTGGTGCACTGCTCAGTCCTCCCATGTGTACCCAAGCCCAGCAGAGGCAGCTGCAAACTGTGGAGTGTTTCTAACTCCAAACAGTTTGCTGAGGGCCAGGCACAGGCAGCATCTGACATTGATCTGCACCACAAGCCCTCCCAAGAGGCCCATAATCAACACACCCAGTGGTCACATTCAGATAACATCAAAGCAGGATCAATATACATCATAAGCAGCACATCCAAAGGAAGATCTTGGCAGGCATCAAACACTGTTGAGGTAAAGTATTCTTAGGGTGGTCAGCACCCACACAGCAGCTTGCACATCATGGTCAGGTTGAACTTCACAGTCAGCTAGCCTGAGGGTCAATCCCAGGCATGAATGGGTCATTAGCAATAATGACCCAAATACAGCAGGAGGATCCCCATCACTCACACAAAGGATGTTCCTGGAACAAGAGCTCAATTAATCAAGGTAACTGCACCAATGGGTCCCACAGAAAACCTAGTACATAAGGCCACCTAAGATGAAAGTGCAACAAAAAATGAAACATGATAATGTTTGAAGTGAAATTGAAATCAAGTATAAATTAAATTATTGAAGAAAGAGCTGGGTGTGGGAATGATAGCCATGCCCCTCTTTAGGGGACTGTAGTTATGCAGCTAGATTGTTTAAATAAGCTTTGTCAAATGAAAAATGGAAATAAATAATAAAAGTGACTGGGATGAAAATGATCTCACCTTTTTTTCTTCTATGACCCAGTCATATGTTAGTAGTTCATTGTTTAGTCTCCACATATTTGTGGGTTTCATTACTTTCTTTTTGCAGATGATCTGTAATTTCAAAGCACTGTGGTCAAAGAATATGTTTGGTATAATTTCATCTTCTTGAATTTGCTGAGACCAGTTTTGTGACTCAGCATATGGTCTATCCTTGAGACTGTTCCACGTGCACTGGAGAAGAATGTATAATATGATTTTTCTGGGGTGAAAGGCTTTGTGAATGGCCGTTATGTCTGTTTGGTCTAATGCGTCATTTAAGGCTGATATTTCTTTATTGATTTTCTGTTTGATTGCTCTTTCTAGAGCTGTCAGTGGAGTATTAAGGTCCCCAACTATGATTGCGTTTTTGTCTTTTTCTTCCTTTAATTCTGTTAGTAGTTTTCTGTATTTCAGTGCTCCTTGATTGAGTGCATATATATTAAGATGCATTATGTCTTCTTGATGTAGTGCTCCCTTTGTGTCTTGTTACTTTTGTCATCTTGAAATCTGTTTTGTCAGATATAAGTATGGCTATCGCTGCTTTTCTGTGGATGTTATTTGCTTGGACAATCATTTCTCACCCTTTCTCTTTGGGTCTGTCTTTTTCTTTGCAACTTAGGTGTGTCTGTTTAAGGCAGCGTATAGTTAGGTTTTGTTTTTTTTTTATTCAATATGCCACTCTGTGCCTCTTTCTTGAGGAATTCAGACCATTTACATTGAGTGTAATTATTGATGTACAAGGATTTTTTATTATCATTTTATCTTTTCTTTTCTGGTAGCTCGGTGCCTCCATTGGTTCTTTTAATTTGTGTTTCTGTCTGTTGTTTTTGTTTTGTGGTATTCCATACCTCTTTCCTCTGTGTCCTCTTTTTTAAGTGATATGTCTTAGTTTTGGGTTTTTTATGTGTGATTAACATTAGGTTTATAAAAAAGAAAGTTTCAAATATACAGTATTCCTTTTTCTTTTGAATGTGTCTGATCTCCATTCTCCATTGACAATTCTGAACTCTACTCCCTTCCCTTTTAAATTTTTATTGTCACGAATTATCCCTGTTTATGCTGTAAGTTTGTTGGTGATTTACTCGTAGTTTGGTGACCCTTTTTTGTTTGTTTGTTTCAGATAGAGTAAACCCTTTGAGTATTCCCTGCAATGGAGGCCTTCTGGTGATAAATTCCTTCAAGTTTTGTATGTCTGGAAAAGTCTTTATTACTCCTTCATAACTTTTCTGGATATATTATACTTTGGTTGTAATTTCTCTCTTTCATTAATTTGAATGTGTTTCCACTCTCTTCTAACTTGTAGAGTTTCTGCTGAGAAGTCCAATGACATAGTGGGCTTTCACTTATGGGTTACTTTCTTCTTTTCCCTGGCTGCCTTGAGAATTCTTTCTTGGTCATTAATTTTTTATGATTTTAACCCAATGTGTCTTGGAGTAGGCCTTTTTGGATTGATGTAATTAAGTGTTCTGTTTGCTTCTTGGACTCAAGGATCTGGCTCTTTGCATAGGTTTCAGTTCTTATTAACTATTTGTTTCAATAGGCTCACTGTTCCCTTCTCCCACTCTATTTCTTTTGGTATGCTTATTATTCTTACATTGTTCTTTTTCATGGAGTCAGATAGTTCTTAAAACTCTTTCATTTTCTTTTTATGCTCAAGTCTCTCTCTTCTTTCCTCTGCATCATTTTTAGATTTCTGTCTTCCGTTTCATTAATCCATTCCTCTACTGGTCCACTCTATTTCCTTTGTGCACTAGTTCATTTTTGATCTCATATGAATTCTTCAGCTCCAAAATTTCTGGTTGGTTCTTTTTAAAAGCTTCAGTCTCTTTGGTAAAGTACTTGTTTTGTTCATTGATTTCTTTTCTGAATTCATTAAACTGCCTATCTATATGTTGCATCTTGTCGAGTTTTTCAGAATTGCAATCTTGAATCTGTCATTTAAATCACGTATTTCTATGCCTTTAAGTTTGTTTTCTGGAGATTTAAACAGTTTTCTTTCTGAGTTGCTTTGCTACTTTGGTTATATATGGTATTTTATGTATTCCTTCTCTTTCTAGGCATCTGTGTATGCATGGCACTTCTCTAGTAAACTAGTAGAAAGAAGTCTTTCAATCATTTTATAGTAGGTAGTACTAATCACAAGTTTCATAACTGTTTTACACTTTCCTGTCTTTTGAGATCTGTGAGGTGGTGGAAAATGGGAATGTACGTGCCTCCCCTGTGATCGGGTTGCCCCAGTTCCAGGGGTCCAGCCATACAGGGGAATGCCTTGGGTGGTGGGGCTCCAAATCTGTGAAATATCAGTGCTGTGCACCACAGTCAGACACTACCATCAGTGTAGCAACAATGAGTGGGGGCGGGATGGGCTGGGTTAACCAGGCTGTCTTCTTTGTTGCTTCACACTCCTGGTAATGGTGACCTCAGACTTCTGCAGAGTCCTTCCTCCTCCCCGATCCTGGGACCAGTCACATTGTGCGCCCTTTGCTTAGGGAAAAAGTGAATCTGTAGGACCAGCTCTTAGGTTAACTGACAACATGCTCCGCAATCTAACACCAAGTGTGAAGGGAGGCAAGCTCTGGGACTTTAAGGGGCAGCCAGGCTCCGTGGCTTTGTTTTTTTTGTTTGGAATGCCAACTGCCAGACAACTGCAGCTACACCTTTGTGCTGTGTCCCTGCCCAGGTGACTGGGCTCAACCACAGCTCCTACTGTCCACTCCTGAAGGAATGCCCACTTCATTTTTTGATTCTCCAAGGGGAAGGGGAGTGCCAGCCATAGCCTGATTTCTTCCCTCCTGGGCTGAGTCGCACTGTGAGGTCTTGACCATAGGGCTGTGTATGATGCTTGTCTCATTGTTCCTGCCTTCTTGTCTCCCCAGTTTGCTTCCACTTGCCCAACTTTAGATGTTTCAATGTACAGATCTCAGGTATGTTTGTGTGTTGTGCAGGGAATCCTTTGCTGAATTATAGATGTTCCGATTGTTGAAAATTCAAGGGGAGACATCGAGGGGATCTGTCACACTGCCATTCCTCTGACATCACTCTCTCCAGCTGTATATTTATTTAATAATTGAATTTCCATTCAAATTCCTCCCACAATGTAGTCGTCATAAATATTAGAAATATAATTGAATTTGTATTCAAATATTTTCCACAATGAAAACTGTAGACTGAGATGGTTTAAAGGTTTATTTCTGTCCAGTATTTAAGGTTGACAAAAAATTTTCACTGGACAAGCTCATAAAATAGAGAGGAAAGCAACACTACCAAACTCACTCATATTGTGAAGCCAGCCTCACCTTCTTTTCAAAACTGTGCCAGGAATTACAGGAAAAGGAGAGGACAAACAGATATTTTGTGAACCCTGAAACAGAATTTTTTACTACAAAATAGCAAATGAAATTCCACACTATATAAAACATGGCAAAAAGAGGTTTATCTAGGGATTGAGTGGTATTTTGACACTTCAAATTTAATTAAAATATTTCATCCTTCTAACAATAAAAAATAAAAACTGCATAATCTTCTCAATTGATGCACAAAAATTATACGACAAAAACCCTCATACATTCATATTAAAAAAATCAAAACAAAACCTTCAGCAAAGTAGGAATAGAAGAAAACATCCTAAATTTTCCAAAGGACTGCTTCAGAATCTTATAGCCAGCATTAAACCTTATAGCACAATGGTTGAATACTTTCTTTACAATATCAGGGGGAAAATGCGATGCCATTTATCTTCACATCTTCTATTTAATGGCTTACCAGATGTAATACAAGAAAAATAAGTAGAATAAATAAGAAGTGTAAAGAAATTACAGTTGACATGGTTGTTCATATAGAATATCCTAAATATGTAAACATATTTGCTACAATTAATGAGCATATTTGTCAAGGTTTTAAGATATTAAGTCAACATTAAAAAAATTCATTGTATTTCTATATGGTAGCAAGAAACATTTGAAATAAAATAGTTCTATTTATAACAGTATCAACTCCCACAACTAAAATTTGTCACCACTTAGCTAAAATTTAGCATGTTATCAACCAACAAAAAAAGGTTTAGGATGTAATAAAGAACCAAACATATTTATATAAGCAAAGGGTTGCAATCCAAAGGGCACAGATACAGGTTGCAATTTAAACTGTGCTCTGGGTAAGGTAAAGAAAGCCAGATCACAAGTTATAACAAAAGGAACTTTTCCTGTTGGCTGCCTGACATGGTTTGATGACTAGTTCAAAAAGGATTGGTCAGGTCTGGGTGATGAGACTCTGAGATAAGCAGGTTCCAAGCCACGTTTCTATAGGAGGCACAAAAGTCTAAGTGTTCAAACCTCACTTAGGTCCTGTATGCAAATGAAGGATGCTGGCTGGTAAAATGATTGGCTGCTTTCAAGATTAAGATGCAGATGGTCTGGTTGCCATAATAAAAAGAAACTAAAGTTCAGATGTGGTTTCACTGCTGGTTCAAAGATCCAGAAGTCCCAAGAATGGGATGAGCATAAGACAAAATCCTTTATGGGATCCTGGCTTCATTTTAGTTCCCTTGACATAAATGACACTCCTTTAGTTTTTATACTAAAAACTGCTATAAAGAATTAAAGAATTAAAGGCTACAGCAGTAAATGGAGAGATAATGAAAATTAGATTCATTTTACCCTTGCTTTAACAGCTATGTAAAATTGCAATTCTCATTTGTTTTCTCATGGCAGTGGGAGTGAGAAGTGGTACAACAACTTGGCTGTCCACATAAAGTCACCCCCCCACACACTCTTATCATGTGAGCCAGCAATTCTACTCTTAAACATTTGTTATAGATTGAATTCTTTCCCTCCAGAAAAAAGTGATGTTGAGATTCTGATTTCCAGTACCTCAGAATTTAACTTTATCGTATTAGGAAATTTAGTAGTTGCAGATGTAATCGATTAAGTCAAGATGAGGCCATATTGGAGGAAACTGTTGGTCCCTAAGCCAATATGACTAAAGACCTTATAAGAAGGTGATTTGTGAAGACACAAGAAACACCACATGATGATGAAGGTAGAGATTGGAGTGATGTAACTATAAACCAAGTTATTGCAAAAATTCTTGGCAAACCACCAGAAACTTGGAAGAGGTAAGCAAGGATTCCTCTGCAGGTTTCAGAGAAAGCACGGTGTGCCAGTGACACTTTGATTTTGGAATTCTAGCCTCCAAAATGGAGACAATAAATATCTGTTGTATTAAGCCACCTAGTATGTGGTACTTTGTGTCAACAACCCTAGAGAATGAATAAAGTGTTCAATTAAAACAAAACAAAACAAAGCAAAACAAAACAAAACACCTCTCAGCAGTCTCAAACAAGAATGCTTTTACATCAGCTTATAACAGACCCCAAAAAGAAAATGATAAGAAAAAGTCATGATCAGTAAAACTAAAAACAGTTATGATTTAATCCTTCAATATAAACTACCTATCAATAAGAAATTATGCATTATAGGTACGCAAATCAATGGGCTAATTTCCAAAACTCTATGAGAGGAAAAGAAACCAGATAAAATGTTAATTATTTCATGATCGTGTTGCTGTAACTTCAAGATTAGGCCTGAGGAAAAATTTTTGAGGTGGTAAAAAATGTTGTATGTCTTGAGTTATTCTGCTTATCCTCCACCTACAACCTTCCACTCAGATTTTGTCTCCTTCACTGTCTTCTCTCTCGCCTCGTCGGTCACACTGGCCTCTTCTATTCCTAAAACTTGTTAAACAGACTCTCAGAACCTCCACACTTAGTGTTCTCTCTGCCTGGAACTCTTTCCCTTAGGAGATCACATGGCTTTCTCCCTCCCAACCGTCAGATGTCTTCTGAAATGTTTCATATTCAGGAGATTTTTCCCCTCGTGACCCTTTTTGAAATAATCATTCCTTTCTGCTTTATTTTTAGTTGTAGCATTCATCAGCGCTGATCATTTTGTGTATCTATATTGTGTGTGCATGTAAGCTTCTTGAGAGCAGAGGTATTTCTCCGTTTTCTACCAGTCACACAATAAGCCTTCTAGGATTTCCTTGGATCACTAAACAGATGAATAAGCTCGAGCAGAGGGGCATTGTTAGCTTTCACATTCACTGGCTGCAAGGTTAATCGGCATTTATAACTAACAGTGTGGCCTATGGTTGTTTAGAACTCATAAGGATTCAAATGAAAATAAAACAAATTATTTTACATTTTGTCGGTTTTTTTTTACTAGAAGTAGCACCTTCTTGAAAGCAGTTACATAACTTAGCCCATTAAAAAAATTTCTTCACAGCACATAAACCACATAAGACAAAAATTAAATATAATTGAAATTCATTAAATGGAGTCCTGAAAAATGTTAATTTGATATTCTGTACCAAAAGAAAAAATGATTTTTCTTTCATGTCACAAATAAGAAACAAGCAGGATGAGACATACTAATTATGACCACTTAATCTACTGATTTCTATTAATGTAAGATGTTCATAAAGAAAGATATTCATGGATTAAATGGGAAAGGGCAAACTACTGCAATATCATGATTTAATATACCTTTATAACTTTTAAAGTGATTGCATTAAACTTGCCTATATACCATATAATTTTAATAAATTATTGTTTTTAAGAGGATAGTAATATTAATAGTATTTTCCTCATATTCTTAGAGTGTTATAATCTATTTGTAGAAAAATTAAGTATAACCTTATATAATATCTAATATTAGATTGTGTAGCCCAAAAAGCACAGAAGAAAGGATAATTTATTATTTAAAGCACGTGTTGCTTGATAAATTGTTACCGGGACATGGCAATCTAATTAGAAAAAAAGAAGATAGAAACAACTTAGGCCATTAAGCAAAGAGTGATGAGCAATTTAAAATATCCACACATCTCTTTTAGCAATTCAAACTTTGTGCCAATTTCTTTCTGGAAGGATATACTCTAGATGCTTCTCATTTCCAGGTTTTGAAGAGGAAATGGGGAAAAAAGTGTATATAATTTTTACATATGTATATATATGTATATGTGTATACACATATACATATATGTAATTTGTTTTTAAATTCATTTAAATTTACCACTATACACAAATGAAATGGCATTATTCGTGGACTTACCAGTACATCCTATCAGTCATAATAATGTGATTTATTAACCAATGATTCTCTTTGCCACTTCTTAAAATATAAGTAGATAGTACATGGAATGTGAACACATATCTTAACTGTCTACTTTGTGAATTTTGACAAATTAAACATATTCTTTGACGTCAACTTCCTCATCTATATAAACAGGATGGATCAGCATGCATAGAAAAAGTACTAAAATATTTTAGTTTTTATTATATTTAAATGCACACACCTATTATTTCATAAAATATTGCATTAGTATTGTCCCTGTATTCTTTATCTGACTTAATGAAGAGTGTTATCTTCTTAGGTTAGTATAGTGCTTAGGAAAGGAAACACATTGTTAAATATTTGTTTAATAAGTGATTTATGAATTCTTCTGGATGTATTTGTTCTCACCACACAGAAAATGCCAAGAGCTGATTTCTGAATGTTAGATATTAATATGATTACAGTATCCCTCAGGACATTTTGAAGTAACATAATACTAATGTTTTAATGGAAGGTACTACAAAGTACCATTCCTAAGCATCCTCTTTATGGATGTGATTTCATGTACAACCCAATACCTATCTGCACTGACACAGGTCCTCTCTAAATAAAGCCAAAATAGGCCCTGACTGGTGTGGCTCAGTTGTCTAGGGGTTGTCCCACAAAGCAAGAGGCTACCGGTTCGATTCTAGGTCAGGGCACATGCATGGGTTATGAGTTCGGTCCTGGCCAGGGTGCATGTGAGAAACAACTGAACTATGTTCCTCTCTTACATTGATATTTCCCTCCTCCTATCTCTTCCCCTCTCTCTAAAAATAAATAGATGACATCTCAAAAAAATTTTAATTATTCACCAAGGAATCTCCAAATGAACAGAATAATCATGTAGTGGACATAGAAATGAGTTTAAATATCACTTTTTATATTTGAACAAAAAGGACAAATTATAATAAAATCTGTAATAAAATGCACATTTGACAACAAAAACATTACTACTTGTCCTCAACTTGTATCGGCCCATTTTAGAATCTAAATTCCTTTTCAGGTAATTAATATATTTCACAAATCCTGAATGTGAACTGTGATTCAGTAGTCTGTATCTGTATCATCTGTGTCTATATCATCATCTATACAGTCTATCTATAGTGTGATGGATGCTGTTTAATTTATATACATTGAGAGTGAAATAAAAAGTTAAATGTGACATTTTTATTACTTCATAAGTGAAATCAACTCATTTATTTTAAAGATAACCTGAGCAGTAGATTTTATATTGCTTTTGTTCTTTTCAAAATGAAAAGAACAAAATAATGAACCACTCATTATTGAATGGTTGTGAATAATATACCAATATAGGAAAATTCATTACCAACATAATATCCTCTGTAATGAATGTATTTATTTTTACATACTAATAGCAAAAATGTCTAATATTATATTGGATGATCATATCAATTCTGTAAATATAGTAATACCTCGATATATTAAAAACACTTATATAGTAAAAATGCTGTTTTTGGTAAATAAAGTTGTAGTAACATAACAGTAATAATATCAAACAAAATAGTTAGACTCACCAATGTCTGCACAGGGTCTACCTACAAAATATTGGTTCTCTTTTTTATTTTATGCTTTACATAAAGTACCACCACATTTATTTTTGTGAACATAAAATAGTGAAAACTAATAATATTACCTTTTTTACATCAAGGATTTTTAGAAAATATTTTTTAGAAACTATTCCTATAATTTAGAAAGTGACTAACAAATCAAATATTATTTACAGAATTCCAAGAAGAACTTTTTGATATCCTTTATCTGAGAAAGCCAGGTAAGGTGTCCTGGCTAGACCAATTTCCTTCACAATGTTGTACTGATTCTTATCAGTTTGTAGGCTTTGTGAAAAACAGCATCAAATACCAAAATTACTTATAAAGAAATGTTTGTGGTTGAGCATCACAGTATATCCAAAGTATCATCAGACCTGTAGTAGAGGCAGCAAAGACAGGTAAGTCACAGATGCAAAATAATGGATTGAGTGATAAACAAAAGAAAAGCAATCTGAATGAGATTGGGTTTCTACACAGTGGATTGACTGTACGCTGTTAAGAATTCTCCAGTATTTTAAAACATCATTTTTAGAAATAGTAATATTAAAACAACTCTACATATATAGTAGAGCAGATTTGACAAGGAATTATAATAGAATATACTTCTCTTTAGTGAAGAAAGGCACATTTTCTTAAGTGGGTTCTAAAGGTTGACACAGTTTAAGTAATACATATAAAATATCCCTATTCATAAATTTGTGTGAATATTTAAGGAAAATATCCATCATGAGATAAATAATGGTAAATTTTACTAAATCCAAATATTATTTACAACTTACTAAAAATAAACATAAATATAATTAAAATAATAAAAAAGGTATCAAAGTATATTAAAACACCTGTTCTACAAAAATGTAGAATTGCAATATCATTGTGAATTAATACTCCACTAATATGTACATAGGGAGATAAAATTTAAAAGAGAAAAATAATACACTATAACTAAATTTATTATACTACATCAAATATCTTAAGAAATGGGACAAGATAAAGAATGCCATTACTAACAAATTTAACTTGATAATTTGAAATATCAGAAACAGACTGTTACTAATTTGATTCTGACCTGTAGAGAATGAAGTCTGAATATAGGCCAGATTCATAACACACTAATAATATAATTAAAATTAGATCAAAGTTATTTCATTGGAGACTTTTCAATAAATCTACTTATGAAATAATGAATTGATTATAAGATAAGTAGCAAAATATCTTTCTGAGATATGCCTGTTGACAAGTGTTTATTTTTTCCTTCCTAATCAAGACATAATTCAACATGTCTGTAGTGGTTTGATGAGAGAGACATCAAATGTCATACCTAATTGCACGATAAGTCTTCAGGAAAGCCAAGTTCTATATTATCAAGGAAAAAATTATGGTATAACTAAATTTAAATGCAAATTTACATTTTTACCTTATACATACAACACTATTAAAAATAGTATTATGTGTGCATGTTCCAAAATTGTAAGAACAGTAACAAATACTGCAGTGACTTAGAATGAGATTATTTACACCTATCCAAAATAACCATTTTATTGATCCAATAGATTTACCATAGTTAAAAGGTAAAAGTAAAAAATGAAAAGTTCTATAGAGCCTTCTCTAAACAACTTTCAACACCATGCTAATTAATTAGTGTAATAGAAGTAAAACTTGTATTACAGTGGCACCCACTGCCAGTGTTCTGTGTTGAGAATATGTTGAGTAGATATTCTGTATTTTTAATAATGTGGACTACATAAAACAGACAGTAACCTTACTTGAGTGCCTATGTTCCGTGTGTTTCTATACTCTTTCATTGTATTCTCACAAAAAAAAAAAAGAGCTAAAAACTCACAATTTACTGATGTGAAAACAGGTGAATAATCAGGACTCAGTTTGTCCCAAAAATATGTGGACATTTTTAATAGAATTATAGGTTGGGGAGAGTCACGGTAGTTTGTGGCAATGGGTAGGATGACCAGACTTCTCTGTCCAGCCAGGACGATCCTAGCTTACACCTCTTACATAAGGGGGAATTATTAATTATGCTTCTTTCACCCTCAGATGTCTTCCAGTTTAGGTGACAAACTATATGATTACTGAAGCATTATGGAATGATGACAGGCTTTTTAGTGGGATAATGGCATGATATGGGCAGTGCTTTAAAAAGATTAACCTGAAATGAATGTGTAGAAAGGAATGTGTAGAAAAGACCTGAAGCAGAGAAACCAATTAGGTGCCTATTTCAATGATCTCAGAAAGTGTATTACAGATCTGAACTGGGACAGTGACAATGGAAAGGAAAAGAGAATATACATTATAAACCAAATGGAGTGATGTTACAGATATAAAATAAACAGCACTTGGATACTAAATACTTATTCTGAAGGAGAGTGAGGAATTAACAGTGACTACAAGGTTTGGGTCCCGAATGCCTATGGATATGATGCCACTAACATGTGGGAGGCGTCGTGACTGTGTTCTTGGTCTGAAAACATTTTTATTTATTTGCTTTTTGTGAAAGGTGCTTCAATTATTACGGATTCTCTCAGTTAATGTTTTCCTGTAAATTATTCTACTTTAAGTACTAAGATACCACTTTATATTTGTCAGCAGAATTTCTAACGCCGTAGGCCACTGTTATGATTTTAAAAGCTGTGTTAAGTCAAGAAACACATATACAGGACCCATGGACAAAGACAATGGAGGGGGAGGATTGAATGTGGGAGGTGGGGGTTGGGTGGGACAGGGAAGAGTGATGAAGGGAAAATGGGGCCCACTGTAGTTGAACAACAATAAAAAGTTGTATTAACATGGAAACTCATATGCTCCAATATTTTCACAATTAATTTTTATTCCCTCTTTGTGTATGTTATACTTCATAGCAAACCTCTCTCCCCCAGCACAAACACTATTTTTAAGAAGTTGTTATGTCTTACAAAATTAACATTTTATTTATTTAGATTTAATCTTTATTGTATTTTTTTCCCATTAACATTGAGTCCCATTATACGCTCCTTTTCTTAGCAATCACCACACTGTTGTCCTTGTCTATGAGTCCAATAGAAGCTCTAGGTCACCACAATCAAGTCCTCAGAAAAAATGGTGCTGATATACTTTCTGTTGAAAAATTAGGGTAATCACAGCAACACACTAACAGGTTAACATTACTGAAATGCCAGGTTTATCAATAATGTTTAAGGTAATTCTGAAAATAAACATTATATTTGTCTGAAAAAGGAAAATAATTTTATCAGATAAGCTGACCTCTGAAGAAAATCATGCCTAGGTCAGTGAGAACCTAGAGGTTAATCAACATTTAAGTTGCTTCTGCCCCTTGGCTATTGTGAATAATGCTGCAATGAAATAGATATCAAATATCTCCTTGGCATATGTATCTGAAGGTGAAATTGCAAGATAATATGGTGATTCCATGTTTAATTTGCTAAGGAATCTCAATTTTGTTTTCCAGAGAAGCTGTACGATTTTACACACCTACCAGCTTGCACAATGGTGTCAACAAGTCTTAAAAATTCTTCTCAATTTTGCCAACACATTTTCTGTTTTTGTTTTGTTTTTATTTTTGGTTTTGGTTTTTATTTTTCAATAGTGATTATCTTAATGGATGTGAGGTGATACAACTTTTATTTGCATTTCTCTAATGGTTAGTGATGTTGAGCATCTTTATGTGTGTTTGTTGGCTATTTGTATACCTTCTTTGGAGATACATCTATCCAAGTCCTTTGCTCATTTTTAAAATTTTTATTTTATTTTTGATTTTAGGTAGGGGGGAGAAAAAAAGAGAGGGAGAGAAACATCCACGTGAGAGAAAAACATTAATTGACTGCCTTCTGCAGGCGCCCCAACCCAGAACTGAACCACAACCCAGGCATGCGCCCTGACTGGGAATTGAACTGGCTACTTTTCAGTTTGTGGGACAAATTGAGCCACACTAGCAAGTCTTTCTGACTATTTTTAAATCAAGTTGCTGTTGTTTCTGTTGAGTTGTAGGTTTATATTTTCTTGATATTAAGCCCTTGTCAGATTTATGATTTTCAAAGTTCTATTTCAATTCATAGGTTACCTTTACACATAGCTGATTATTTCCTTTGATGTGCAGAAGCTTTTAAGTTTGATATACTCCCATATTTCTATTTTGATTTTGTTTTTTGAGCTTAGGGTGTAATATCCATGAAATCGTTGTCAAATCTAATGTGAAGCTTTTCCATTATGTTTTCTTCAAGGAGTTTTTATAGTCTTATATTTAAGTCTCTAATCTATTTTAAGTTAATTTTGCATATGATGCATAATAAGGTTCCAACTTATTCCTTTACATGTGGGTATCCAGTTTTCTTGTTTTCCTGTTTGTTGGAGAGGCTGTGTGGTCTTGGAACTTAGTTGAAGCTCATTTGACCATACGTGTGAGGGTTTATTTCTGGACTCTATTGTGTTCCATTGATCTATATGTCTATATTTACACTGGATCACACTGCTTTGATTACTGCAGCTTTGTAATATATTTTGAAATTAAAAAGTGTGAGACCTCCAACTTTGCTCTTCTTTTATAAGATCATTTTAAGTATTTAGGGGTGCTTAAGATTCTGTATAAATTTTAGGATTTTTTTCAATTTATGCAAAAAAATCCTTTGGGATTGCATTGAATCCGTAGATCTTTCTAGGTTTTGTATACATTTTAACAAAATTAAACCTTAAAATTCATGAACATAGGACTTTTTTATTTGTATTTCCTTTAAATTTTCATCAATGTTTTGTAGTTTTCAGTGTACAAGTGTTTTGCCTCCTTGATTAAGTTTATTTCTAAGCATTTCATTATTTTTGGTGCTGTTGTAAATGGGGCTGTTTCTGTAATATCTTTTTGGATTGTTTATTGTTATAGTATAGAAACACTACTTATTTTTCATGTTGACTTTGTTCAGTAACTTTGCTGAATTTGTTTAAGGTTGTAACATTTTTATGTACAATCTAGAGTATTGCACATATAAGATTATGTTTATGAACAGAGATCATTTTACTTTTTCCTCCCAATTTGGATACTTTGTATTTCTTTTTCTTGAGTAATTGCTATTCCTCAGATTTCCAGTACTAAGTTGAATAGAATTGGTAAGAGTGAGCATTCTTGACTTGTTCATGATCATAAAGACAAAGTTTTCTGTCTTTAACCATTTAATATACTGGGATCTGTGAAGTTTTTATATATGACCTCTATTATATTGATGTCATTTCCTTCTGTTTTTAGTTTTTTGAATATTTTTTTATAGAAGGGTGTTGAAATTTTCAAATGTTTCACCATGGGGTGATCATATGGTTTTGTCCTTTATTCTGCTAATATGGTGCATAACATTGATTGTGTTTTCTTATTTTTTTGTTGACCCATCCCTGCATTCCAGGAATAAACATCATTTGGTCATGATGTATAACCCTTTTAATGAACTGCTGATGTTTTCATAACTACATCCCCTTCTTGTCTAAAACATTGTAGCAGTCTCCTATCAGTTTTCCCTGCAAGCAATCTTGCCTTCTTAAAGACAAACTGTTCAACCAACAGAGTAGTTCTTTTAAAACATAACTAAATTTCGTTGCCTAAATCCCTCAGGGGCTTCTCATAAAAATCTGTGTTACATACTAACATGTTATAGTGGGTTACAAGTCCTTACCTGCTGGCCCACCTACCTCTCTGAGATTAATCCAGTTTAACCACACTAGCGTTCCCTGAGCACTTTTTCTCCTTTTATTCCATCTACATTAAAAACTCTTCCTCCAGATATTTATGTGACTTTTTTCCTGTTCATTAAGATTAAAATATTTCTTTCATTTGGGATACTTCTTTGGACACTAAGAAGTATCCATTTTGAAATGTATTATCTACTTCTTTTTATATTTCTATCAACTTTTTTATGACTATAGAACATTATAATATTATAAAAAATATATTTAAATTAAATGTTTTCCTAGTATAAAATAAGTTCCTTAAATTTAGTACTATTTTTTTCTCTTTTTCACTACTTCATCCCCAGTGCCTGTTATAGCACCTGATCCAATAAGATGGTAAAACAATATTTCTGTAATGATTAAATTAAAATGATAAACAGTACCCCTCTGTAACATTTCATATCAAACTCTTTTAATAAATTCTACTATTTGTTTATTTTAGCTTTACTTATAGGACAATATTTGTCTATTGAATTAATGTATATATTTTAGGAATACATAACTATAAATGTAGTTTAGAAGCACATTCAATGATTTGTCAGATACTTGCTTTCATATTTGGAAATGGAATTTAAACATGGTTAAAGTTGAATTATTATTGAGTCGTACATCTTGGTTAAAATATTTTGTGAAAATGTTAAGTTTGGAGCAAATGCTATGAACATTTGTAGGAAAAAATATGATCTCTAATAGATGAGGTCAAAAATGTTGCAAATCCTCAGCTCTATTTTAATTAGGAATGATTAAATGTTCAAATGATAATGAAACAAGGGAACTGGAATGATTAACTGAACACAAAGCTAAACAATAAGGCAGATGGTCTGTGAACTGGAACTTACAAAGCAGTTCTGTAAAGTAGCCTAAGAGTATTCTAGGATATATATTTTTTATGGCCGAGAGAATTTTGTCACGTGTCTAGAGTAAGTGTATAAGATGGTATGCCGGTAATAGGGCCTGATTTGAAGTAAAAATAAGGAAATAACTAAACAAAATACGGCATTGTGTGTGCAGAGTTGTTATTTAAATCTAAGGCATCAGATTACTTTAATGTTTTTTCATAAATTTTCTTTACTAGTTTGTCTTGATATTTTATGCTTAATAGTAAATATAGCAAATAGAATGTATTTATCTTCAAGACTCATTTTGAAATATGTTATTTCTCTTTAAAACTTTTAATTTCTTCCTTGTATTTCACTATCTAATAAAACACTTTTATTTATTCAGTATAAAATGTCCTCATAGAACTATTTTCAATAATTTAGGCAGTACTTTATAAAATAAATAATGTGATAAAACTTTTTGGCAAAGGCTTTATGAAACAATTTAGTAACACTGTATTGTTATTCATAATTGTTATGCTCCATTGAGGATAATTTAAGTATAATTGTTTTTATTACATCTTTATTGTATTTGCTCTAGATTTTGAGTTCTATAAAAATTACATTAGTTTAATGTTTATTATTAGGTAAATAGTCTATACATTATATTTAAATCCCATAATACAGAAATATTTATTCTATTCGCAAGTTTTCTCCTATTAGTAGATTATAGCTTCCTTAAACATCTGAAATAGTGTCTGTTGATTGTTTTCTTCATAAGATATAGTTCTTATCTTGACCTATTTAGTAGGTTATCTTTTAGTTTTGCTAATGTTTCCCTTTGCTGTGCAAAACCATTTTAGTTTGTTGTAGTCCCATTTGTTTATTTTTGTCTTTTGTCCCTTTGTCAAGGAGAAATATCAGAAAAAATATTGCTTAGAGAAATGTCAGAGATTTTACTCCCTATGGTTTCTTCTAGGAGTTTTATTAACTTCAAGTGTTATATTTTTCTTTAATCCATTTTGACTTTATTCTTGTATATGGTGTAAGAAAACGATCTAGTTTCATTTGTTTTCCATGTATTTGTCCAATTTTTCCAACACTATTTACTAAATAGGCTCTTTCCCTATTGTATGTTCTCGCCTCGTTTGTCATATATTAATTGATCATAAAGGCACGGGTTTATTTCTGGACTCTCTATTCAGTCTGAGTGTTCTGTGCGTCTGTTTTTATGCCAGTACTATACTGTTTTGATTACTATAGCATTGTAGTGTAGCTTGATATCAGGTAATGTGATACCTCCAACTTTGTTCTTTTTTCTTAAGATTACTTGGCTGTTAGGGATCTTTTGTGGCTTAATATAAATGTTTCAATTATTTTTCTAGTTCCATAAAAAACAGTTAGTATTTTTGTAGGAACTGCAATAAATCTATAGATTGCTTTGGGTAGTATGGACATTTTAACAATGTTAATTCTTTCTCTCCATGAGCATGGTATATGCATTCATTTATTTGTGTCTTTCTCAGTTTCTTTTTTCAATGTCTTAAAATTTTCAAAGCATGCTCTTTTACCGTCTTGGCTGAATTTATTCCTAGAGATTCTATTTTTTTGAAATTGTAAATTGGATTATTTTTTGTTTGTGTCTCTTTCTGATAGTTTATCATTGGTATATAAAAATGAAACAGTTTATTGAATAGTTATTTTGTATCCTGCTACTTTACTGAATTTATTTGTCAGTTCTAGTAGTTTTTTGGTGGAATCTTTGGGGTTCTCTATAATAGTGTCATGTCATCTCCAAATAATGGCAGTTTTACTTTTTTCTTTGCAAAGTGGATTTCTTTTATTTCCTCTTCTTATCTGATTGCTGTGGCTAAGACTTCCAGGACTCTTTTGACTAAGAGTGGTAAAAGTGGACATCCCTACCTTTTTCCTGATCTTATAGGAAGTGCTTTTAGATTTTATTCCCACTGAGAACGGTGTTAGCTGTGGGTTTGTCTTATATATGACCTTTATTATGTTGCAGCATACTACCTTTATTCCCACTTTGCTGAGAGTTTTTCTCAAAAATGGGTGCTAGGTTTTCTCAAATGCTTTTTCTATATCTATTGATACAATCATATAATTTTTATTCTTCATTTTTTTATGTGGTGTATCATGTTAATTGATTTGTGGATGTTGAGTCAGCCATGCAGCACAGGTATAAGTCCCACTTGATCATAGTGTAAGATCTTTTTATTTGATTTGCTAATATTTTGTTGAAGGTATTCGCATCATATTCATCAGGATTATTGCCTATACTTAAAAAAAATTTTTTCTATTGTTCAGTTACAGTTGCCCCAATTTTTCCCCGTTACTCCCCCTTGCTCTACCCATGCCCCACCTCCCACATTCCATCCTCACCCCATTGTCTTTGTCCATGGGTCCTTTATACATGTCCTTTGACTTGATCCTTCCCCCTTTTTCCCCCAATATCCCCCTCTCCCCTCCCCTCTGGTTACTATCAGTTTGTTCTTTATTTCTATGTCTCTGGTTCTGTTTTGCTCACTTGTTTGTTTTGTTGATTTGTTCCACTTATAGGTGAGATCATATGGTATTTGTCTTTCACCACCTGGCTTATCTCACTTAGCATAATCCTCTGCAGTTCCATCCATGCTATCAGGAAGGGTAAGAGTTACTTCTTTCTTTCCACTGCATAGTATTCCATTGTGTAAAGGTACCATAGTTTTTTGATCCACTTATTTACCTATGCCACTTAGGCTGTTTCCAGCACTTGGCTATTGTAAATAATGCTGCTATGAACATTGGGGTGCCTAAACTTTTATTTCTTTATCTGATTTTGGAATCAGGATAATGGTTTCCTTGTAATATGCACTTGTGAGTCTTCCTCTCGAATTTTTTGTTATAGTTTGAGAAGGATAGGTGTTCTTTGAATGTCTGGTAAAATTCACCTGTAAAGAGTTTTCATGAAGATGGTGCCCAAGGCAAAGAAGGAAGTCCCTGCCCCTCCCAAAGCTGAAGCTAAGGCAAAGGCTTTGAGGACAAAGAAAGCAGTGCTAAAAGGCATCCACAGCCACAAGAAAAAGAAGATCCACATGTCGCCCGCTTTCTCAAGGCCTAAGACACTGTGGCTCCAAAGGCAACCTAAATATCCTCAGAAGAGGGCCCCCAGGAGAAACAAGCTTGACCATTATACTATTATCGAGCTCCCCCTGACTACTGAATCAGCCATGAAGAAGAGAGAAGACAATGATACACTTGTGTTCATTGTTGATGTCAAAACCAACAAGCACCAGATCAAAGAGGCTGTGAAGAAACTCTATGACATTGATGAGGCCAAGGTCAACACCCTGATCAGGCCTGTTGGAGAGAAGAAGGCATGTGTTCAACTGGCTCCAGACTATGATGCTTTGGATGTTGCCAACAAAATTGGGATCATCTAAACTGAGTCCCGCTAATTCTATATATAAAAATTATATACTAAAAAAATTCACCTGTCAAGCTTGTTTGCCCCAGATTTTTGTTTGTTTGGGAACTTTTCAATTGCTGTTTTGGTTTTATTGGTTGTAAATTGTCTCCTCAGATTTTATGATGCTTTTTGATTCAAACTCAGAAGATGGTACTTTTTTTTCTTTAAAGGTTTTATCCATTTTCAGAGAGATCCAGTGGAAGGGGGAGAAAGAGAGGGAGAGGAACATTGAGGTGAGAGAGAGGCATTGATCGATTGCCTCACATACATACCCAAACATGGGACTGAACTGCAACCAGGCATGTGCCCGGACCGGGAATTGAACCAGTAGCCTTTCACTTTGGGGAACGATGCCCAACCAACTGAACCACACCACTCTGGGTAGAAGATGGTGTATTTATAGGAATTTATCCACTTCTTTTAGGTGGTTCCATTTGTTAGCACATAATTGTTTGTAGTACTTTCTTATACCCCTTTGTATTTCTGTGGTGTCAGTTACTTTTCTTCACTTCTGATTTTATTTGTTTTTCTGCCTTTTTTCTTGATGAGTCTGATTGAAGATTTATCAATCTTGTTTATCTTTTCAAAAAACCAGCTCTTGTTTTCACTGATTTTTTTTAGATTCTATTTTGTTTGTTTCCACTCTAATTTTTTTTTTTTTAATTTTCACCAAAGGATATGTTTTATTGACTTTAGAGGGAAAGGAAGGAAGAGACAGGGGGAGAGAGAGAGAGAGAGAGATGCACAAGAGAAAAATATCAATCAGTTGCCTCTTGTATGTACCCCAACCAGGGATGCAACCTAGGTATGTGCCCTGACCAGGGATGGAAACCATGACCTTTTTGTGTGCAGGATGGTGCTCCAACTAATTTAGCTACTTGGCCAAGGCTCCACTCTGATCTTTATTATTTCCTTTCTTCTATTCACTTTGACCTTTGATTATTCTGTTTCCAGTGTCTTTAGGTATAAGACCAGATTGTTTATTTGAGATTTTTCTTGTTTCTTGATGGCAGCCTCTATTGCTATGAATTTCCCTCTTAGCACTGCTTTGGCTGTATCCCATAGATTTTTGTGTTGTTTTGTTTTCATTTTATTTTGTCTCAAGGTATCTTTTGATTTCTTTCATGATGTCATTGTTAACCATTCATCTTTTAGTAACATGTTATTTAGCCTCTGTATGTTTGTGTTTTGTTTTTTTTTAATCTTTTTTTTTGTACTTGATTTCTAGTTTCATACCACTGTGGTCAGAGAAGATGCTTAATATGATTTAAATTTTCTTAAATTTATTGAGACTTGCTTTTTGTTCTAACATATGGTCTGTTCTAGAAGTTGTTTCATGTGCACTTGAAAAAATGCATATTCTATTGATGATGACCATTCTGATACGTGTGAAGAGATACCTCACTGTGGTTTTAATTTGCATCTTTCTGGTGATTAGCGACATTGAACACTCTTTCATATGTATATTGACCATCTGTGTGTCCTCTTAGAGAAATGTCTAACCCCAATAGATTCAATTAAAAAATGAAAAGATAAAGAAAATTTGTATATTCTGCTTTTTTGGAATGAAATACTCTGAAAGTATCAGTTAAATCCATGTGCTCTAATATATCATTTAAAGCTGTTGTTTCTATTTTGATTTTCTGTCTGGAAAATCTATCCATTGATGTCATAAGGCATTAAAATTCCCTAGTATTGCTATTACTATCGATCTCTCCCTTTACATTCATCAAGATTTGATTTATGTATTTAGTTGTTCCTGTGTTAGGTGTGTAAATGTTTAACAAGGGTCATATTCTCCTGTTGATTGATGTCTTTATCATTGTGTAATGCCCTTTGTCTATTATAGCCTCTGTTTTAAAGCCTACTTTGTCTGATATAAGTATTGCTATGCCAGCTTATTTTTCATTTCCAGTTGCATGAAGTATATTTTTCCATCTCTTTATTTTCAGTCTGTGCTTGTCTTCCATTCTAAGTGGGTCACTTGTAGACAGCATATATATGGGTATTGCTTCCTTACTCATTCAGCTATTCCCTGTCTTTCCATTGGAGCATTTACTCCATTTACATTTAAAGTGATTAATGGTAGATATTGCTGTTGTGTTTATTGCCATTTTGTTACTCATATTTATGCTTCTTTCTTTCTTCTCCTTAAAGAAGCTCTTGTAACATTTCTTGTAATACTGGTTTGGTTGAGATGAATTCCTTTAGCTTTTTATTGTCTGGGGAGCTCTTTATTTCTCCTTCAATTTTAAATGATAGCCTTGCTGGATAATCATAGTTGTAGATCCTTACTTTTCATCACTTTAAATATTCCTTGTCAGACCCTTCAGACCTGCAAAGTTTCTGTTGAGAAATCAGTTGACAGTTTTATGAGAGCTTTCTTATGGGATTTAAGATTTTCTCATTGTCTTTAACCATTGGCATTTTAATTATGATGTGTCTTGGTGTGGGCCTCTTTGGGTTCATTTTGTTTGGGAATCTGTGCTTCCTGGACTTGTGTGTCATTTTCCTTCATCAGATTATGGAAGCTTTCAGTCGTTATTTTTTCAAGTAAGTTTTCAATCCTTTGCTCTCTTCTCCTTCTGGCAGTCCTCTGATGCAAACATTGTTACATTTGATGTTGTCACAGAGGTCCCTTAAGCTATACTTATTATTTTAAATTATTTTTCTTTTTTTGATGCTGTGATTAGGCATTTTCTTCTACCTTGTATAATGTGACATAGTTTAAAAAGTAACTGTAACTGCCATGTGGAAAATGCATTTTAATGGAAGTAAGATAATAAAGAGATCAGGTAGTGATACAATAGAAGATCATGTCTAATTTAGATGATGATACATTGGACTAACGTGTGTAGCAGTGACAAAATAAACTTACACAGCTTAGTGAAACTTGCGCTGTCCAATTTTAATTGTATGGGAGGTCACTGAAAAATTAAAGCAAAGCCAGGAGTTTTCACTTTGTGCAGTAGGCAATAGTAACTCATTAAATGTTTTGTTATTGATGATGTTGATGGTATTTTATCAGTTATTCTTCAATATAATAACTCTTGATCTTTTAAAAAATGTTGTCATGTGAGGTTTTATTACTACTTTATTGAAACTAAATTCAATGAAGTTTTTACAATACTTTAGAAACTCCAGTGGGTAATTACTATTTTTCCTGACTTGTTCTTAGTTTATACATGATTATCACACTTTTTGTCATCTATTATTATCTTTATGATAACTGTTATCTTTTTTTTGAGCTCCAGACTTATTATTTTACTGTGCCCCTCTAGCCCATCTTCAATGTGCAAATCGTCAGTCCCTTCTAAGACACCCCTTGGGATATAGGTATCTCTCAAATTTCTGGACTTATAAAATTCATTATATTCAATACAATTTTTATTAAATAATGATTCTATACTATGGGCCAGGTATAAACTAAGAGTAGAGATCCTATAATGAAAATTCTTATGGAGCTTATAGTGTTGGAAACAGGTTGCATGCTTAAATATGTAATTACACATAATATTATAAAAGCAATAATTTTAAGAAATTAAAGATATATTGACCATAATTTTGGGATGCCTAATTAAGACTGCAAAGAATGGAATAAGGAAATCTTCCTGAAGAAAGTGACATTTAAGCTGGTGTACAAAGAACTAAAATTACTACCAGGTTTTGAGCTCTGATTCTTATAGATAGAGGTGCTGTTCAGTAAGAAAAGGAACATCAAAGGAGAAGATTTCAGTGTGATATATGGATTTAATTTGAGACGTGTTGTGTTGTATATACCTGTGAATTATTTAATTGTAGTTGTCTAGCGAGGAATATGACCCTGAACCGTGAATATGGTCAACAAAATATAGACGGTTGTGGAAGGAGTAGAGAAGAATACAAAGATGACATGTGGAGTGAAAAGAGAAAAGAGTGGAGACTCAAATGCTGGGAAACATTATCACAGAATGGAAAAGGAGGAAGAGTGTAAAGGAAGAAGGGAGAGAGGGAGGAAATAGAAAAGGACAGCAGTAGGAAAGAAAAGTAAAATGAAATGAAAGAAGCAAAACTGAAAACCGTCAGGTAATTTATTTAACACGGGAGGGAGTAGTGTCACCTAAGCCAAATGAAGAATGTATTTCAATGCAAGAGTGATCAACAGTGTTCAATATTTTTGAAAGCTCAGAGCATAAAA
Source organism: Mormoops blainvillei (assembly GCA_004026545.1). Lineage (NCBI taxonomy): Eukaryota > Metazoa > Chordata > Mammalia > Chiroptera > Mormoopidae > Mormoops > Mormoops blainvillei. Next base: position 351,710 of record PVJD01000180.1, on the reverse strand, counting down.
AGTGTCCTTGAGATTTATTGAAAAGGAGATAATTTTGACCTTGACCAGAACAATTTCCAAAGAATTATTTAAAGCAGACACGTTCAAGATGACAGGATTTGGAGAATTAAATGGAAAAGGAAAAACCAAGATAATCACTAGATTTACTTAAAAATAAACAACAAAATGCTTCTTGTCTAATTGAATTCCCTTCCATAAACCCAATGTACACTATGTTTTTCTAGACTAGATTACTTTATAAATAAAAAAATATGCTCTTTCATGCCCCATTTTATTTTTGCATTTTTTCTCTCTGTGATACTATTTTATTTTCTGTGAAGCAATCCCTTGTTTATTTAAATAGAAATGGTTGTTTCTAAACTCCTTATACCTCAACAAAGCAATTTTGAAATACTAAAGGTTCTGGAGATTATACTGATAAAGTAAAAAGATTTTCTGAGTTAGGTATGAATTAATTTTTGTTTATTTCACTGGATCTTTGACAATGGACAAATTAATTTACTTTTCTGCCTTCCTTGAACTGTAAATCCGTGGCAGTAAAATAAACTCAAAGTACCATAGTCAATTTTAAAGGAACTTAGCAGTGTCTGATACAAACTATTTTCTCATTTACTGCTAGTACCCTTCCCCATAACTTTTCTTATCATTCTAGATAAAATTCCTTAGAAATTTATTAAGTAGTTAGTTTCATCATAGCCATTTTGGACTAGTATGAGTATGAGAAGAAAGCAGGGCTTGAAAACCTAGACAAGCACAGTAACTTAAAAAACCAAGGATACTAATTGCTGAAATTCAGCCATCTGAGCAAGTCACAATATTCAAAGAAGCAAGTAATTCACCATCCATTTTAAGTAGTGTAGGACACCATGCATTTAACTAGCTGTTATTTAATCCAGTGCATGATGAATGGAAAAAGATAATACAGACAGGCAATACTTTGAAATTTAGAGATCAGGTATTTATATCTGGGAACTATGTCCATGGAAAGTACCAGCCAGTGCTTCGGAATGAATTTTAAATGCAGAACTTCAGTCTCTAATACTACAAACAACCATAAAGGTTCATACTGGACTGGGGTGATTCTAGGCACATTACCCTCTTTTAGTACTTATTACATTTCATTATAATGGCTTATATGGGTCTTATTTAAGGTATTGTATATTATTTATTTTTGTATATTTAATTCCCAATATATCTGGTTCAGAGTAAGAAACTGATTTCTATTTGTTGAACGGATAATTGAAGGGATAATGGGAAAGATTCGCCTAGAAAGAGGGTCGGTTCTTATTTTGGATAACTGTGAGTAGGTTAAAATGAAATCTTTAATTAAAGGATAGTTAGACATTACAAAAAGTCTAGAAAAGAAGCCAAATCATTAGCTCTGGAGTAATACATCTGGGTCAGAATGATAGAAAAGCTAACTTGGTTCAGGTCAATAGAGGGAAACATTTTGCCAGGCTAATCTTAGCTTACTTTAGAATGGATTTTAAGAGGGTGACATTCATTTTACTTAATTCCAGATAAATATGAAACCTAGCCTCCACATGAGGAGATCAGTGACATCTTTCATTTAGGCAGCTAAAGCAGCCAGCTAATATGTAACTAAGGTGTTGTGAGGGATTGATGCATATGTAACTATTTCAAAATCAACTCAGTTGCTGATATTTATGAATTAGTTTAAGCTATTTATGCTGTGGTATCAGACTAACAAACCTCAGATTTCAACGACCTAAAAATATCAAATCTTAGTGTCTTAAAACAACCAAGGGCTATTTCTTGCTCATGCTCCATGTCTATCAGGGGCAGTGTACTATTGGGGTTCTCCAGAGAAAGAGAACCAAAGGAGGGAGGGAGATAGATAAATGGATGGATAGGTGGGTAGATATGTAATTTGTTATAGGCTCACACAGTTGTGGACTCCAGGATATACCTTGGTATGCTGTGTGCAAGCTGGAGAACCAGGAAAGCTGGTGGTGTAATTTTGTCCAAGTCCAAAGACCCGAGGCTTGGGGAGAGGAGACCAGTGGTGCAAGTTACGGTCTGAGTGCAAAGACCCGAGAACCAGCAGTGCTGAGGGCAGAGGATGGAGATCCCAGCTCAAACAGAGAGAGTGCATTTTCCCTTCCTCTACCGTTTTGTTCTATTCAGGCCACTGATGGAGTTAATGATACTCATGCACATTGGTGAGGGAGGTCTTTATCCAGTCTGCCAACTCGAATGCTAATCTCTCCTGAAAACACTCCCACAGAGACCCCCTGAAATAATTTTACCAGCTTTCCATGCATCCCTATTCCAGTCAGGTTGACAAATAAAATTAACCATCACCATCAGCCAAGGCCTCTCAGTTCATGCTTGTCCCTCAGGAATCTGGCTAACTGAGCAACCGCTATCTCAAACGTTGCCAATTTCCTTGATAGAAGGAAACTCTGCAGGGTATTACTAAATTCCCAGCATAGTAGTGGCATGTGTCACTTCTACTCATAATTCATTTACCGAAGTGGGCACACGGCTCCACTCACCCACTGGAGCCCATTAAGTGTGATTCATGTGATGTGTGATTCACACATTATGGGCCCAGGCCATGCAACTCAGTTGGTTAGAGCATTGTCCCAGTGTGCCAAGGTCGCAGGTTCTATCCCTGGTGAGGGAAAATAAAGAATCAACCAATGAATGCATAAGTAATTGGAACAACAAATCAATATTTTCCTTTTTCCTTCTCTGTCCTCCTTCCTCTTTCTAAAATCAATTAAAAAATTATTTAAAAAAAACACATTCGTGGGAGGAAAATTGGGATTCTGCTATGAGTAATATTGATGAACACAGAAGTATATTATGAAATCCTAACCTATTACCTAGAATTGTTTTCAAGCTTCTTTATAGGCAGTGTTTGGTTTTTAAGTTTAAATCATTTCTGTATAACCTTAACAAACATAGAAATAGACACTAATGCAGTGAGACTGCAAGAAAAGTAATATACATGTCCGTTTGGTCCCTAGCATGTTTCCTCCCAAATACTGCTGTTCCACTCTTGGGAACAGACTGGGACAGCTGCTCTGGCCCATATGCTCTGGAAAGATGTTACGTACAGGGAAGGCTAAAAGGAACAAGGAGAAATAAGTAGTAATTGCTCACTTCACTGAACTCATCTTCTTTCTAAGGATTTACCACTTTCTACACCTACGGAGTTTCACTACTAATTTTTACCCGTGATTTTTCATATATACTTCTAGTAGTTTTCTTTCTATGTTAATTATATCATTACAATTTTAGTTACATTGTTATCAATTTATATATTATGTAATACATAATATATTTATATTATATATTACACACATACATATGCTGGACTTTAAGATCCAGGTCCTTTCCCATCCTTTCTCATTGTTGTGCTTAGTGTCTAGAGTGTAGCTATGATTGTTTTGGCAAAATTACCTCTCTGTCTTGACAAATATACAGATTATTTCCACTTCTAACAGCATATATTCTTACACAATATAATCTTTCTGAACTTGAGATTTATAACCATATTCTCAATGTCTTTATACATTCTGCTCTCAAAGACTATAATGTAAAGTATGTTACTGTGTGTGCTTCCTTTGAAATTTAAAAAGACACTTATTTTGACATTCCTAAAAAATCCAGAAGTTTAAAGACTGAAAGCAGCAATTCCAAACAGTAATTAACAGATTCTAAGAGACAATGTAAATTTTGAATATGTTGAATGAAGATGTTATTCTACAAAAGTCTTATAAGAAATTTATTCCATACCATATTTGTTTTCATGTATTTGTTTAATACTTTGAATCCAAAAATAAACATTAAAAATTTCCATAAAAAATTCATTATCGTGTATATAAATTAACTGTTTTTAAAACAGAACTCTGGGATTCACAGTGCTATACTGAAATATTTACATGTAATACTAACATTGGCCAATAGATGCCCTAAGAGATCCCTTAAACACAAGAACTCTAAGAAGTAAAATCATCTATTCCAGCATCAGTAAGTTCTTATGCTTTATTTTCATAGTTCAGTTACACTTGTGAAATGGCACGTCCTTATATTCCAAAGACTCTTGAGATTACTAAATACCAAATTACCTCCCCCGAACACTGAGTATTAAAGTAATAGAAGAAAGAAAAGAAAAAAATCCAAAATTAATTTTAAAAACTACAGCCTAAGCAGTGATACAGCTGAACCACTTAAATTGATTATTTCTCATTTCAATTAATTCAGCCAAAACTATAGTGCATAAATATCATTCTAAGGTTAATTTAATTATAAAAAAAGAGAAGGTTGAGCTGTAAAGAATTTTCTTGAATAGGCTGCTACATTTAGATTTTTCTGATTTTACTACAATTTCTATCATTTTCTATAACAGCTATTAGCAGAGTGTACATTGAGCTCTATTAATGGAAGCTATTTTCACTGTAGTTCTCTGCTTCTAGATTTTTTAGCATTAAAGTTTATTCATATAAAAAGATTACTCAGGTATGTTTGTTATGTAAATTTGGGAAAATAGAACTATGTTGTTTTCCATCTACCTTCAGTTTATTAAAAATGTTTTTTCTTTCCTACTAAGGACCAAATTATTCTCCTGCAGGCTCATGTCCAGATCTGTCATCTTTCTAATGAGGCAATCCCAAACTGTATAGACATGTGGCTACATAAAAACACTTTTTAATTTATTCACTTATACTTTCTAAAAAACATCTTAATTCTTCATTTCATTTGCTACTCCCTTTTATAGAACAACACATTTTGATGCCATCCTATGAGCCTGAGAATTCTATGCATGGACATATTGATAGATGACAGTTTTTATTAAAAGCTTATTCACATTGTTTTCTGACTTAAAAAGATTAAAAACATTCTTTACTAAGCGAAAACAAAGGGGCAAAATATAGCTCTGGGGAAAATTCCTAGGTGTATCACTGGGAAGTCAGAGGAGGTATGTCTATAAAGGAGCTATTAAATGAGTAAGATAAAGACCATGAAATATCGAAAACTAGATTAGATAACACACACCTGGGTCTGGTAAGTCTGCCTGTTAATGATCATTTCCCTTGATAGGCTTAGGTAAAGCATCAGTTTTATTTTTCACTTCAATTTAGAGGACAAAAATGTTAAGGATCCATGTTTATCATAAGAGAATCATTAAATTTACAATTCTTTCCACACTCAGCTTCCATGGTACATCACTTTCATTGTAGTCTGCAGTGGTCCTTTGAGTGGACCATCAGGGTTTGATTCTGAACCCAAATTCAAAATTTGAATTTGATTCTAAATTATTGATAATAATTATTGACAATAATAAACCCCAGATTATTGGTGATATGAACAATCTATTCCTTAAAACCCAACCTAGATTGTTCTGTTTAATGCTGTAGGTTTTAGGTTTCCAGTTAAGCAGCATTTACTGAAATATGTTCTATCTTTTCTATTTAATGTTACCTCCATACAGATTGACATCAACCAATTTCTTGAACCTGAAACTTTTATCATATTATGCACTTGACCGTGTTTTGTGGAATTTGAAAAGCCAATTTACACAGTAGGAACAAGAGTTCTTATGTCCATTGATTTGAGAATTTGGGCGATAGAGGAAAGAGTTATATCCAAGTTTTAGCATGGGTTTTCTGGAAAAGACTGCAGGTCCTTTATGGAATTACCATTTGGATGGTGCATTCATTATTAAAAATTATAAAATAGTCTTCCTTAGTGTATCTCTTTGTGTATTGAAGTAAATACTTCAGAAAAACACTGACTTTCATGTTACTCATGATAAATGTGACAGCATCTTTTTTAAAACTAAAATATTGCCTGCACTATGATAGACAGTGAAGACAAAAATTAAACATAGTTTTATTGTTCAACATATTTAGAGGCTTTAAAGTTAAACTAATATAATTTCATGAAAACTGTGTAGTTGATTACAAATAACACTTAGGTCAAAAACCTAGTGTGTGTGTATGTAACTCAATAGTCTTCATCAACTATAATTTTATATATTAGTACTTAGGTTTTGACTCTTGTAACCTAAACCTTATGTCCATATTTTAAACAAAGCATATTTGAAAATCCTCTTTAGCGAATGCTTCTTTTCCCACCCAATCCCCACCCTTCGATGCGCACACAGTGCATTTAAGATCACACTTGTGAGTTGCTTAAGTATATTGTATCAAAGTTCACTTCAATAATAAAATACTGCAAATATCCCATAATGTGACAGACATATCACTAATAAATGTTTTATTATTAGAATATCAAAATAAAAGATAGGTAAACAGAGAGTGAAAAACCCTAAGGAAGCAAGGGCGGGGGAGAAAGGAAATGAAAGTGAGGAAGAAAAACAAAAGAGGCAGTTAGGAGAGGACTATATTTTTAAGTAGCAAATTTTAAAAAATTTTGTAAAACTTTGCATATTTAGCATTTGGAATTGCCATTAAATGGCTAATTAGCAAGAACATAAATTTAATTTGAGTTTTTTTTTCATAAGAACTAATTGTTAAAAGAAGCATTTGCTCTTTAAAAACACTATGTGCATACACCTATCAGGGGAAAGCGCAGTCATATAGAAGCTCATATGGCAGTAGCTGAGATCTCTAACATAGACACATTTTGTGCTTATATTGTAATCTTATTGTTTTTTTAATTAAGGAAGGCTTGGTCACTTATGGCTATGACTTTTGTCCTGCTTCTGCTTTATTTTAATCTTCCAAAATTAAGGGTGAAAATTACCTAGAAAAAGTAACGAATATTTGCTTTTCAAGATGCACATGTTCTTAATTTGCAGCAAACTTCCTCAAAATTGATTAAAAATAACAGAGTATACACTGCTATTATCTTTAGAGTATTTATAATTATTAATGTGCTACAAATACATTAGAATTATTATTATTTGAAAAGAGCCTGTAAAATTAGATGCCACTACAGGAGTCAAAAAATAGAGAATTGAAAAGCAATGTGATTACTGTATTTGCTGTGTATAATTCACACTTTTTTGCCCAAATTTCTGAGGGAAAAACAAGGATGTGCATTATACATGGGTATAGTGCCTGAAATACCTTGCATCTGTTCTTGTGTTTTATAATTATTTGTTACATAAAATTTCTTGTACCATAATATGTTCAAAAACAAATGCTAAAATTCCTTTATAATACAAAAAAGCAAGTATGTAAATATAAATAAATTAAAAATTGAAATAAAAAATTAAAACAAAAGATTTTTTTCCTGAAAGTTTGGGCCAAAAACATGAGTGTGCATTATACACGGCAAAATACGGTTACTCTTTCATATACTTATAAATGTGCATATACAAGACAACAATACAATGAGCTTCATAATTTCTCTGTATTTCATTTTAATATGTTCATGTAAATTATGTAAATTAAAATCCGTCAGTAGATGTTGGTCATTCAGTTTTAGATATTTCCTTGAGGATATTACTTAATATTTTTGTCATCTTTCCAATGGCAATATACAACTAAAAATCCATTTAATCACTGCATGCCTTACATTCTATTGTTGCTTTACAATTACTTTTAATATCTTGAACAGTAATTAAACATGTGACTATATGTGAGAATATCATAATATTGCTTATATAAAAGTAACTGAACATTGTAACTGACTTATTCAGTCATCTCTTAGTTTCATTCTGGTAGGTAAAATTTATTTTTTGACCCCCTTGCCTCATTCCTGGCACTAGTCACTTGGCCCCTTTCCACACTTTCCCAAACTACTTGCCTTAAGGAGCCATTTTCACAGTCTTAGTAAGCGGACGCCAGTTTATTGCACCTTAGGGGACAGTTCTTAAGGTCTCGCATTCTAATATAGAAATTACTGATTTTTAAAAAAATTCTAATATGGAGTCACAGAATCACAGATAGACAAAGAACTTAGAGATAATTTGGTACAGTACCCATATTTTACAAGTGACAATTGTGATGAACATACTGGTCACAAAGCCAATTGGGACAGAACAAAACTTTAATCCCCTGGAAAGGTGCAGTCCTCCCAGTCGTTTTCTGCATCTGTGTGTCTTCATGAATGCATTACAAAACAGTTCTATTTCTTCTTTTTATTTTCATTCTCTCTCTTTTTGGAGACAATGAGGAAAAGGTCTGTTTTTTTTCCCCATATTTGAAACATAGTTTTGTTATCCAGTCTTGTACCCTTAGGCTTTTTTGAATAATATTATGCCTACCTTAATTGAATTCCTAGCCCAAAACAATATGATCATTGAAGTGAACTGAATAATAGTGCCTATTAAACAACATATGACACAGACTTTGGTGGAATTTGGTAAGAGTTTTTATAATATACTCTATCTATTTCCACAGTGAACTTTTAAGTCTTAGCTGACGTTTTGGCATGTTGCCATGAAGCAGAACAAAAGATGCCATATGGCATTTCCAAAAGAAGTATAAGATATGTGCTTTGATCAACCTAAGTACAGGTTATACAGTGGGCTCTATTGTAATTGTAACTGTAGAAGGCCCATCTGCCTCCAGACATCATCTTTCATGGCCTACCATGCTGTCTGAACTCATTGTTAAAACCACTTTGGGAATTTAGGCACTTTTGAATGTGTGTGTATGTGAGTACATCATGCAGAAAGGCATGGCACTTATTATTTACATATTTACATAAAACCAGTAGTTATCAGAGAAAAGTAAAACGTTGCAGATTACCTCGATGTAATATCCTCTTGATGTGTTGGAGTGATGTTCCCAGGGAATCTACTATTTGGGAAAGAAACAGGCAATTCTAGAGGAAAGCTGAAAAGAAAGGTGTATTGGGTGTAATGTAAAAAAAAAATTCCCTCAGAAGCAAAAATATTTTCCCCCTCAATTATGCTATTTAAGTGACTCTTAAGAAGGATTTTGGTTATGTATATGCTCACAAAGGAAATATGCTTCCTCAAATAATTTCTAAAACTTTGCAGACAAATTTATTAAGTATTTTTCCTGATAGAAAAATAAACAAATATATTCATTTTAAGAGTCCCTGAAAAAATTATAAATAGATTCAGTACAAAATTATATTAGTCTCCCAGAATACAGTGATACATATCAGCATGTATGCATTTTGATGGAAAACAATGTATAGAATGCTATACAATTTCATTTTTAATTTTTTAAAAGAGTTTATTTATTGATTTTTAAAGGGAAGGAAGGGAGAAAGAGAGGGAGAGAAACATCAATGTGTGGTTGCCTCTCGCGTGCCCCCTACTGGAGACCTGGCCGACAACCCAGGCATGTGCACTAGACTGGGAATCGAACCCAAGACCCTTTGTTTTGCAGGCTGGCGCTCAGTACACAGAGCCACACCAACCAGGGTTGAATGCTGTGAAATTGCTTGAATAAACTTTTTAATGAAAAATATTTTAGCCAACTTCAGAAAATTTAGGCTTAATTTTATTTGCCCATTTCTTTGTACAAGTAAGCCCTGATGACTGTAGGTGAGACATGGGGATAATATGAATAATAACCTTATTGGATGGTTGATCAGTTCTCTGTTTCTTTACAAGTTGAAGCAGTCAGGAATCTGCTGGCATGGCAGTCCCTCTGTCTTTGCCGTCAAGACCCTTAAGAGTCTCAGGCGGTTAATAAACCATATATACTAAGAGAATTGGTAAAGGCTATGAAATGCTTCTAGCATAACCCATCTTTTCATAAAACAATTGATACATTAGACATAGTAAATATTGCATAACCTTCAGGATTTTGGCAGTGGAAGTTGAAGCTGAGAAGTTTTCACTTTTGTCATTATTAAATGATTTTTATTTTAACCCTGTGTTCTCCAAATCCATTTAGCTTGGCGATATAGTTTAACTAACCATGAGAATGAAGACAGAGGGTTCTGCGCGTTTTGCAGGAACACATATGAAGTCTGATATATACTATGCAGCACGCATATCAAACGTTAAGAAAAGACCCTGATTACGAATGATCGTAAGCATTGCAAGATTTCCCATTTTCTCCTGGTGCTCAAAGCATGTTTTCCTCCAGAACAAGTTTCTGCTGCAGCGACTCCCTCTAGCAGTTCCGTGAACCAAGGAAAAGGGAACGGAACACTAAACACATCCTTTCCAGAAAGAGGAGGAGGAAAGTTTGGCCAGGAAGATCAAAAGGATAGGAGAATTTTTTCGGAGTGACTAGAATAGATTCATACTGTTCCCCGGCCCCTTGCCCATCACCTGCCCAGCCTTTGCTCTCCGGGCCCCAGAGCCCCCTCCCCCGCCGGCGTCCCTGCCGGAGCTGTGCCCAGCAGCAGTCTTGAGAGTGCACAGACACGGCAGTCCCAGCGAAAGCACAGGCTCGTGCGACGCTGGAAGGGTTTAGTTTCTTTAGGACTGGTTGCGAATGTATTGTGAAGTCCAGTGATGCTCGCATTGATCATAAGCCTGGATTTTGTACCCTGGATTGCCTCTGCTGACCCCAGCAGAAGCCCAGTCAGTGGAGCGCCCGGCACCTCTCCGGGAGTTGATATGCAAAATAGTTACGTCAGCTGTGGTGGGCGGGGCAAGCCCGGTTGAGTGGCAGCAGCTCTTGCTTAGGGAGGAGGCGCGAGACTCAGCCTGGTTCAGTGACTGAGACAAACTGGAGGTGAGAGGAGCTGGTGCTGTCCACTGCGCTATCGGTGCTGAACCTGGGACGTGAGCAGACCGGTTGCCCTCGAGGCAACGCCCTCTGTGCCCTGCGGATCCGCTTCAACTAAATCAACTTGACAAAGGAGTGTGGTAGCGGACGTGGGAGAGAGTCCTCTGTTTGCCACCTGGGCGCCCATTCAGGCGTGACTTTGGAGATTTCTATAGTTTCAGACCAAACTATTTTCATCTTTTCCCAGCTAAGAGGATCTTTTTAGTTTTTTAAATCATTATCTTATTGTGATTTATATTTTGACACCATTTAGGGATCTTTCTGGGAGACTTTCTGACTTAAAATAAGGTAAGAAAAATATTGTTTTAAATTATTACATATGTGGGGGGAAATGCCGACGGCCATACAAAATTTCAAACCAAGTTATGATTATTTTTATAATTTGAAACGGGACTTTTGTCAATGATTGCAATAATTGTTTAAATAATTATCATCTTTATTTTTACTAGAACATCTATTAATGATTATGCACTGAATTCTAGAGGGGAAGTAGAGGGCTTTAGGATTTCTTTTTTTTGTGAAGTTAATATCATCATGTTATATCCTGCTTTATAAATATAAATATTTGTAGACCAATACTTCCAGCATGGCTCAAAGACCAGAAACCATTCAATGCAAGCCCCCCCCCCCCGCAATATGTTAATAAATTACATTAAATAAATCAACCAACAAGTTGTTTAAAACAAATGTAATTTAAAAAAAATGTGAGTGAACTAATCTCTGATTAATCTTACCTCTGGTATCTAAAGCATAGACTACAAAGTGCAGAGCTCTCTTAACATTTTTGGAGCAGAGGTGCTAAGGGTAGGAACATTTATACCCTGCTGGGTTCATTTGGATGTATTGTTATGCAGTCGATCCAAATAAAACTTGTGAAACTCAGTCTCTGAAAATGCTACTCCCCAAGGTCATGTGTATTTCCAAGTTGGGGGCTGTGTGTTCAGTTATTGACTAGTAAATGTCATCCTCTCCCACCCCCTCAGGTTAAAGTTGATGAAAATGGGAAGCTCTGATTTAATAATACAGTTTTAGGTTGTGTTATAGTCGCTACTGCTGTTGGTAATTGAATGGAACTGGGAAGCGTGGGTTGAGAAAATGTCTCGCTATTTCAGCAATGTTTAACCTCTTGCATGCTTAATGGAGAGCTTTTCTCTACTTAGGAGATTTTCTTTTGAAGCTATGTTCCTTTTGTCAATTGGCAGTGTGTTTTGAGTGTGTTTGGAGAAAGAATTATTGCAGAAAACCACTGAATAGTACTTCTAGTAGTGAAAAATTATTAAATGATAGAAGTTAGCTGTGCTGTGTATTTCATATTACTGTTCAGACTTTATTTGAGACACACGATGGTTTGTTTGATAAATAGAATTATGAGCTTTCATTTATGTCATTTAGTGACATTAGATTAAGTATAAATGATGGCTGGAAAAACATTGTGGTGAGGGTTCCTTTACATTCCATGGGAGAGAGTTCAGGTTGCAGACAGAGATGTACTCTAGTAATAGGAGTGGGTAAAAATGTAAGCTGTTGCAGAGTTAATAAGTGTTGCCCAACTGAGTAAGGGTATGTTTTTTCAACAATTTAAGAGTCCAGTGAGTTTAAATATTTTTTTTATATTCTTAATTATCATAAAAAGTCTACTCTAGTTGCATTATACTTATAAGGATGAACTTTAACTTTACAGTTTATGATTTAAAATAATTCCTCTGGGTAGATATTTCTCATTTTATTTACAACACAGTGCTACATGAGGGTGATTGTTACAAGAAATGTATATTATTGCAAACACTAGAGGTCAGATGTAAGTCCCTTTAAGATCTTCCCATGTTTTACCCTAAACAGATATTTGTAGGATTCCTGTCAGTCATGTGATCTTACATTAAATATTGCTATAAATTTTTGAAGACTAACCAAGTAGAGGAGCAAAATAAGATATGTGAAACACTGAGCCATGAAGCTTATACCAAACAGACTTCTATAAATATATATAGAATCATTCTTTTCTTCTATACATTTTAACATTTTGTTTTTAAAACTAATTATCTTAGTATACTCAGATGGAATTTCAAACATTATTATGGCTTCTTTTGATATTAGTTTTCTCTTCTTATATTGAAACCAATGTATATTTTAAATTTATAACTTACTTGAAGGGCAGTAACATATATAAACAACAGTTGGGTTTATTCACCCAACCCTATAAGTATCTCATTGACTTCTTTTTGTATACACTTTTCCAAGATGTGTGTCTTAGTTCCAGTATGAACAGTTAGCATGAACTACCAATATCTGGAATTCTTTCAGATGAACTTTAATATTATTAGAGTTTGATGTATAAATGCTGAAATCAAAATTTACTACTGGCATTAATGAAATCAACCAAAGGTATATTCAATGAAATTGCAAATTTAAAATAGTAGAAATACTCCCCCTAATAGTTTTTTTACATATTTTGCTTATGTATCTTAGTTCTGAAGAGATAAAATTATTTTACCATAATTAGCCCAAACTTAGCATATGGGAAACACTATTTGGATACAGCATATGATTCCTGCTGTAAACAAATAAAATTTCAATCTTTGAAGACATCTACAAAAACATTCAAATGTCATGGCCTTTCATTAATTCTTTATGTCACAAAGAACTGACCATATTTTGGAGTTTTAACTTGTCCATGTAAAATTCAAGGAATATTCAATACAACAATGGATAGAATATTAAATCATTAATTCATTTCATTACATAGGCACTGCCAATGTATACAACACATTTCACTGCAAGATGATGAACTTTTTACGAAGTGTGTAGAAAAATTACTGAAATAATTTGTCATATGACATGTTCAAGTTGTCTTAGTGTTTCTCAGTTTCTTAAGACACATTGATTTAGACAAAAAAATTAAAAATGTTGCTGGACAGATATCTTGTGTTCTCCTTACAAATAAGAAAACTATATGTGCTTGGTGAGATTTAATATAAAGGTGAAATAATTTGGGTTTTAAGTTATCGAGGATACATATTGCTTTGTTTTATTTAAGCTACTAACATGTACAATAGAGAAATACAGAAAGTGATAATAAGCCTAAAATATGCTAAAAGGTTTGAATGAATTGACTTTTTAAAAGTAACTTTTAAAATTACCTTTAGGAAATTACGTGAGTAAAAAAATTCTATGCAAGTAATAGTTTATTGATGATTTTTTTGAATAATGGCCATTTTTCATGTTTAATTTTCATTTAGCAATGGGGCCAAAGACCCTGAATAATATGTTCCTGTTAGTTTTTCATATTTGCCCAAAATCACCATACTCTAGTATTTTTTATTGCTTAATACATAACCAAGTTCAAAAGATCCTTATGAGCTAATAGGCAAGAAAAAAAGTACTTCCTGTTATTAACATCTTGTAACATCCATGTAACCAATTATTCTTTACCAAACAGACTTAATCACTTCTACTGCAACACCTCCAATGTCCTCTGGGCATAGTCTATTTAAGGTGAGCTGAAGGGTCCCTTGTGGGATATCCTAACTTTCCCATCAAATCAGTCACCACAACAAAACAATGGACCCTTTTGTGCTTTAATCACCTTGGAGTGGAGGAAGTTATTATTATTATAATGGATGAAATAGTGTTTTAGATAAATTAAGGATTCCAAGATTCCAGTGAGTCTTCTAATGGGCTTTCTGAAAGGGAAAGAATTAAACAATGTATAAACATGAGTGTGTGTGTGCATGTGTATAATTTTGTTAAATTCTACTCTACCATAAACATGCAATGAGAATGATGTAGAACATTTAAGTTCGACAAATGCTGCTTAATTCAAAAATAATTTACATAATAAGATCTAGTACAATATATAAGTTTTAGTGACAAATGTGTCTTCTAATTATTGTTATTTTTTATTTAGGCTGGTATACTTAGGCACACACCAGTTTTTTTGGAATGAGAGTACCATTCAGGAGCTCTCATGATGATTGGCAAGGGAAGGGAAAATTGGAAATTAAAATTTGCCAGGAATAAGAAGGAAAACGTATGTGTGCATAATGAAGAATTCACAGCACTACATTGGTTCTGAGAAAATAAGAGTTCTGTACGTTATCTAAAAAAGATACTTCAAGTTTACTTCCTATACATCTTTGGGTAATAAGTCATGTACTTCTAAGAAATAGAGCCTGGATATCGCTACACCTAAAGCATTTTTATTTCTTGTGAATCAGTGTTTTCATGCATAGATGTGATAAAATGTGGGAAGAAGAACAGCTTCACTCTGAACTTTCTTTCTTTAAAGCCAAGTAATTAATATTAATTTAATGTGGCTTTTGGTATCAAATTATGTAAATCTCTAAAGCAAATTGGTTGCTTAGTGAGTTCATTTGCATGTCAATACAGAGAATATTTCTCCAACTCATAACTAGTTCATAGGATGCCTGCAATTCTCAAGCACAATGTAAACGATTTGAAAATACCTTTTACATTGCATTTCATTTAAATATAGTCATTATAATTGACAGTCAAAAGAAAATTACTTTAGTGATATATTTTCTCTGTGCGATTTTCACCAAGGTAGCAATTAGAACATACATACAGTAGCAATTAAAACATACAAACCTGAACTATGTTCCCCAAAGATGATGATGAAATGAAAATAATTTACCTTTCCTGGTTGGACCACTTCCACAAAATACATTAGATAGTGTTTTAATGACCACCAGGGACTTGTTTTTTCTAATTTCTAAAAGCCTAAAAGTAAAGGTTCTTGCTTTCACAAAGATACAAATGCCCATGCACTCTATGGTAATGTAGCCCTTTTTCTTAAAGCCACAGTAATTGCTGTGACCTTGGTGTCAAACAGACCCTGAACTGCTTCATTTAGGATTAAGAAGGTTGGTCCCATTCATCTTTCCAAAGAAAAAGAGCCAGTGAGTTGCAACTAGTAAACACATTTTCTGTTTCATGATAGATTACCTATTGATATTTGAGCATAAGATCTTTGAGCTTTGATTTACTCATACATTGGGGGAGAAAAATATCCCATTCAAAATATCAATATATGTACATATATATTTATTCATGTGAGTCCATTTCACTATATTAAATCATTTAATATTTATGTAACTATTTAAATTTCATATATCTTATTTTAGATGTAAGAAAACAGGAACTCAGATCAAAGCTCTCCACCTCTCCAGCCAATGGTCATACAACTAGGAATAGGTGGTTTAATCAATTAAACCAGTTAATCCTCCTTTAACCTATACTGCATTTTCTAGAACCTCTGATTAGATCAAATATTCAGTTTGGTGTGTCTTATTTAGAAATTTTTTTCTGTGATATTCTCTTTACTAAACATGAATATTCCCAAACCATTTCCTTAATTATTGTTATATTGAAGATTTTTAATAGCATGTGTTCTTCAGTAGCCTTACTTAGAATGCACATTACCAAAGTCTTAAGGAGATTTTCCTCTGTATTTAATGTTAGAGAGGTACTATATTATTTGATCTTATAGACTGTTGAAAAATATTAGTAACAAGAAATATTTATCTTTGTATCTCAAATAGAATATAAAACAATATAATAGAGTGGTTAATTTTTCATAAGAGTTTAAGGTTCTTATTTCCCTAAAAAGTCCTACTAGACACCAAATTCAAATATAAATACATGTTGAACTTCAGCCCAGTTCAATTGCTGAGCACCTACGCTATCACCCACTACTCACGTTTAAACCTTCAAGGTAATTAGCTGTATTTCATATAGTCTGTGAGATCAAATAAAGCAACCAAAATAAAATTAGTAGTTTTGAAACACAGTTCAAAAAGCAGTCATCTCTTGAATGCTTAGGAAATGTTAAATACTTTTTTTTTTTCTTATTCTATTTGAGATACAAGTGGAACCATTGACCACTAGTTGGTACTTCTTGTTTTCATGTAGCATTTGGTCTGAGTAGAGAGGTGAGTGCTCGGGGCAGTGATTATAACACAGCTCCCGGGAGAACCACAGACTTGCATCAGGCTCCCCAGTGAATCCTCATTATCCAAGTTTTGGGTTCTCCTAACTAAATAGGCCCCAAAGGAGATAGAAAAGTTTGATTTGTGAAAGAAGTTTTTGAGGCTCTTATTAACTGTTTTACATATTGACTATCAATACCCTGTGTTTTACTTTTGAAATCAAGTTTGGTATAAACATTTTTAATCTTCAAATTTCTCCACTGCTTTGTATACAATTCATTTAACTCACTGTTCTTCATTCCCTGTGGGGCCCTGCAGGAAGTGCATTCACTTCGACAGCTACATTTATTCTCTTTTCAGAGGTATCTTCCAAATCTGTGGCCCTGGCCCACATTTGAACTCCATTAATATATTTACAAGAGTCTGCTAGACATTTTAATTCTGATTTCATGGTGACAGCATAAACCCCACAAACTCATCTTCTCATCCCTAACATGGTCCTCATCCTCATTTTTCTGCATGTCAGTTAATGACACAATCATTTTCATTTACCTAGGTCTAAAAATTTATAGGTGTTTTAAACTTTCATCATACTTACTATACTATATGTAATGAGTCCCCAAATTTTAACGTTCCTCCCTTCTGTTTTCTATTCCCTCCCCTTATTAAGTTTACCTTGATCCAGATTCCCATCTTGTGGAATTATTTGATATTCTTTACATTAATCCTTATTTCTTGTTTCTTCTGCTATAATAATAAATGATAATAACAGCAACTAAAATTTTGATGATTCATAATGTGCAATGAAAGATGTTCAGTGTTTATAAACATTATTTCATTTTATATGCACAACACATTATAAGCCATATATTGGGAGACCAAAGCTTAAAGAATTATGTTGCCCATAGAGCTGGGACTCAGACCAAGCTTGTCTGGAACCCACTGCATGATCATGATCAGTATGCTTTGCTGAGACAGACTCCAAATCTCTTCTAAATATTCCTTGATTAAAGAAAGCTTTCAAATGTCACTGTGTTCAGATAACATCAGTGGATCGCTAAGTTTTTACTATATTAAGTAGAAATTCTCTGCTTATTTTTAAGATTATTCTAATTGATTCTACATCCTGCAAGTAATCAGTCTGATTTTCAGTTTTCTCATATGTGCAATGCATGTAAGTAAAACAGATGAGTCAAAATATAAAGTATGATTCCTTCTTTCTATGTAAACACAATGCCCTCTGGACTGTCGTGTTTTCAAGAAACCTGACATACACACCACTCCTCTGTTGCCAACCAAGTTTTCTCTCAGTATAGGATCTCATTGTGCTCATATGTGCTTTTCACAGTCTGTAGATTTGTTGCAACAAATGGCACTGTGGGTATCACCAAGATGTTCTTTTTTATTGTTTTTACATGTATGCATTTGTTTTCTATTGTTGCATAAAAATCAACATAACTTCATTACTTAAACATCCATTATTTCATAGTTTCCATGGGTCACAAGTGTGGGTACAGACTAGCTAGGTCCTCTTCTCTGGGTCTCACATCAAGCTTTCAGCCAGGGCTGACCTCTTATTTGAGGCTCAAGGTCCTCCAAGATCACTGGCTCTTTGCAGGATGTATTTCTTTACAGCCCAGAATTCATGGAACATTGTTTCTTCAAGGCTAGGTAATCATCTTGCTGACGCCTTCAGCTTCTGGCCACTAGCTCTGCATTTAAGGTGCTCACCTCATTAGTCAGGGCCAGTATGGATATTCCCCTTTTGAATGTACATAAAGCCAACTGATTTGGAACCTTAATTACATCTTAAAACCTCTCCTGTTTGCCATATAATAGAACATAACCACAAGAGCAATATTACCTTTGTAATATTCTGTTGGTCAAAAGCAAGTTAAAGGGTCTACCTACACATGAGCTAAGTGTGGGTCACTGAGATTCATGTTAGAAGTCGGCCTGCATACCTGGTTCAAGTTCTACTTGGACCTCCAAGTCTTTCTTCACTGCTACAGTGCCAATGAGCTCATTTGTCTTCTCTCCAGTATTAATGACCTGAACTATGAAGTGGACAGTCTGGCATTGCTTTTGAATTTTGTAATGTCTTAGGCTGTTTTTCTTAATTAATCTCTTAATTAAACTCTTTTGAAAGGAAAAGGCCTAGGGATTTCTTCCTTGTGTACAAAACTTTGAGGTTTAGAATTTATTCATATACATGTTACTTAATACTCATTGAAGTTTATTCTTTTATATGCTTGCTTCCATCATGCAGTGTTTTGTACATGTAAGATCATAATAAATTTGTACAACGTTTTATACATGATTATAGTTTCTAGATTTTAGGTTCTGTTAATATCTGATTTCACATTTTTGTTTTTGGTCTCTGACTAATGCAAACCATGCAGAGAGATTTTATTATCTTATTTCAGGCAACATAAAATCTTTTCATGCACATGAGGAATTTATATTTAATATTATGCTTTATAAATGATATGGAAGTTATATAAAAGGTGAAAATGATATTTGTGTTTACTATTTAGAAAGTAGAAGAAATTTATTTTATATTTACTGTGAAAACAACTTCAAATTTTAAAAGAATCATCTTCAAAAGAATATTACATATATAACGCTAATAATTTTGCTTTTGTTTATTTGGTGTAAAGATGAGACAATTGGAGAGTTATTTTACTAACATTAATTATACCTAAAAACTTCATTACACTTGTATCTTTTATAGCTTAAATACAATTAAGGTAATCTCATCTTGTTAAAACCTTAAAAAACTTAAGTAGTATATCGATTCAATTTTTAATTTTAATAAACAATACTCTAAAATTAAGATCATAGTGATTATAAAATAGAGTATTAACTCAATAAGCACTAATTAAGTACCCCCTATGCTTCAGGTGCCCTTTTGGGTGATGCAGGTTGTGTGGAAATGATAGATACAAAGTTCTCTCTCTACTCTGTGAAAAGACAGATAATAAGCAAACCCATAAAGACAAAGGATAATGTCTGGCATTGATAAGTATTCTGATGAAAAGTAGAACAGGTACAGAATTACTAGGGGATAAGGGTGCTGCCTAAGATACAGGTTATCTTAGGTGCTAACTGTCATTCTGAGGGACCCAGCAAGTAGTGTCCAGTATGTCAGCTTTACTTATGGCTCTTGTGAATACTGCAATAAATACAGAATGGAAATATCTCTGATATCCTGCTTTAATACTTTTGGATAAATATTTAAAGAGGGGTTGATGGGTCATATGGTAGTTCTATTTTAAATTTATTAGGAGACCATCATACTACTTTCTGTAGTGATTGTACCAGTTTACACTTCTACCAACAGTGTACGACGGTTCTAATTTTTCTACATTCTCACCAACACATTCATTCTCTCTCCCTCTCTCTTTCTCTCTCTCTCTCTTTCCTTCTCTCTCTCTCTTTCTCTCTCTCCCTCTCTCTCTCTCTCGATGCTAACCATCCTCATTGCAGTTTTGCTTTGCATTTCTTTGATGATTAGTAATGTCGAGCAACTTTTCATATACTTAGATTAATTTTTAATTTCATTTTTAAACACACGATACAGAGCATGTTACAGCTAAATTGTGGGACTTAAAGTTAATTTCTGAAAATTAGTTTGTATTCTTTGTGCATTGTACAGTTTATTTGCTCAGGCCGTCACATTCTTTTATAGAAACTTAAGTGCTCTAAAATCTATGTTCCTTTGAGGCAGTGATCCAGTGAGCTGGTATTTATATCAAATGATCCATTATCCCATACACTGTGGCATTGTTAAGGGGAGAGAAATGCTTAGAATGCCTTTTGGATTTGTGCACATGCTTGAGAAACCACAGTATTTATTAGTTTTTATGTAATTACATTCTTTTTTACAAAAGCTGTGACATCATGGGGCTATGTAAGGGAGAATCAAAAGAAAATGAATGTAATAAAAATACATGCCCAACTTTACAAAATAAATGCTATTAGATGCACAGTATCTCAATCCTTTGGCAGAGTCTCAAAAGTTAGTGCATTTACAGAAAAGTAAGGCTTGAAAGAACTTACACAATTTGTGCCAATGCTTTGCCTGAATTATTTGGTGACATTTCTCGTGAAGCCATAATTAATTGAGCTAAAAAAAATGAAGGGTGGAAGGGAAATTTTTCTAAAAAATGCTTTGCATGTTAGGTCTGTGTATTTACAATTCATGACAGCAAAGATTTCCAATAAATAACCTCTATGACTGTTTATTTTATTTTATTTTTTTGGCAAGTGTCCTATTTCTTTCTGTGTCCTAAGGCCTGAGGAAGGTGAAAGGCTTTCATTGAAATTGTTTCCCTGTCTTTGCACAAATAGTACAACTTAATTGATAACGTCTGGGGTAGAACTGTGTGCCTGGCTGTGAAAACTACTCTCAATACTAGCACTTGATTGGGCACCTCATTAATTATATGTTTTTTTGAACATCTAAGTTAGGTTAACAGCTGTCTCAAAATCAGTAAAGGAAGCTCAAGAGGGCATTAAGGATATGCTGATACTAGCTTCTGATGTCACCATGCCTTTCTTCAAAATAGTCTTCCTCATGTACAGGAAATAAGGATATTTTTAAGTGCAAAATAATTTTTTGAAGTTCTGAAATTCATGACTATTTATGATAAAAGCTTCACCATTTCACTTTGAATTGCTTTGTCCTGTTTATTACAGAAGGCAAACGGGTTTGGTTTATAAACTGTTCAAACACTCTGAAGAACCCACTCTGTGATATTGGGGCTTTTACTGCCTCAGGTTGTAGGTCTT
The DNA here is from genome assembly GCA_004026545.1 of Mormoops blainvillei. Classification (NCBI taxonomy): domain Eukaryota; kingdom Metazoa; phylum Chordata; class Mammalia; order Chiroptera; family Mormoopidae; genus Mormoops; species Mormoops blainvillei. Next base: position 330,304 of record PVJD01000180.1, on the reverse strand, counting down.
AGTACAGGGTTCTTGGTATTGAAAAGAGAAAATAAAAAGTAGATACCTAGCATTCAAGAGACTTTTATAAAACATTATTAGGCATCATTAGGCTTAAATTAAATCTCTTATAGTCTTAAGAATGTCAGGCCATATCCTACATTTTAATGGTTAGTTCGACTACACTGGACTAAACATAGGTGTTTGTTCTTCCCCAGCAGCTGTAGTCACATCCTTCTAAATGTTTAAAAACTAGTGCAAAGCTAGCAACAGGAATCCTCAGAAGCTCAATGTTTTTTGTTAGCAACCTTATACTAAGAGCCCTGTCTAATATTTATAAATCTTATACATTTGAAAGTGGCAAGTATCTTGGGTTATTTTTATTTTGACTTTGAGTGGTGGGCACAAATGCAACATATCAGATGGTGTATCATAGAACTGTACACTTAAAACCTATCTAGTTTTATTGACCAATGCCCCTCCAATAAATGGAATTTAAAGAAATGGTTCATCGCCTTGGAATAGTCAAACTCTTCTAATATGGAAACTTATGATAACCTCCATGTTAAAGTACTTATTTATTAGTTTTAAATTTAAAATTGGACTTAATATTGTCCAGCCATCTACTAGTTCTAAGTAACATGGATTTCAGTTTATGTAATGACAGTGGGTTAGTCAACCAGGCATAAATGCCTGTCATTTACTTATGTAGTGTATATAGTTAGAACATTAATTTTGTAGATACAAATTAATAAAAAAATAGACAAACTAAGGAAACAATGCAAACAATAAAAGTGCTTCTAAAATACCCCTTCATACTGAGAGACAGTAATGAATAAAATCTCAAGTAGAATATTAATTTAAATAGTGTAAAAATATGAATCCAATGTGAATTTTTCACTATTTTGTACTTTTTCACAGCAATGGAATGAATGTATAATTCTGTACTACAGAAAAGTCTTACAGCTTATATTATAGGACATGTTTAGAAAACCTAGTGTCAAAGAGCTATGATAGATTCAGAATCCATTATTTGCCTATTGTTGTGAGAACAGTTTCTTGTGAAATGTTTCTTGATGTTGGACTTGATTGGCATTATTCGAAAAGCAATATTTCTATGTTAAACAAGCGACCATGACCTAAGAAGAAATAGATACATTTAAAAACTAATTCCCAAATAAGAGTACTTATAAAATTTTGAAAAGGTGAAATTAGAAAACAAGTGAACTCACAGTTAAGAACCTACAGAAACAGGATGAATAAATGTCATGTGATGTCGTCATTGAGATCTTGGGGAAGAAAAAAGCTCAGTTGATAAAAATAAGGAGTTTACAGTAAAGTATGGACTTTATTTAATAACAATAATGTCTTGGTGTTGTTTTATTAATTGTGGCAAATGTATTATACCAACGTAAAATATTTACAAATAGGATACTAGGTGTTGGGTATGTGGTTACTACTTTGTGCCTTTTCTGTAGATCTAAAACTTACAAAATATAAAAATATTTTAAAATGAGCAAGATAAAATGTGATGATAAGGCTAGTTTAGTTATACATATAGTAATTTTTTTGATGATCAGTAATTTTATGCTATTGGAAAATCATAGATTTGCACAGACTTTTTCAATCCTCTTCATAAGGAACATAGAAATTATGACAGAATGTTAATATTAAGGCATTTCCCCTAAAAAAGAAGTTCTTTATTTGATCCTTCATTTTAATAGGTTCACCATGAAGCTTCATAGGTATTTTAATTAAAGAGGAGCTATTCTTTATAGATAGATAAATACATAGAGACGTAGATAGAGTTATAGGTAGATGTGACATTGATATGTAAATACTTGCAGTCAAGTGTTAGAAAGAAAATAACATCAAATACTGAATGAGTTAAGGTATGGGTTCCAAAAATATTACTATTTCCTTCACTATTATATTATATAAATAAGAAATTTTCATAATTAGATATCTTTTAATAATAAAAGCACATCAAAATCTTAATTACTATAGTGCAATTGTGAAATGTTTTAACTTATCTTTCCCTAGGTTAACATATACACTATTTTAAGGTATGTTTATAGGAATTTAGTGCAAAAATGTCTCACTTTAAAAAATGTTCCAAAAAGTTTGGAAAATTTAGTAGTCTCACCACCAGCCTTGGAAAAACATAATGCACATTAAGGTATTACAAGCTTTATAATGCTGAAAGACCTGTACTGTGGGGGAAATTATTTCACGCCAATTTTTTATTTGCTTCAACGTGTGTGCACACAGAAAGATTGCACTGACTTATCCTTCTGAAGTTAGGTGTGGCCATGGGACTTGTTTGGTCAGCGAAAAAGGTAGGCACATTAAGACCACTTCCCTCTGGAAGTAGTTAAGAGCTGGTGTCTTATTCTTAGGTTTTCTTCTTTTACTGTGGCATATTGTGATGTCTGTGTTGGGATGAGGATGCCATAAGGTGAGGTATGCTTCACCATATATATATTTTCATATATAATACATATGCCTTTATATTATATATGGCACAGGCAAAAATGCGAAATTATATGTAACAGAAAATCTTGACTATAAATAATGTATAAAGTCCTCTGTAAACTTAGATTTTTATAGATTTTTGAAAGTAAAGGTTTTATACCTACTGGTAATTTTTATAGGCATTTTTCATAAATGTTTCTTAAAATGTATTTTGATTTTTACTTCTTAAAATCCATTGTTTTGATAATTATAATATTTTCTTTATTAAAAATAAGTTCTCATATTTTATATATTTGTAACTGTCTTTATATAGAAGTTTGCATGCTTGTATGAATTTGCATCTGTGTTTTTCCTGTGTTTGTATGCATACTGGAACCGTGTGTGTGTTTATTCAAAATGCTTTTGTATAATATAGAAATGTTTTTAAAATTTTTTGAGGATTCTCACTTATTAAATTACAACCTCTAACAATAATATACTGTGAATATTTACTATTCAGAACTCTCTTCACATTCTAAAATCAACACTTTATAAGCATTTTTATAAGGAGGTTCCAAACAAAAATTAAATTTTTAAAATTAATCAGACATACCATATTACTGTAATATGCATATGTCAGATTTTCTTTTGTCTTTCCTGTGTAGGCTTCTTGATGTAATTTGCATTTGCTTTTTCTTATTAATCATTATATTTGTCTAATCAAATTTTCAAAACAACCATGATATTCTTGATGTTTACAACCTCATCTTGAGGAAGCAAACTTTGAATTGTGCCTCCAGAGCTGACAAGGTTGTTTAAAAATTAAGTTGAGCTTGATTCCATACTAATCACAGACTCTGAGTAATTATATGCAACATAGCATATTCTGACATGCTTTATTGTAATGAATGGAATACAGCTTAAATAGTAACCTAGAAATAAATTTCCATTTGGAATAGCCTTGTAGGAGAAGAGTTCAAATTAAATCCTTTTAGTGCATTAAAATGCAAATATAAGAAGGCAATCCAATTGAGTTACATCGATAATAGAGCATATAACACAAATGGAAATTCCTCCCAAATAATTAACTTATAGCTATATAAATCACTGATGTGTGCACTTGAATTTTGTTCCTTTCGTGCATGCTTGAAAGTTCATTAACTTTGGATCACATTAGAACATGTTTTGTTTATTTCCTGCAGACCAGTCACAAAGAAAGTCCTTTTTCCCACTGAGACCAATGAAGGCTCTTCACCACCACTCCTCATTGCATTCACAATACTGTAACTAAAGATGTCAACTCTGCCAGCGGGTTTTGTTTCAGACATAATTATGGAAGCACTGAAATTGGGGCATCACCCTGGGGGTTTCAATGTCTTGAATTTTTCCAGTAAATAATTTTGACTCTAAAATATACGGTATTGTGAGACCAGTGATGTTCATACTCAAATTGTGTAAGTTTCAGAGAAAACAAAAAAACTTTAGAGAAAAGTCTGCTTAGAAACTCTGTAAAATCATGCTTCTCCTGGTGTTTGTGTGTGTGTGTGTGTGGGGGGGAGTATAAGATATAATTAGAAGTAAGATATAGTGTCACTTTACCTATTGGGATTTGAGATTCTAAACATTAGTTTTTTAAACTGTGTGTAATGACTTAAAAATCCTGGTACTCAAAAAATGTATGACTTATAACAATTATGGAGGCCAATGAACTATTGCAGTTAAAAGGAAAAATGGAAAGAAATTAGTGTGCTTTGAACATTTAAATCAGTAATGATATCAATTATATATGCATTTAGCAAGGAACATTAACAATTATATTGACCACTAAACATATGTAAGATTGTCTTTGGTACAAATACTATTCTGGAAAAACAATATTCTACTCTCATATTTAAATCATATAGAGAATACTGGTAAATGATAATATGAATTCATAATTAAAATTTTAAAATAAAACCTGGAACAAAATAAATTAAATTTAACTTAAATTTAGAAAACGTATATAAATGTCTTAATACAAATCAAACTACAGTCAGTAATCTTTAAGTGGTATTTTTGAACCATTGTAATTTAATATCTTATACTAGAAACAGAATGACCAAATTAAATATAAATTGCAGATTACATATGCAAAGTAGGTGTCGATACCATTGATATCAGTGTTTTTTAGCAGAATATATCTTATTTTAATAATATTTTAAACAACTGTAGACATTACATTTGAGACTTCAGTTAATGATAACAGACATATTTTAAGGATGAAGTATTTGATTTTCTCGTTAAAAAATCAGCACACTAAGTTATAATTATATGAGAGCCAAATGTGTGTCAAATTAGATGTTAAAAATGCATTGTCTTATTTAATTTATGCAATAGCCTTATGAAGGAATGATTGAACAAATGAAAGCTTAAATAGAGGGAGTTTAAATAATTTGACTAAAGTCAGGTTTATAATAATCAACAAAAGTCAAAATAAAGTTCACACAGTTGTGCATGCATATGAGAAGGCTTGTTCTTACATTTACTTTTGAAAAGCCTTTGGAAGTATTCAGTTCCTATATCACATTTTCTCTTAGCCTCTCAAGGACATTGCTCCAAGGATTCTCTCCTCCCTTTCTGCCTCATCAATTTGTTCAGCTCTGCTAGATTATTGTCATCAGCATAAAAGAATGTTGCTGTTTTCCCCATCTGTAAACTCGATAAACGAGCAAAACTCTTTTAACTGATTATCCTTTATCTATCATTGCATTTCTCTCCTTTGTTTCATGGCAGATTCCTTAAAAAAAATCTCTACTTACTCTCTCAAATATAGCCTCTCAGGAATCCACTTGACCAGTCCCTACAATCAAGTGCCATTGCGGTCAGTAGTGTCCTGCACATTATTAAATACGTCGCTCAGGTTTTAGTTCTCAGTGTGCTCACACTGTTAGATGATTTCTTATACTCCGTCACTTCACCCTTCAAACATGGTCTTTTCTTGCCCATTTCCCCACCTAGTCCTTCTTTAGGGATCTCTCAAAGTCTTGACTCCTTTCTCTCCCATATGTGATTTAAAATCATCTATGAAGTTCAGAGAAACTCACTGGGGAACTCTTTGGGATTGGAATTGCACTGATTCTACAGCTCGGTTTGAGGAATATTGATATATTTATCACAGAGAGTTTTGTTCAAAATATTGTCAATTCATTATTTATTTAATATTGTTTAGTGTTTCTAATAAAATGTTTTAGCTTATTCTGTAGGGACTTTTATGTATTTTTTAACGGACACTGTTAATTTAAAAAAAAACACATTTTCTAACTGAATGTTGTGACCTAAAGAATTACAATAATGTGTTATATGTCGGTTTTTCCTTTTAGTTCACCAACCTTTATTCTAAGAACAGAAATGCATTAGGAACTTTCTATGGAGACAATCACATTATTAAAACAAAGTTTTGCCTAAACTTTCCAATTACAGATTTAATTGTATTATTTTTTAACTGCACTGACTAGGACTCCAGTACAGTCCTAAATATGATGATAATGTCAAGCTTATTCTTTTTTTTTTTTGCTGGTGATATTATTTTGGATTATTTCAATACAAACTATATACTTAATGTTTTTTAATTTTCTAAATAGATGTCCTTTTTTAGATTAAGTTCTCTTCTATCCTTAGGGTGCTAAATGTTTTTTATCAGACATTATCTTAATTTTAATTAAGGGAATTATACCTGCATGTTGCTGTATTTCCACCATTATCCTTTAATCTGTGAGTGTGCTGTTACAATAAATACTAATTGTATAATTAATTTAATTAATCACTTAATTGAATACTCTGAAGTATTCTTTTCATTACACTGTGATTGCTCAAAAAATGCTTTATATTTACATTAGAGCTGGATTGTTGAACTACATACGTTATGTAGTACATTTTAAAAGAGAAGGCTTATGTTATATTTAGTTATAAAATATATCTACCATGTTTGTGTATGTATTTAATATATATTAATATATGTATATACATTATGTGTATTATATATACATATATATTTCTAGTATATATAAAATACACACGAAATATTTTTTTATCATTCTTTCTCTTATAATGGATCTCCTTGACTATCAGAAACTTAACTAAAATTTTGAAAGTTTGCATTAGGTCTTGTCTTTGCTTCTTTCTCTTTTTTTAAAAAGATTTTATTTATTTTTTTAGAGAGAAGGGAAGGGAGGTGGAAAGAAAGGGAGAAACATCAATGTGTGGTTGCCTCTCACGCGTCCCTGTACTGGGGACCTGACCTGCAACACAAGCATGTGCCCTGACTGGTAATCGAACCAGCAACCCTTTGGTTCGCAGGCCTGCACACAATCCACTGGGCCACACCATCCAGGGCATTTGCTTCTCATTTTATATTCCATCTTCCTCCTTGTCCTCTGAGTGTTCACTGGAACAGAGAATCACCCTTTTTACCACGATACTGTGGTCACTAACACATATTTCAAACATCTGTTATTCCTAAATGTGTTTTGTCCTTCTTAAATGTATGTGGATTAATTTTATTTGTTAACAAATGCATTAATTAATGATATTAGCTATTGTATTATTTTACTTTTCTACCATAATATACTAATTTTAATATAGTTAAAATTAACAACAGCTCTAGAGAACAAAAACAATATATTTTTCTTTAAGTTGTGAAACCATGTTGAACCTCCCCAAAATGTTATTTGTGTAAGTTGATTTCCTTAAATTTGTAAATAATGTAAATGCTTATTGCCAAAGAAAGACAACTCAATTCATTGTCTAATAAACATTTATTATTACAAGATCTGGACTAGTAATTGGAGCAAAAAATGCAAAAAACACAGCTCTCTTCAAAGAGATTTGAATGTATTAAGGAGACAAATTTCAGATGTGGCACCACATATTATGAAAGATTTACGTATACGTGCCTATGATGTGTGGCTAGTACCTATTGTATTTGTCAGTGTCTGACTGAGATTCCTTGCTCCTAAAAAAGAAGTTACATTCTCACTATGATTTCTGTTAATAATAGAGTAACCTGATGGATGACCAGACAGTCTTCAGACCTTAATTAGTGGACTTGGCCACATAGGATGTGAACCAGACAATGCCTGAGAAAGATTTGGACTTTATGAACAATTAAATATGCATGTTGAAATTTGAGGGCATATGTTATAATTATTCATTATGTAGAAAATATCCACCAGCATTTATTAACTTTTTGCTCGAGGAATTGTGATAACTATTGATTCATACCCAACATAGTAAAATAGCTGAGAAAAATGTAAAATATAATTTAAACATGTTTTCTTTTTTCTTCATTGCTCAGTATATTGCATTTTTAAAATCTTGTTTTACTTAGTATTCACTATATGCAACTAGGTTGTCTACATTTATTTATCACATCTTATTTCAAAGTTTAATCACAGGACTGTTTATCCCTTAATATGTTTTTTTGAAAAAAATGAGAATTGCTCTTAAGAAACCCTGCATACCATAACTTCTTTTTCATGTTTCCAGTACACATTATTACATTGAAGTCTCTGGAAAGTCTTTTATAAAATTATTTTTATCCCAGCTTTCCTAAATTTTATTTGAGCATCTAAATCTTTTTTTTTTCTGTATAAATTCAATTAATATATCACTAGTGTTCTGTGGAATACATTTTAGAGTATTTAGCTTTATGTAAGAGATAGACAATTTTGTAATAATACTATAAATTAGATTGACTTTCTTTTGATGTATAAATGTCTATATTCACAGGCTGGTTTTTCCAGTACAGAGTTACAACTCATTTGGTTCATTGATTCGTCTACTGCTCTAGAGTTCTGTCTAGGTTTTTTGGTTATGCTCTAACCAAGTCTCCCTCTCAATATCAACCCATTAGGCAGGAATTCTTTTTTTAAAGTGTATTTTATTGATTATGCTATTATGGTCATCCCATTTTTTTCCCCTTTGTCTGTCTCTACCCCTTACCTGCCTTCCCTCCATCAATCCCCATCTTCCCCTGTTAGTTCATGCCCATGGGTCATGCATATAAGTTCTTTGGCTTCTCTATTTCCTATAGTATTCTTAACATCCCCCTGTCTATTTTTGTACTTACCAATTAGGCTTCTTAATTCCCTGTACCTTTTGCCCCATTCTCCCCCTTCCCCCTCCCCGCTGATAACCCTCCATGTGATCTCCATTTCTATGATTCTGTACCTGTTCTAGTTGTTTGCTTAGTTTGTTTTGTTTTTTTTTAGATTCCATTGTTGAGTGTTGTGAGTTTGTTTTCATTTTACTCATTTCATTTTGGTCTTCTTCTTTTTCTTAGATAAATCCCTTTAGCATTTCATATAATAAGGGCTTGGTGATGATGAACTCCTTTAGCTTTACCTTGTCTGGGAAGCACTTCATCTGCCCTTCAATTCTAAATGATGGTTTTGCTGGATAGGGTAATCTTGGATGTAGGTCCTTGCATTTCAACACTTTGAATACTTCTTACCAGCCCCTTCTAACCTGCAAAGTTTCTTTTGAGAAATCAGCTGACAGTCTTATGGGAACTCCTCTGTAGGTAACTATCTGCTTTTCTCTTGCTACTTAAAGATTCTTTATCTTTAACCTGTGGTATTTTAATTATGATGTGTCTTGGCGAGCTCTCTTTGGGTCCAACTTTTGGGACTCTGTACTTCCTGGACTTTTATGTCTATTTCCTTCACCAAATTAGAAAAGTGTTCCTTCATTATTTTTTCAAATAAGTTTTCAATTTCTTGCTCTTCCTCTTCTCCTTCTGGTTTCTCTGTGATTTGGATGTTGGCACATTTGGAGATGTCCTAGAATCCTCTCATTCTCTCCTTGTTTCTTTGAATTCTTGTTTCTTCGCTCTGTACTGGTTGACTGTTTATTTCTTCCTTATGTTCCAAATTGTTGATTTGAGCCCCAGCTTCTTTCCCTTTTCTGTTGGTTCTCTTTGGGTTTTTTGTTTCTTTTTTTATTTTTAAGTTATTATTATTATTATTATTTTAGTATCTAACATTTTTTATTGTATTAATTTTTGTATGTTTTATTGAGTATGCTATTACAGTTGTCCCATTTTTTCACCCTATACCCTCCGCCCTGCACCCCATTTCATCATCCCACACCCATTAGACCATGGATTTTTCTTTATTTCAATTAATGTAGCCTTCATTCTTTCCCATATGTGTTTGCTGTATTCAATGAGTTCTCTGAGCATCCTTATCACCAATGTTTTGAAATCTGCAACTAATAGGTTGGCTATCTGTTTCACTTAGTTCTTTTTCTGGAACATTGATCTGTTCTTTCATTTGGGCCATGTTTCTTTGTCTCCTCGATTTAGCAGCTTCCCTGTGTTTGTTTCTGTGTATTAGGTAGAGTTGTTTTGACTCCCTGTCTCAGTGCACCTGTTACGTCTTAAGGGTCAGAGCCTTAGGTATTCTCCAGGATGGCGCAGCCTGCTTTGCAGCTTTGTGGCACTGTATGTGAGGGACGGGTCAGAAAGGGAACAATGATGCTTACTCGGCTCATGTCCCATTTCCAGTCACTTTCCCTACTTACCATATGTTACTGGTATCCTTCTAGCTGCTGCCCTGGTGCTGAATCTGAGAGTGGGTGGGTTTGCGTACATTCTAGGACTGTGCGGTTCCTTTGAATGGACTCTCTTGAGAGACTGGTGGGTTCTCCTGAGATTGGCTGCTCCCACCCCCACTGGTTTTTACAGGCAGTAGTTAATGAGGCTTTATTTCCCGGCACTAGAACCCTGGGCTTTGGAGTCTGGCCTGGGGACTGGATAGCTCATTCCGCAGGTGTCCCTCCTGGGTTTTATCTGCCCCATGTGAACATGGGGCTGCCCCTTCCGTTGGCTGCCACCGCTGCCTCGCTGCTGCCACTATGCTGCCCCCACACTGCATTCGCTCCTGCCTGGCTCCCCATCTCTGTCACCCCTACTCATCTGGATGAATACTTCTTTACATCCTTGGTTGTTGGACTTTCATACAGTTGGATTTTCTGCCAGTGCTGGTTGCTTTTTGTTTTGAGGTTAGTTATGATCCTTATTATAGTCATGCGAACAGGCGAAGTGTGTCTGCCTGCGTCTCCCTCTTGGCCAGCCACTTGGCAGGAGTTCTTACATCCACAGCTCATCCAGACGTATAGATACGAATTGATCCTAAATTTGACACATTCTTAGTGAATAATTTGGTTTACTCTGACGCATTTACCTCAAAAGTAGTCACCACAAGCATACTATTCCTCCAGATTATCTCCAAGTCCTCTCTTTTTTCACTTACAGCTGGGGTCCTGTCATCCCACACAGCCAAGCTCATTTTAGTTATAACAATTCCTTAAAGACATTACAGAGAGATGTAGTTATTTTGGGGGAGGTGAGAAGGTAAGTTTTCTACTTAGGGCATATTCTTTCTGAGATATATATGTAGTGGTCAAAGTGGAAATCTACAGTAAGGTCTCACATGTGTAAATCTGGGAAGAGAAGATCTGTGATGGATTTTGTTTTAGACAAGATAACCCTCTAGATGACAACCGAAATCACAGGCGTGCATGGAAAGCCAGGTAGAGCGTGAAAGATGAAGACCTGAACAGAACAGAAAGTCACTGCCATTGAAAGCAGATAGAGAGGACAACAAAATATAAAAGAGATTCTGAATACCCTTTCAGATGAGTAATGGAAAGTCCACAGGTTATTGCCATGTAATAAAATGGAGACATTTTTGAAGGTAAAGAACATGACCATTTATTTAACAAAACGTCTAAGGAACCATACTATGTGCTGGGCACAGTACTGGTGCTGGACAACAGCTGTGAACACAACAGGTGTATTCTCTGACCTCACAGAGCTTGAAGTGTGCTGTGATGCCGAAGCACTTAGGGAGAGCCAAGACAAAAAATATTTAGATATTAAATATTAAATTTATTAGCAATGAGTATGTAAAAAATTCGTGAGATGACCTTTTGTGAAGCAGTGGTGGAAGAAGCCGTGTTAAAATGGGTCAAACTGTAAGGTGTTTGTTTTAGATAAAATGCAATTGGAAAAACCCAAGATACACCAAAATACTAAGTATCGTTGACTGTGGACTGTGGAATTACAGGTATTTTTTATTACATTTTTTACTCATTTTTAAAATAAATGCCTAGAATAAAGATACATTGTTTTTATAATGATAATAATATGTGAAAAACCCTGTTTTAATGAATTATTATGAAATATATTTAAAATATAAATGAAATGGAAGTGTAATTTTTCTCTGAATAATAATATGATAAACATAAAGAGCTTAACAAAATGACTCAAACAATAACATTAACAAAATTCGAGTAAATCCATTTTAAGGACTTTATATTGTGATTGGCTCCATGATGATCTAATTAAGTAAATAATTCCTAGAACTCATCTTGTACTATGCTGACAACATACATCCACCAAAAAACTAGAGCTGCTATAAGTTTCTAAAAAGTGGAGTGCAAGGCATTAATTTATGTAGCTTTTAAGTCGGCACATGCTAATGCTTGCTTTCAAAATGTATAATAGCTTCAATTCCCACTAGTTTAGCAGCTGACATGATTATGTACATGAATCCTCCAGGAAATGGAAGCAACAGTAATAACCAGCCCAGTTAACAAGAGAAGAAAAGGACTGCCTGGCAGACTGCTTAAGTTTCCCATGTTAACATTGATTATAAACATCAGTGGTAGTAAACAGCCATTCCATGAGTTGGAGCTGTGAACGTTTATGGGAAAATGAGATCAGCAGTCAGGATTCCATTCTATTAAAACAACCCCTCTGAGGCCTTTGCAAGATAATACCTTTGTTCTCCCTTCCTTCCAGCATGTGAAAGGGACTATGGAATTACATCTCCAGGAGCCTAATGAGAAGGGGTTAAATTGTAGATGTTTTCTAATGTTATTGCATTGTTCAACAATACACCTTGGAAACTAGAGAGCTCCTAAGTTCTTTTTTCTTCTTCTTTCAGATACAGTTCATAAACAAATTAAAACATTTTTGAAATATTCTCAGGTGGTCTCCCACGTCATTTAACAGAAAAAATGTGATTGCTAGCCCGAAGCCCATTAACGAATTACAATTAAAATACACGTTGCAAGATGAGAAACTACAGGGACAGTGTAATCACATATTTTAAAATTGAATCTTTTGCATTCCTGAATATACCTCTAGGTCCCTCTAGTAAAACCATTCTCCTCCAATACATGTGGACCTAGCCTCCTTGACCTGAGATATCACCATGCTTAAATTTTCCAGGATAATTCTTAATCTTCAACATTTTACTATTGAGGGGTCCAAGGATCAATATGAGAGAAAATAAATTATAAGAAAAGAGGGAGAATAATGGAACCTATGGATTAGAAATCAGAATTTTGGGCTTTAAGAGACCATGAAGATCATTCATTCTAGGTCTCATGATTGACCAAAACACACGAAAAACAATTACCACGATTTATCCTGTGTGGCACCAAGTTGGGGCCCTGTCAGAGTCTCCAGCTCTCAGGATTAGGTGACTTCCAATGCAAGAACAAGTCCAGCTCCTTTGAGACAGGCAAAGCAGTCGGAGGACTTCAGAGAACCGGTGGCATGGCACCCTGGTAAATAGGACCCTGAGAGAAAAGAAGGGGGTGACTGTGCATTCCAGTCTCTGTCCTTTATGTTTTAGAGCTGCTTATTTAATGTTCCTTAGCAGAAACAGTAGAATGGAAGCATCTCTTTATGGTACCAATTATCACAATTTAGAAAGGTTCATAATTTCAAGTGAACTACCTATGACAAAGCTTTATGCCTTCACTCTACAAATATGTATCCGTGTCTATTACATGCCTGAGGCCAACTGAAACAACACACCTAGTTTGAGAGAATGGCTGTATTTTAAAGTGTCTGGATAGTTTTTCAATATTTATATTAAAATAAGATGCTACATAGAATGCCTTTAAAACAAGAGCGTTGAGATGAGGAGAAGGAAGAAGAAGGAGGAAAGGAAGCACAGAGAGTGAAGAAAGCCATCAGTAAACATGGTACATGCCTACCTTTTCTGCCTCGCACCCTGTAGAGAACAGGAGTGGGCACTACGGGAGCTGAAGTTTAGGGCGTGACCTTTTAACTCTGTGCAATCTTGGCGAAGGCACTTACCTGCTCTCAGCTGCTCAGTTGTACATTGTAGACCAGACTTTCCTTCTCTCCTTGTAGTGTTTCTGAGAACTGCATATATTGTTAAAAGTTCAGATGCATGTGAAAATACTTAGATTACAAAGAAAATATAGACAGATTCATAGAGAACAGGATGACAGCTAAGGTTTGATGGGGGAGGTTAGGGGTTGGAGGGACAGAGAAAAAAGGAAAAAGGATTCGTGGACATGGACGACAGTGTGGTGGTTTTGGGGAGCAGAAGGTGTATAAAGACTAAATGGTAATGGAAATGGAAAAATACCATAAAAGATTTTTTTAAAAAGAAAATTCTTAGATTAAGTTCAACATTCTAAGCTTCCTAACAAATTTTAGAATTACTACCACTTCTCCGTTACACATTGAATTAGTTTTGATAGCTTTCTAATAATTTTTTAAAAGTCAGACTTAAAAAAAATGGTTATAATCACTTAATAGCATGCAGAAGTCTGCAAGCTGATAATCTTTGGGGAGCCAATCAACTTCCTCCTCTAGAAGATACAATGGAATTAGTTCCTTCTAGAAAGCAGATGGCAAAATTCCAAAATGAAATATAAATACCTACACTTTTCTTGATTGCCACGTCTCCTTCATGAGATTATTTCGTGTCACCTACAGCAAAGATGCCCTATTGCTACTCTAAAAATCAGTTTGCGGGAAAGGCATTTTTGATACCTCTAACAATTTTATCCCAGGCTGGAGAGATTAGATTTTTAAAATTCTAAAGTGTGCAGTGTTTTACCTCTAATGGAGCACTGTGTCCTAATATTTTTCCCCTCTCCCCTAGCCCTGTAACTAAAGGTACTTAAATAAATACAACTCTACCTGCCCTGCTTAGATCAAGAACAAAACCTGTATTTGGACACTGAAATCCCATACTCAGTTTCATCAGACAAGCAAAATAGTCACCCACAAATATTTTGCTAGACCTTGGTACACAAGTTTAATGTATGTGCTTAGAAGTTAATGTATTTCTTATGTATTTCTTAAGTGTAGCAAAGAGTATAGTGTAGTTTTTCACAGATACAAGGCTTGTTCCACCAGGATTGGAGTCACCTTATAGGACTCAGAATCTCTTTGGTTGAGCCTGGGAACTTTTAACAAGCACTTACTCTCCTCAATTCTCTTGCCCACTTAAATATGGTAATTATTTCGCATAGCGTACGGTTTGCTGGTCTGAATGTGGAGAAAGGGAAGGCAAAGGCTGGGCAAGTCGGTCAGGCGGGACTGGCATAGAGCAGTGTCAGCACAGGCACTTCTAGGCCCTCCCGTGACGGCGGAAGCTTTTGACCCCCATTCAGATTCTGCTTGTGTCCTTCCAGCCCGTGGAATCTTTTCTCAGCAAGAAGCCCCTGCTTCTTGTAAGCAGTCTCCAATTCCATGGCATAATTTTATGTCATTGTGACATTTGATTACTATAATCTCGGTGAAGAGAGTTGAATGGCTAAGCCACGTCCTCCAGAGAACCAGCATACATCTTTTGGAACGTGACTTAAATTTGAAACGATGCCACCATATGGCCAGTTTCAAAGAAGTCCCTGAGTGGTCTCCACATTCTAAAATCTAGTTGATTTTGATATTGAACAATTGTGACTTTGTTATAACCACAATCAATATTTTCTCACTGTGTAAGTTCACACAAATACTGTAGTGTATTCATTTATTAAATATAAAACATTAATGGAGTTTTATTAGACCACGAACAACAGAACATCCTACTCTAATGGGAAATCATGCCATGATCATTCAAACTACCCAGATAATATCTGAGATTCTATTTCTATTTATTTTTTTTTCAGATTTTATTTATTTTTAGGGAGAAGGGAAGGGAGGAAGAGGGAGAGAAACGTCAATGTGTGGTTGCCTCTCGTGTGCCCCCGACCGGGAACCTGGTCTGCAACCCAGGCATGTGCCCTGACTGGGAATTGACGGGTGACCCTTTGATTCTCAGGCCAGTGCTCTGTCCACTGAGCCACACCAGCCAGGGCCAGTTCTATTTAATTTAATGGATGACACTGTAGTAATATCTTCCTGCTTGTTTAAGTACATTCTTACGTCTTTTCATGGTGTTATGTTTTGGCTAACACAGCAGACAATGACATGTAAACCCATTAAGCCGCCACAGTTGCTATAAGTATGATACAAGCTGTATTCTAATTCCAACAGTATGTTTGCATGGGCTGTCTATCTCTTGGTTGGAAAATAACACTCTCTAAAATAATAAATTATTAAAAGTAATTTTCCATGTAATATTATTCACATATCTAATGAGTAATGTAGCTTAAAGACAACACCACTAGGATTCCCATGCTTATATTAATGAGAAGTAATTTGTATACCTAAAGAAATAAACCATGTAAATAAGCATATATATTTATATCATAATAACTGACCATATTTAATACTTCATACCTTATCTATGCTGTGAAAATATTGATATTGGTAAACTGATAAGGCTAACATTTTAAAAATATGTAGCCAGTGAGTGTTCCATAGTGAAATATTTAGAATTTCTTGATATTTGTCATTATGAATAACGAGGATCCAAATCCTTTATCGGTGTGATTCTATTAGTCAAATTATTACATATCAGTCTAAGTTGGTTGTTGTTGTTTTCATAGCATTAAATTGAATTAATATAAACTAATTATAAGGCTTCAATAAGATAACTCAGCAAACATTTGCAATTGGTATTATTTTGTTTTAACTCTGTAGGTCTTGACATATCTGGAAGGACATGTTCTATAGTTTCCTTTGAGCTAACACAGCTTATATAAATACAAAAAAATAGGAGAAAAAATCATCACACTTATTTGGAGCTTTTTCTTATTTTATGTAGATTATTAATCATTTAAAAATACAGTTGGAAAGATAATAAGCTTCTGTTACGTAGGTCATAGATATTTTGTTCACGAGCTTTCCTAATCAGTTGCACAGAAAGAGCTTTCAATGTTCAGGCCTGATTGAGCTTATTTGAAAAGATTATAATTTTCACACCCATGAACCTGTTTATTATGCACTTCATGAGGAGTGAATTTACAGTTATGATGAAACATTTTATACAGGTAATACTAAGCATGGATATAGGAATATTTTTTCTTCCTAAGAATGAACTCATATAGACAATGAAAACATAAAACAAAGTGAAAGTTTTTCAAAGACCAGACCCAGCTGATTTTTTCCTAAAGTGTTCTTCGAGTGTTCAGGGATAGCAGAATACAATCATTTTACAAGACCTTCAGTTTGTTACTTAAAATGGCAGGGTGATTCCAGAAAATGAAAAATGTTCAATACCTGTGTGAACTTTATCCCTCAAGGTTCTTAGAATTCTATGGCTTCATATTTGTAATCTCACTGCATTGTCTTCGTAGAATGTATTTATAGTGCTAGCATATTGCCCCTTATAAAGGGCACATTCTAAATCTGATGAGTAAATTTGAAAGGAATTGATGGTTATGTTTGATCAAGTTCTTCTCTTCCCTTAAGCAGATGTATTTCTGAAGTACTATCTCCAAGGATATAAAATTTGGGAAATTGTGTTTTACTAGTTATTTAAATTTAGCATTTACATAAGATATTTATACAAAAAGTGGGTTACTTCATTTACATGAAATTATTTGATTTAATTATAACTGCTTCTTTTCTTTTGTTTTTCTTTTATGTTGTTATTAAAATGAAACTGAGAGACCTTATGAATGCTGTCATGATACAGTTCATTGCCAATTTTGAAAGGTTTGACAGTTATACAGCATTGTTTTAAGACTCTTCTCTGGGACAGGCCACAAATAATGTTCTCGATATTTTTGCTTCCTATGATTTAATTAAGAATTTGCTGTGTAACATCACGCATACCATAAGAGGGTTTTTTTTTCACTTATTTTTGTAAAGAGTATGGAAACTTGCTGAAATTTATTTGGAAATATTAAACTTCAGCTAAGTTGTCTGGGACACATTTTCTTAAAATCCAAATGATTTTAAGTTTGCACTACAATGTTCAAAGCATTATACTTTATGTAAAATGTGGATTTGAACAAAACAAATGAGTTACTTAAACAGAAAACAGATAAAGTCTTAAGCAATGAGGTATGAAAGCTAAATTTAAATTAAAGATGACATACTGCCAAAGTGTGACCAATCTTTTGTGTGTAAAGTCATTTCACAATGAGAAAAAGATGAATTTATAAACATTGTTACAGAAGTATGCATACGAAGTAATAAAACACATCGTTAGGCCAGGACAAAGAAAATACCAGTAGCTTTGTTCCATTTTTTTACCTAGGCATGTTCCTTCTACATATTTTATACTATTAGGTTAATTACATGGAGTTACTTGATTAGAATCTTTAATAAATCTTGGAAAGAACTGTAGGTATTAGGAAATATTTATGCCCAGCTATACTCCTGTACAGGTGTCCAGAAATAGTCTAGATATATTACCAGAAGTATCAGCAATTAGCTATATACCATCAGAGTTCAGCTCTGTGTCCCACTGATTTTTGCTCCTCCTCTATGAGAAATGACTTTGGACTATATAAATTCCAGATACAAGCCACAGCAAGCTCTGATGAAGAACTTTACATGCTCCTTCAAAATGGATTTGGAAGAGAAAAGCATCAAAGGTTTTCTTACTGAGCATCAAAGATTATTATGGAACTCTAGTAATTATAACCTGTGATATCTGCATAGGAATAGATAGGTTAATGAAATCAGATAGAGAATTTAAGAAAAATAAATGCATATCTATCAATAATTGAATCTGAAAAATGAAATAAACAAGCAGAACAGACACAGAATCATAGGTACAGAGAATGTTTTGATGATTGTCAGATGGGGGGTTGTCATGTGGGATGGGTAAAAACGATGAAAGGATTAAGAAGTACAAACTGGTAGTTACAGAATAGTCGTGGGGATGGAAAGTACAGCATAGGGAATAGAACAGCCAAAGAAGATACATGCATGACCCGTGGACATGGACAACTGTGTGGGGATGATGGCCTGAAGGAGGGGATGTGCTGGAGGGGGATGAAGGGGGAAAGTTTGAGACAACTGTAGTAATGTAACAATATAATATAATTTTAAAAATTACCACTGATAAAAGGAAACCCAAAACATTTAACCAAGACAGGATTACAAACTGGATAAACTTTTCCAAAAACTTTGGTTAAATAGAACAAAAAATAAAAGTAAAAATAAAAAACACTACAAGCAAAATAAAATAAAGTAAAATATTTTCAAAAACTTTTTGAGTCAATTAAAAAACTAAATTGAAAAACTGGATGAAAATGTGGGAATATTTCTGTGAAGCAGAGATATTTTCTTAAACATTATAGGTTTATTGTAAACCATTAGACAATGCAAAAATTATTCATTTTAATTAAAAACTATATACATTATAGTTTAACGTAAAAGTAAAAAATGTAATTACAGTTTTATTTTAAAAAATTAGAAGTTTAGAAGCCAAAGTTGAGGGAAGGAAACTGTCTTGAGCCGTTTTCCTCCACACTCTTTGTATGCTGTTCTGCCCCCTAAGGACTAGCCTGAGGTATTTTTGTGTTAATTGTAGTGTAATCAGTAGGCCGAGTCAAGCTTGTCGTGTGCTTTTTCAAGAAAAGTAATGAAATAAAAGAAGCAAATGATTACTAGGATTGCTGGGGTGATCTCATTGAAAGGTATAAAAATGTCAAATCACTATATTTTACACCTGCAACTATGTTTAAATAAAAAAGTAAATTTAAAAAAATGAAATGAAAGACAATGTGCCTGAGGGGAGGTTTGATAGATGTTCAAGCCAGCATTCAGTGTTTTCTTGGCTATTCTGGGTATTCAAGGACCCATTTAACATTAGATTCTTCTTTAAAAGTCAGCCCTGGCTGGTGTGGCTCAGTGGATAGAGCGGCGGACTGAGAACCAAAGGATTGCTGGTTTGATTCCCAGTGAGGGCACATACCTGGGTTTCAGGCCAGGTCCCCAGTAGGGGCACTTGAGAGGCAATCACACATTGATATTTCTCTCCCTTTTCCCCTCTTTAAAAATAAATAAAAATGTAAAAAACAAAACAACAACAAAAACTTGAAAGGTATTTGTGTTATCCTCCAGCTCTCAGAAATCATTATGGTCATTTCTAGTTCTAATTCCATAAGAACAGAAAAAGGGAGGTTAATTTTACTATCAATTTTAAGCCCAACCTATTCTATCAGGAACTTACATTCATTACCCTGAGAAAAAGAGGAATTAAGAGAACCAAAATTGCTGAAAAAAATAGCTCTCAGGGTTACTGTATATTTTGCAGAATTACAAGGGCCCTGAATCAGGTCATCTGTGGTTTGGGTGACAATACTAAACTTTTGTTACAATTCTGTGTAGTTAATGTCACTGTAGTATTTGCCCCTAATAAATTAGAAGGAGTTATCCCAAAAGAGCTTACATGTGAGATTCTCAGAGATTAAACTGGTACATTTCTTTGTTCTTATTTTCTTCTAGAAACATTTGCTTCAAAAGATGTATAATCCAGGAAGTTGTTATGGATGTATTGCCTGAACTCACATGTCTAGTCTGTGTAAATTAGTACGTTTTGGGTTGACAGATTGTTGTCAAGAATGTGAGAGCACATGGTATCCTTGTGCTTGGAGCATGGTAAATATTCATTACATACTTTTTAGTGTCATTTTATAAAACATGTTACTACCTTTCATTTTTCCTCTCCAGTTTTTTCCCCAAATATGATAAAGTTTGTTTGAAAAATAGTCAACCATTTACCTATAGTTTATTTTTCAAATTTGAAACCACCTTCTTACACCATTCAGAAGAATAAACTCAAAATGCATTAAAGAGCTAAATGTTAGACTTGAAACCATAAAAATCCAAAAAGAAAATATAAGCAGTAAAGTTATGGACATTTATTGTGGCAATATTTTTTCTGATATATCTCCTCTAGCAAGGGAAATGAAAAATAAACAAATGGGACTACATCAAACTAAAAATTTTTCACACAGCAAAGAAAATCATTAACAAAATGAAAAGACAATCCACTCAATAGAAGAACATATTTGCCAATAATACATCTGTTGATGGGTTAATATTTAAAATTTATAAAGAACTATAAAACTCAACACCAAAAAACCCTAAACAATCCAATTAAAAAATGGGCAAAGGGCCTGAATAGATATTTCTCCAAAGGTGACATACAGATGGCCAATAGGCCTATGAATGATGCTCAATCTTTAAATGAATGCAAATTAACAATGAGATATCACCTCACTGATATTCTGACACCTGTCAAAATGGCTGTCATCAATATATTCTGACACCTGTCACATTGTATATCATGAGTAAATAACAAACAATAAGTATTGGCGAGGATGGAAGAAAAGAAAACTCTCATGCACTGTTGGTGGAAATGAAGGTTGGTGCAGCCACCGTGGAAAGCAGTACAGAGTTACCTAAAAAAATTAAAAATGTTACTGTCTTATGACCCAGTGATTTCACTTATGAGAATATATCTGAAGAAACCCAAAACAGTTAATTCAAAAGAATATAAGCACCCCTATGTTCATTGCAGCATTATTCACAATAGACAAGATTTGGAAGCAGCCCAAGTGCCATTTAGTAGATGAGTGGATAAAACGGCTATGGTACAATTACACAAGGGAATACTACTTGGCTGTAAAAAAAGAAGGAAATCTTATACTTTATGATAGCAAAATGGACCTGGAGAACATTATGCTAAGTGAAACAAGCCAGTCAGAGAAAGACAAGTGATTTCACTCATATGAGCAAAATGGACTAACAAGCAAAATAGAGACCATCTCATAGATAGCAAGCTGACAGCTCTTGGGGGTGGGGGTGCCTGGTGAGGGGAGTGGAATGATTGAGCAAAAAGAAAAAAGAAAAAAAAACTTATACAGAGAACAGTATGATGATTGCTGAGAATGACGGAGGGTGTGTGGGGAAGGAAGTGAAGGAGGGTGCAGTGGGGATCAGTGGTGATGGGAGGAGACGACTTGGGATTAGTAAACATGCAATACCATGTACAGGTGTTGTACTATAGAATTGTACACCTGAAACCTGTATAATTTGGTTAACCAGTGTCACCCAATAAATTAAATTGAAATAAAAAAAAGTAAAACCCACCAATTATAGATCTAAAAAATACATTAAATAAAATATGTCAATTGCTGAAAATTAACTTGACTTTTGCACTACTTTTGCTCATGACTTGTAGTTTGATCTCTAGCCATTGTTGGCCAGAGAACTAGATGAAACAGTTCTTTTAATTCCTGTCAGGAGTTTCTTGGAATCTTTCAACTACCCTTGTTTGATTTGGTTCAAATCAGTAGGAATGTTCTTGTCTTTGGTTGGCTTAGCTGTAGTTTGTCTGTATGTCTGGCTTACATTCTATGTGCCATGTTTTACATGACAATATGGAGGTTTTGATTCTGAAAAACTTTAGGAAAATCTTCATATGGAACTAGGTAACATTAACCTATTTTCCTTGCACACCAGGGTAACCCAGATCTCTCCTTTGGGAGAGGCAGGAGGTCGTTCTGGAAAATGTCCTGAGTCCCAATGACTTTTAATATTTGCTGTGGACTCCATCCTTGTACTCTCTTCACACTTTTCTAAATATGATCTCGACTCTTGACCTGAATGAATGGGCAGTGTTCCCATGGCACTTCTGTTTTACATACTGAGCAGATTGAGTTGTTCGCAATGCAACTTCATTGTTAAACTGTGACAGAATTTTTTTTTCCTTGTACAATAAATGTAGTCTCAATTTAAGAACATAGGTTGCTAGAAATCTTGGTATGGTATAGGCTGAATTTAAAATCTTCCTGACATTGACAAAATAGCAATGATTTTTTTTTAATAGCAAATAAAATCAGTAACATAGTACCTTTGGGATTTTAGGCAGAGTCAATCCTGAGAACTTCATTCTTCTTTAATTTACATTTTAAGTGCTCATCAAGGCAGGTGGCAATGAATTCAGAAGACAGAGACTACAATGATTTTTCTTTTCTCTTGAACTAGGGCAATGTCTTCAAGGTCATACAATATATTATAATTTTTAAATTATTAAATCATCATTTTTCAGAGTATCGAGCAAACATTTTGCGGTTTAGATACAAAGTCAGTCTTTCACACCGAGCATATATTAAATTCTAATCTTTAGCTAAAATTTTGCAGTATGCAATAAGTTACACTCATCATAGTTAGGAGAAATTAATAAAAAAACCCAAAAACTAAGATCAATGTGTTTAATTTTAGTTTGCATAATTCTATTTGTGACTTATTTTGAAAAGAATTAAGTAGTTTTTGTAACTTTCAGTTTATTTTACCATGACTACAGACATTCCTTAATTTTTTCTTGACCGTAATATTGAAAATGGAAATAAAATTATAAAGAAAAAATGAACTCCATTATTCTGGTTAGATTTTTCTTTTATGAATTTAACATACTAAATCTGTGGTATATCAGTTTAAGAGATCAGGTGAGTGAAAGAAAATAGAAAAGGAGACGGCCAGAGGAGGGCTAGAAAGATGAAATGAAATCATGAAAATATTGTGTGATTGAAGTTAAAGGTAGAAGGGGTTAAGTAAATGTGCCACTTCTGTCTGAGTACTTTTAATAGATTAGCTAGTAGAAGATGGATTACAGTAGATTGAGAACTTTAATGCGTTAAGATCAGTTTATGAACAGAGGCAGTAGTAAAATTTGTATCTTTTGACTTTTAAACTGTTGTTCTTGCCTACTGATAGCATGCTGCTGCTCAGCATTAAAAATACTTTAGGTACAATTTTTAAAAATACATATTTTCACTTTATCAACCATAAGAAGAAAAAGTACCTATTTTGATGTCAGATTTCTGTGCAAATAAGCCCAAACTCAGAAAGTCAACATTTGAAATAAATTGCATCAAAAAATATAGGCAGAATACTGAAGTCGCTTCTTCCTATGATCTTGTTGCACATAAGCCACGTGGACACGCAGCAGAGAAAAGCTAAGTGCGGCGTGCTGGGATATATTGCATTATCTTGCCATGTTATAACATGATTTTAACCAGTCGTTTTACACCCTGTCATACACCATGGCATTCAGCAAGGCAGAAGATTGATGGCCCGTTATGTACACGTACCAAATTATGTAATCCAGAGCATTATGATCAAATTTATTTTAAAATAACTCAGGTTATTCATTGTAAAGAAGAAACAGCAAATGATTTCATAAGCTATACAAAGAATTGGAGAAAGTTTATTTTTTTAATATTGCCTATGCATTGAAGAGTGTCATAAAAATGTACATATGTATTTAATTTAATTTCAAGCTATACATAAAACACCTTTTGACTCTTGGATCATGAATATACTATAAAGTCTGGGGAACTTTTTAAGGAAATTGAATATGAGTCACCCTATGTTGTATTGTTTTTTTCTAAGTTTGAGGCACCAGTGTAGACAATTTGAAGTCCTGCCTATTGTAAGGTTATAAAATTTAAAGAAATTCCTTGGTTAAGTCAGCTAGACCCAAAGGTTCATTCTGTTTTATAGCTGTCAAAGCTGCTTAAAAAAATATGTGTATATATATGTATGTATGTATTCTTTGCTATATATAACTGTATATAACTATAACTCTAAACATTTGTATGATTATGTTACTATTTCTCTCATTATATATAAATGTGTACTTATTAATTTATATATATTTATATTTTTATGTAATTTACACATTAATATATTTTTATTAAATATATTTTATATAAATATTAAAACTTTTATTTAACTGCAGTTGTATAAATGCAACTGTAACCATCTCTATATAACTTTAACCATAAATTTATATAACTATCTTTCCTGTGAAGATCATTGTGATGAAAAAGGTATAAACAAAATTTTTTTCCGAAAGAAGTACTTAAACAGTATGATTTTGTAAGGTCAGTGATACCAATATCCTTTCAGTGGACTTTTGGAAACTCTAGTGAGTAATACGTACACAATTGTTGGGGCTCATGGAGATGGAGCTTCTGAACAGGTCCTTAGACACTAAAGCATTTGTACATATGTGTTTTTTCTTTCCATAGTGAATGGATCCTAGTCAGGGGTTCTTCAGTATTTAAGAAAATGCTATACTCAGAACCAGGACAGCTAGCTGTATCCTATTTTCATAATAGGCACAGTTTTTGTTCTCACTGGTTCTCATTTCCCTCACCTATATAAAGAAGGAGTTACTCTAGATCTCTAATATGTTTTTCAGCTCTGTTGTGTTTGTTCTGTATTGTACTTGAATATTTTATTTGAAATGTTTTCATTATTCTAGAAGAGTTCATATACATGAAACATCAGTAGTTGTACAAAGCAGAGATAATTTTGTAAAACAAATAACTACCACCTAAAATGCTTTTTCCATAATGTGGAATTTTCATTTGTTAAAAGCAGGGTATATAAATCTTTTTAAAAAATAAATATTTTTCAGCATGAGTACTTTCTTCTAATGCAAGTTTAAATTTTCCATTTTACAGTGCAGTCCCTCTAAAATGGCAATGAATATGTTTTATCTACGCTGAGCTTCTTCCAGCCTCAGATCAAGCTGGCTATTGAAAGGTGTAAGTGATTAGAATCTGCAGTTTTGTTCTTCCAAATCAATGACTCAGATGTCATTGAAATTAAAGTTCCTCCTTCTTTGAAAGGGTGAAATTAATTATCGTAATTCTCATTATTTAACACTTTATTCTATTCTTATCCCAGATGTTGAGGAAAAATGCGTACTATACATGTTATAATCTTTCAGTATAGAGCATTATATTTTTGGATAAAGTTTTGGATGCTTTCACCATGCTCACTAATAATCATACAATCAAGAACTGAAGAAATTCCATGTCTACTGCTGGTTTCACATAGATTTGAAAGACACTTCCCCACACAGTCTGGACACAAAAGTCACATGGCTATTGTTCTCTCATTATCATCCTGTGTCTTCACTTACCTTGATCTAAAGGAAATATAAGTGAAAGATTCTCTTTGCAAGGAGTATTCAGTCTGAAAAACTGGCTTTTTTTTTTCTCTCTGTGTCCACTTTTTTACAGGCTGTCTCTTTATTTCTGCGACATCATGTGTGGGGTTTTTTTTGTTGTTGTTAATTTTTCAATTATTTTACATTTATTATATTAGTTTCAGAGGTATAGCAGACTGGTTCAACAATCATATACTTTACAAAAGGGTTTCCCTGGTATTTCAAGTACCCAGATGGCACCATATATAGTTATTGCAATATTATTGACTATATCCCCTGTGCTGTAATTATGTGTGTCTTAAAAGTAGAATTATATAACAGGTCCATGGCTGTGTTTGATTGGAGTCAGCCTTGGGTTCAGATACCAGTTGTGACATTAACCAGCTTTCTAAGCTTGGACACTTTATCTTGATAGCTTCTCTTTCCTCATAAATTGGTTCAGTGTAAGCAATAAAACCCATGAGAAAATACTTTTGGATAATCATATACCACAAGTTACCATCCCAGTATGCCTCCTAGGATATATGTGATCTTTTTTCTTTTGCTGTTCTCCCTTATGGTTATACAATATGATTGAAATGACTCTTAGCTTTTGTGTTTAGTTTTGTGCTTTAATTAGAATGAGTATGTAAAGTTAGTACATTGATGGAGAGAATCCACTGCCCATAATAAAACTGGATTCTTTGGAAAATGATTTTTCTAGAAGAAATGTGTTAGAATTCATCCACAGAGTTCAAAGAAGTGGGTGTGAAGTTTGAATGGGTAAAAAAGATGAAAACAGTTGGTATAACTGACTTGCCTGATGGATACAAGGGAATATAAGAGACTTCTCTCTGGTCCTTTTAATTTCAGTTGAGCTGAGGCATAACAACGTTGTCTGTATTTGACAAGGGAGGCTTTTCCAAAGGAACTTTCCATTACAAGCCTAATTTTGATGCAGGTGGAAAAAAACAAAAAAGCTTTTTGTGATAACCATATGTATTTTATAGCTTAATTTAAGTCAGTTTTAATGATTTTTTCAACTATGTGAAGAATATTAATAATTTCTTATTGTATACTACTCTTTTGTTAATTACTTATCACCATTAATTCATTTATTTATTTATCTGAAAAATATTTATTGAGCTCATGCTATATGCTAGGTACTGCTGTAATTCACACAAGTGATTAACAAAGTCCTGTCTTTATAGAGTTAACATTCTGGTTGGATGTAGAGAATAAGCCAACAAACCAGTAAAAATATAATAGATCACATAGTAAGAGCTATGGCTTCCAGTCAGTCCATAACAATGAAAAATTCATTTTTTTCCAAATTTACTATTTCACTATTTTTATTTTTTCTACCTCCTAGTTGCATTTTATCTTCTATTTCAACTAAGCCTGCCTGAGGGCTTAACCTTTTGACTTCTTCTCTGTTACCTCTTCCTACTCATATACAGATTAGATGATGTAGAAATGTTAAGAACCCCGAACAGGTATGTCTAGTCCATACCTCTTTGCTAAACTTGTTTCCCATATCCTAATACTTACCCCATATCTTCAATTGGGCTACCAAAAGGCATCTCAAAAAACAAATTGTTCTTTTTTCTCTCAAACTTGTTCTTCCCCATACCCTCTCGAGATCCGTGAGTCTACTCTAAGCTGGTACAGGTACTAGACTATAAAGGGTCATAAATTCTTCTTACAGATGGGGCTCAACTAAGGCAATTGGTTTTGCTTAGGTCACGTAGCATGACACAGTGAGTTTCTCTGTCTCACAGAATCTGTAGGATACCAAAAGAAAAAGGCACTAATGACTACTTAAGTCACCTGCTTGTTACAGAACAGAGCAAAGAGAGGTCTGTGGAAATTAAGAGATATGCTAGATTGTGACAGAACCAGCTCAGTGTGCTTCCTTCTATAATTATATGAGGATGGCAGCCTTTCTTCAATCAATAACCACAGTGCAAAATAAAAAGTCATGCAAGGGAGACATGTAAAAATTGCAGCGGGGAGTAGCAAAGTCTGTGTGAGACTGGCAGAAAAAGTTTCGCAAAGGAAGTGACTGGAGCTGTCTCTTGAAAATCCTACATAATTTTTCAGGATAGAGGGAGAACCAGTGAGGGTACTACAGATGAAACCCTCAGGAGACTTGACTTCTCTGAAACCTTTGTAATGTTGAGAATGTGGGGGATTTGCTTCATCTTGACATTCTTTCCAATCAGGCACAAAACCACAGACAACCTCCTTCCCCATCTAAAATGCTACATTTTGTTCCTAAGGCAATACTTTAACCCTCTTAGTTTGTTTTCCCATGTGATGGGAAGTGAGATTCTAGAGAATGTGTAAACAAATCAAAAGCTCTCAAACTTGAATCTACTAAATAACGTAACTGCTCTAAATCCTACTGCCATAAGCAGTATACCATATGGTAAAAGAAAATAGTGTGATTCAGAGAAAAATATTATTTTTGAAGAAGAGGAACCTCTGTTCATTACTTTGCCATTTTTAAGTCTAACTTTGTTCAATCTAATGTTAGGCAGATACTTTTTTAGCTGCATATGCATTTTGTTTTCTCAGAGTTATTAATGTGGTTGTTTTTCATGCTTCCATATAAATGTTGAGGTTACAAGAAAAAGTCATAGGATCATTATTGCACCATCTGTTCTAGCTGGTTTGTTTTAGTCATATGCTTTTCAGTGTTCTCACTGAGCTGTCAACAATCTGCCAATTAATTTTGAAAACCTAACAGGTTGTCAGAGGTTACTCTACTGAGAAAGTGAGCTCACCAGCCAGTATATCATGTGATTGCTAACTGCTGATTTACAAACAATTTCCAGAATACCTTTTGTGGATGAGTAAATTTTTAAAGACATAATAATGACATCTTTGGATCCTATAGCTGAAGAGAGCTAAGAATATGATAATTTGCTTCTGAGCATACATGAAGAAGAACCATCTTTTTGTTTAGGTTATAACTATATAATTGGATTCAGTTATTTTTCTTAGTAATATTTTAATGAAGACTCTCTTACAAGGTAGATAAACATAGAAACTAGTCCTTGTTCTTTGTCTTGTCTAACACTACGCTGCTGACTTCAAATGCCTATCTGTAATAGAAATCGGAGTTCTCTTAAAATAAGTTATCTGACTTTTACTATTAGTTCTGTTTCACTTTATCTGTAATACCAAGTGAATTACTCCAGCTGTGTGATAGCTTTAGCTGAAATAAATTGTGTATATTATATTTTTATTTTTGTACAGCTTTTTATTAAGAAGTTTTAGACTTGAAAATCATAACACTATCAATAAAGAAATTAATCATGGTTAACAATGTAGGAGATGTTAATTACAATAGTACAAGGTTGCATATACTGTATCAAAGATTTATACACTGACTTAGTTTTGTAAACTTTTTATGAAATTTCTTAAAGCATATATTTCTAGCCTATGGCCTTTGTCAGAGAAAATATTTCAGCAGATAGTTGATCAGTGTATGGTCAATGTATGGAAGTTTATTCACCCAATATATATGAAAGTTTTGGTCATTTTCAAAATAAATTGCTAATTTATTGTACATTTTATAGTGGATGAAATATATGTAGCCATATGTGTATATATTTGGCCACACATATACATATGTATATAGACATATATATGTATAAATATATATGTGTCTGTATTTCTGTGTGTAGAAGAAGAGAGAGAAGAGAGAAAGAGAACTCCTTACATGAGCAATATGAATGCTTTTAGGAAATTTATGACCTCGCCGTTACCCACAGTGATGAAAAAACAGAGTTCTTGTCATGCCTCTTCCTTCCCCCTCCTGGTTGACAACAGAAGCAACATAGTATTCAGATACCCAAGAAAATAGTCCTTCACCTGGCTTACCCCAAGAACTTGCTTTATTCTTGGACTCTATCTTGGATTTAAAATATTTCATTCATTTGTCTTATAAACATATATTTATATCTCAGAGAAGGATAGATTATACATCAAAATGACAGCAAAGTGATGGATTGCAAATAAAAATATTTCATTTTCTCAGGTTAGTTTTTGGATGTTTTTTAGCCGTAGTGAAAATAGGAGTTCATTCAGTATTATCAGAGTGCAAGAAAACACAATCCTTCTTTTACCCTTGAATGCAAGATGACGTTCATTTATGTTTATTTATTGGGTGTCAAGTAAGTACCAGGTGATTTGCTAGACCTACATAATATAATGCTGAGAAAAAACTGCCTCATGTTCCCGCATTAATAAAATTTGAAGGAGAAGACAGATATATGTATAATCTAGTGAAGAAGGTCAACATTCAAGCAATCATATTAATATTGTATAATTATAAACACATGCTCTGAAATAAAGGAAAACTGATCTATGGTTGTGAGTGACTAGGAACTCTGACTCGGGCATGGTGTTATGGGAAATGATTCCTGAAGGATATATTTGATATGTGAAAGTCTTAGGTTAATAAATGGGAAGGAAAAGATTGCATTTCAAGTGGAGGAAATAGCACACCAAAGCCGATAGCAGGAATGGACAAAAAACTGAATAAGGTTAGTGTGGCTAGAGATCAGTTATTTAGAGGAAGAGAAAAGACATCTAAACCCTGGACTCTTGAGACTTGTAGGCTATATCAGTAATTTTGCTTTTATCTTAAAGCTAAATGAATAAATCCTAAAATTACTGACAAGGGCAATGACGTTATGATGTTTGGATTTGTTGTGATCACTCAGGCTGTTGTGAGGTAAATGGATTGAGGGTCCACGTGCATAAATGTGGGAGGACAGCAAGGAGGTGATATTAAGAAAGAAGCGGTGCTGACAGCTTGAGCTAGGGTTGTGACAACTGAAAGCTTGGAGAAAAACTAATGTTTAAAAGATATATTTTGAAGGTAGAAATAACAGAACTTACTGATAGGTTTAGAATGAAAGGTAAGGGAGCTGACAATATTAAGGATGTCTCCTTTGTTTCTGCTTGAGTCAATGGATGAATGAAAATCAAAGAAATCCTGACTTCACATGGTGGGGGTGTACTATGAGGAGATGCTTTGGAAGCATAGAGGTGGGGCTGTTAAGCAGGCGAGCTATCCCAGTCTGGGGATTAGGTGGGAGCAATACATGTATCTAAAACAATAGACTATGTTGGAAAAACCTAGGCCGAGTGAATGGAATAGGATAAGTGCTAACCATGAGAGTTGATAAAATATAATATTTAATAGCAAAATAAAAGAGTCAGATTAACTCAAAAAATAACTGAAGAAATTTTATAAATTCTATAGAAACAAAGGAGGGAAGTCTCATAGACACCAAGTAAAGTGACTGTTTCCTAAAAAAAGAACTGTTATATTGATAGCGACATAGAAACATGTTTGAAGTGGACTATGGTCAGACAATGGACAGAATGAAACATACAACTCTTCACTTACAGCGTTAATCGAAGTTACTCAGGAAGTCAAATGTACAGATTGGCTCAGGGGGAGAAAGAGCTCCTCTGTTGCCACAGTAAGTACAAAGGTGTGTTGGTGAAAAGAGCGAAGTAAAATATAATTGAACTCAAAGCAGAGGCTTAGTTTGTATATGATAATAAATTTATACCATCTTACAATTTTCTTGTATATCCAAAAACATAGAACATTGAAGAGTCATGGGGATTTTTGTTTAAAGCACTTATAAAGCAATTTTCTAGGAGATCCCTTTTTATATTTTATCTTTTTAATGATGATGATGATGATTTTTACTTAAGGAGAGTCCTTTCAGATACCATTAAGAAAATGTATTCATAACTTAATAAAACCCATCAACATAATTTCTGTTCCAGCTTAGTTTATTAAGTACCTACCATAGAAGACTCTCTTCTTAGCCTCTCACCCTTCTTTACCAGTGAATTATAATAGTATTGGTTAAGCACTATTCACCAAACGTGGTCAAAGAGGAATTCAAGATTTATAAATATGTTGACGATTGTATTCTGTATGGATGCCTAGAAAATTATCCATGGTTTAGTGTTTTCTTTTTCTTTATTTAATTTTCTTTCAAACTGATTTTATTATTTTTCTTTCTCAATACATTTTTATTGGTCCCTATATTCTACTTATTGAATGTTGCATAGGGCTGTATGAGTGAAAAATGAAAACAGTATTATGATGAGG
The DNA here is from genome assembly GCA_004026545.1 of Mormoops blainvillei. NCBI lineage: Eukaryota > Metazoa > Chordata > Mammalia > Chiroptera > Mormoopidae > Mormoops > Mormoops blainvillei. The sequence goes on along the minus strand of PVJD01000180.1, from coordinate 298,549 downwards.
GGAATTATAATTTATATTTGGAGATGCTTACCTATTATGGATTCAGTTGGAAATTGCCAGTAATTTTTTATTAGAGCTGTGGAGATTTCTTTGTGCTATTTAATACTTCTTAATAAGTTTCTTGAATATATAATATATTTTCTGATTACTTGTAATGTTACTTTTCATAGGTGAAAAGCAAAAAGGATGTTTAAGTGCTGGTCAGCTGTTTTGGTTCTTGGATTCATTTTTTTGGAGTCAGAAGGAAGGCCAACCAAAGAAGCAGGATATGGCCTTAAATCTTATCAGCCTCTAATAAGATTGCGACACAAGGTACAGTCACTATTCTGAACTTTCTCATAGTGCCTAGCAATTAGGAACTAAACTGATAGTTTTCTGGTCTATTATTTACTCAAGAGTACTATTTCAGAATATGCTTTCAGAATATAATCATGAAAAATTCACATTTTAAAACATAAAACGATAGTAATTTTGGAAATTTACAGTTTTGGGAATTAAATCCTTCTAGATAAAGTATAGAGATGGCTCATTTAAAATGTATTATTAAAGTTAGCAAATAGAAAAAGTTAAAGTTAAGTTAGTAAATAGAAATATATTTATAAAAATAAGTAAATGTGTTAAGATCTAAGCAATGGGATAATTACTATTATTTCCACATTAATTTTAAGCTTAAAACTTTTTAAACAAAATCGAAAGTGTTACACTCTTAAATTTGCCATAAAGATAAACAATAAAGGAAGTCTATACTATGAGGAAATATATAGTTGATAAAGAATTATTTTTTGTAAAAGTAATTAAATTTTAATTTTATCAGAAAATCATAATTTTGGGTTGTCTAATGTTATTTGAATACTTAACATCTTTATGTTAAATAATTTCAAGTATAAAATAAATTGACATTTAGGCATATGTAAATTGCATAGTTTATATGCAGATCATGATACTGTAAATAACAAACTCAACTAAATCTTTATTAAATTAAATATAAGTTTGTAAAATATTTTGTTTTCATAGAAAGTAGAAAAGAGACAAGAAGCATGCTAATTATGAGAGAAAATAAATATTTTTAAAATTTCTTATACTACTTGTCTTTGAAAAACCCTTTTAAAATAAACAAATATTAATTTTCACTTTTACATTCAACACATGCCTTTGGCATTTATATTTTATACACACACACACACACACACATATACACGTATATATGTGTATGTATTTTTTTTGCTGAAATTCCTTCATAATATTATAATGTTTTAATGAAACAGTGAAACTTGATTGGGGCTTTTATGTGGCAGACACTAGCCTAAGATCTTAATTGTATTATTTTATCTTCAAAACAACCTTATGAAGATGTACCTATCTTCATTTTATAAATTAGAAATCAAAAGTCTTAGAAATGTTAAGGGATTTTCTAAATACATAAATTTATTACATGTATTAATTGGATAGGCATAACATGCAGAATAGGTCTGATAGCCAGGAAAAAAAAGGTAAGTAAAATGCAAAAGTATGCTTTAATGTCAAATATCGTTGTAGAAATTTAGTCACATGCAAAAACACTAAGTTCTTAAAGTTTCTGGTCTGAGTAAAAACAACTGGAGTATTGGCCTTGTTCCACTAACTTTCAATTATCAGCCATGACCCCTACTTCATGGACTAACAATCAGTTTTATCCCAGCCCGATACTTAGAAATAGTAATTCCTTTGTGAATACTGTCAAAACACAATTTTAAGACAACATATTGGTTCATACTGCAACGTACCCAGTGAATATTTATTCAGTGCTGTGTGTCTGCCCAAAGTTGTGCATCTTGAGGTCAAATCTATGCCTTTTTAATCCTTTTATTCCTGTGTCATGAACACAGTAGATACTGTTTCACTGAATCTCTGTGAGCCTTTGTCTCTAAAGAATTAGAAGTAATACATGATTGCTAGTATTTAAAACCAAGAGGCAGAGAACGTCATGGTGGTACTCACTCTGAAACAACTTGGGACAGAAGTGAAATTAAGCTATAAAAGGCATTTTTAAGTGAGTGTGTATGTGTGTGTCTGTGTGTGTGTGGCAGTGTGTGTTTAACAGGAGTAAAGAAGCACCCTGAGTTGTCCAAGCCCCTGCAAGAACCACTAGATAATTTCCAATCACACCCAACCCCCACCTGACCACTGGTAACTACCTTTGCTTCCCAAAGAACTTGAAAATTAATCTCATTATAGCCTTTATTTTTTGTTTTTATCAGTCATTATTTGGATTTCAAAAATATCTGGTCATCCTTTTTTCCACTGATTCTCATTCCAGTTTGGCTTATATGTCACTTGATTGGTGAGGCTTTCCCAAACCTTAATTGAAAATGGAAAAACCATAAACATTCTCTCTCCCCCTTTCTACTTATTTTCATCCATAGAACTTATCACCATCCCTCAAGATATATATTTCACTTATTTATTAGTTTGTTGGATGCTTCCTTCCATTACACTATTCATTTGGCTGTACCCCAGCACCTAGAACAGTGTTTGGCAGATGGTAAACACTCAACAAATATATATGAAATGAATAACTCCATCTGCTGACTAGAATAAGACTGAAATCAAGATGGTATATGTATTTTTATTAAGTAGTCGATTATATATCATTGTATTATATAGTTAATTATAATTAATTCATATATAATTGTATCAATTAAAATTATATTAATTAGGTATAATTTTTTCTAAGATTTTATCAGAGCTACATCAGAACAATGCTTAAAATAATTTTATATATATTATTTTAATAGTATTGTGTAATATTTCCCCTTATTTTTTAACCTAGTCTATGTTTAAATTGCAAAAAAATATAAATGTCTTTAAGACTGAGGGAATGCATAGAGACTTTCTATTGGGATTAGGTTTCATTAATATTAAGTATGAGTTATTGACTAGAAAAGTAAAACACGGGAAATAAATACAGTAGATCTCTAGTTCTGCTGAAACGTTTTCCATTTTTTTCCCCGAGAACTTTTAGTACTTTGAATCTGAACCAGTATATGCATTGAACTTGTTCTTACCAAATATTTGAGTGACAACTGTGTAAGGAGTCCTCTCTTGGGAGCAAAAATTGAAATGTGAGACTTATTTCTGAGATTACATAGATGTATTATAGATCTAAAAGTAAACATATGTACGTATTTATAAAGTTTGCAATAATATATACACATGAATATGATTGAAAATATATTTGTGTCCCAAGATAAGCACAAGCAATATATAAATGCATTTTTCTAATTATAGAAGCCTTAATTATAATCCACAGTATATGTCTGAGAGAGTTAATCATGTATTTCATGCAATGTGCTTATCCAACAAACATTTATATAATATCAAATGTAGGAACTCATTAGCACTCTAGAATTTTAAAATGTACTTACCACATTCCAGTCCCCAAAGCGGTTGTCTTATTTGTTATTATTTAAAAATAAGCAGTGCATACTTATATTGTGCTAGGTGCTTTCATATACATTAATTATTATAACTTAATCTTATAATAGTCCTGGGATGCAGGGAGTATTATTTCGGTTTATCTAAATATTATTAAAACCCAGAGAGGCAGGGTAACTTTCCTAAAGACAAGAGAGGGAACAGACAGAATCAATGATGTCAGTAAGAGACAGATAAAAGCAAAGGTAGACAGAGATGGGGAAAGGAACCAGAAAAAAATGATGGTGATGAAGGCAAAGCAACATCACATTGACCTTTGGGCTCAACATCTAATGGTCTTTCAGATTGTTCCTCCTGCTCCCCCATAAGCACAACCAGAGTATTCTCCTGTTCATTTATTTCTTAGCCAGACTGACACATCTCCTCCTGTAGAAGGTTGCTGTAGCTCTGTTTAGGGCCAGCTTCTCAATGAAAACTCACCGGGAAGCAATAGTTAACCACCATAACTGCTAGTGTGTAGCTAGGAATCTGGGTGTTGAGCATAGTTTGTAACTGTTAATTGCCGTGTGCATGGGTGATAAACTTCCTGAAGTCTCCCACATTTTGAGCCATCAAAAGCATTGGTGTACTCAGGGGAGCCTTAGTATAACTCAGCACCATCAGGCATTTAGTGTATACGAGGTACTCTGTGAGGTTCGCTCTGTACATTTGGTCATTTGGTTGTGAGTATTCCCATGTGGTAAGTGGTTTTATTGCAGTTTTATCGATGAGGAAACTGTCTTTCACAAATGTTTAGTAACCATTTAATATCGCACACTGAGTAAGTTAGGAAGCAGGATTTAGGATTTAGTACACAGAATATAAAACCTAACACAAGTTACATAATGAGTACTTTTGGTATTAATTTGACCTGCATGCAGTGTATGTCCTGTTCTCCCCTCATTCTGATTCCATGGTAATAAGACAGAATTTTAGTTCTTGGTCCCCTTGTGGTTGGATGAAACTATGTGTCTTGTACTGGCCAGTGAGTAGTGAGAACTGTCATGTAGTGCACCTGGGGTGAACATCTGATGACCGCTGTGAAATCTCCCTAAACTCTCTTCTGCCTCTAGCATGGCAAACATCATCTGATAACGGTAGTGGTGGCTTAATCATCCCAAGTGTCTAAATAACTACAATGAATAAAACGTGGGCAATTGGTGATTCTCTTGAAATGTGAAAGGAGGGAAAAACTTCTGTTCTGAACCATTGAGATTTGGGAGTTGTTTGTTATCTCAACCAATACAGACAGACTAGAATTTATTACAAATTCATATCACCTAACCACAAGTCCTGGACCCGTTTTCCAGTACCATCTTGACTTCGTGTTTCACTTCTACTCTTTGGTATTTTCTTACTCTTTTTTTTTCTCCATTATTTCTTTCTTCTCTTTCTTGCTGCATCATAATTTCCCATCCTAGTTTGACTTCCTGTTGTATTTATAACCCTGCAATCTGTATGTACTAATATTATAGTTTATTACCATATACCTTCATTGATTGACTATAAACCCTGTCAGGGTAGGTACCATTTACATTCCTTTTCTTACCAACAGCCCTGATCATTCTGCTGCATTGTTTGCTAAGGGTGGTAATCAAAGTGTTGCTTGAGGGAAAGTCTTAGGACTATAGGAGTGATCTTTGAGTATACCTAGCGGGACCACTTAAAAACCTTAAAATACTGACATCTTTATGTGACTGGAGAATGCTATGTTTACCTTTACAATGCAAAGTTACTCCTGCAAACAAAAATTGCCTTACAGATTCTTTTACTACCTAAATCAAATTGTTTGTGAGAGTAGTTACTGTGCAAATGGGCCAAAGAGTTTGCATAATTTAATAAGTCCAGGGAGTGTTGCTATGCACCATAGTACAATGTAATTCAAATAAGTCATTTGTGAGAGGTGATTTTTACTTTTAGTATTAAAAAAAATGATAGTTGTGGTTTGGTGAAGAGTGTCAGGAGAGAACTCTAGGGAAGAAGACAGACGTTAAACAACTCATCAAAACAGTGAGTGCTTAGAGGCTGGGAACCTTCAGGCAAACCCAGGAGCATTATTTCCTGACCGAAGAAAATTTGTGCCATTCCATCTGAAATATCTGATTGCTTGAAGCATGCTCAAGGGAAGGCCCTTAAAAATGTTTATATATTTTTCAGAGGTCAGGAAACAATTTGGGCCACTGTCTGAGAGCAAAAAAAAGGTGATAATAGGAGCAAAGGGAGTACTGGTAAAAAATAAATAAATAATAAATGTATGGTCATTTATTACAATAAATGTATTTTAAGAAGTATATTAATAATAATAAATGCATTGAAAACAATTAACTATCATGTATTGATATATTCTGTATATATAAAAATGGCTAAATATTATTAATACATCTCAAGTGTTTTTTCTAATAAAGTAAATTATGTTTGAAAAATAAAATGATTTTTAAAATTCTTTTTCTGATAAATGAAATTCCAATACTAACTGACCCAGCTTCCTCTGCATTTTAAGATAGTGCAAGACCAATTTAAGAATAATTTAAAAATTGTAGTCTGAGGTTAGTAAAACCCAAGACAACATAATAGTTTCAAATTCTTTATAACTAGGAGGAATGAGTCTAAGAAATTTCATAAGTTTTAGCAAAAATGCTTTTTTAGTCCTTTAAAAGTCTTAGGCAAAAATTAAAACACAGAGATGTTTGTTAAACTTTTTTTTATTAGAAATGACCTACACATATATTACTGATGGTATAGATGTTTTCTTAATGTTTTAATTCTTAACCTAAATGCCAAAAGGGACTCCCTATATTATAATGATGATTCTGTTGACATGGTGTTATTCTTCTGCGATTCTGTGCTTGTATTTCATCTTCCAAAAACTAGTAGGATAGAGGAATTTGTGAGTAACTTTTGTTTCAGTGAGTGATTTTGAATATTTTCAAGAACTGTGAATGGTTTGAGATAGTTTCCTCTTTGCAAACTAACATGTTCGCCTGCCATGCATAGTTTCATGGACAGTGACAGAAGATACACAAGACTCCTGGGTCAGAGATAAAGGATGACTTATTGCCCATAGCAATAGCAGTAGCCAGAGTTTAAGCTAGTTTCTGGAGTCCAGTTTCCACAGGGCAATGTAAAGATGAACGGGTTATACAAGCACATATGTTACACAAGGAGATCCATGAGTTGAAGGATGCCAGTTCTGTTGTATGGACTGTACACATGCCTGTTCTTTGTACCAGAAGAAAACATTTTCTCTATCATACTGGACAGTAAGTAGTCTTGCCTTTTGCTCTGCACGAAGATAACAATCTCTGTTTTCTATGGTTATAAATGCACTTGCCCTTGGTTCCAGAGGGAGACATTATTTTTATGTTCCAGTGGTTTGGTATACAGACATCCTTGAACAGATAGTCCAGAGAAAATTGCAGTCAGTATCTCTGCTCATGAGATGTACAGAAACATGAGAGACCCATGGAAGACTTGTCTCCCAGTACACACTGAGAGTACCACTGCGAACAGGGGTCAGAATTGACATTAAGTAAATCTGTCAAAGCCAAAACTAAATGTCGTGTGGGTTTCACAGTTGGTTTGAAAACTGGTACATGACGATAGCTTCCTCCTACCCTTTTCCTGGTTAACTTTGCCCGTTAGGAACTTTAAGAAAAAAATATTTTGTTGACCTTTGAACAAGCTGCTTGCATGCTTATTCCGTCAAAACAGAGTATATTTGTTAATCTCAGTAAGCCAAGCGTGCAGTGTACTGAATCACTCTGCTTAACAAAAATGTATTAAAGAGACATGTCTGACTTCTAAAATCGTCAAGATACGGACCTACTACAGAAAATTGTTTGATCCCTTTGAGAATAAATCTCAAAACGGCACTGTTACTACAGATGTGTAAGATGGTATGCAAAAAGGTTACTCCATTACACCTTTTTGACCCCACTTTAAAATATTTTGATTAAAGCTTTAAATGTAGCTACAACTTGAAAAAATAGAGCTGCTTTCTAGTGAAGATTTGAGGTTTTGAAATGTTAAAATGTGATGCATTAGCATTTTATTTACATCTTTTTACAAAAATATGACAAAATAGGCAAATAAAATCAAAATTTATTTAGTACATTAGAGCCAAGCTTATCAGGATTCTGGAATACTCTAGTTATTTCCCAGACTTGAGCAAATATGGTGTTCCTACCACCTGAATATGGATTTTTAAGTGACCTGAGTCACAGAGCTTCCTCATAACCAATTCAGTGATTAGAAACAAAAAGTATAGTTGAAAAATAGATGACTTTATTTCTGTTTCCCTGAAGAGTCATTGATCTTTTTACTGATATAAAAGCATCAGAATATTAAGACCTAAGTGCAGTTAAACAGTTTTTCTTTACTGTTCATTTTCTTTTGATTGACTTCCAAAGCCTTCTTGTTTTTAAATATAGTTATATTTTCTGTCATGTCTCTAGGAAGGATAGTGCCAGATCATATTAGTTTGCTAAAGAAAAACAAACTATTAATTCATCCATATCTACATTAATTAAGCACACTAAGCAAACTCCTTTTCAAAATATAAAAGTATGCTCATTTTTAACAGGCGAATTAAGTAAAAATACAGTTATCTAATCATTAATATTAATGCATTGGCAAGCTAGTGTTTACATTCAGTACTGCAGTCTTTAAATTAATAATAAGTTGTCCTGTGCATCTTTTATTATTAAAATTCTATTGTGCATTCATTAGTAAAGCTTTGTATTATAAATGGAAAAATATCCTGATTTATAAGCTTGACATTTAGCATGTTTAAGAGATAAAAAACTTATAGTATATAAACTAGAGTTGAAAAGAGTGATATTGTTTTTAATAACTATAACTCACTGCTTATTTCTGGCATCGGTTCTCTTGTATGTGAACTGAGAGTTAGTGTTTTTAGAGTTACAAGGTAGTAGAAAATGTTCAATTTGTTTTTAAAAAATAAAATATAGATGGGAAAATTGAGAACCCAGAAAAAACTGAAAGCACAGTTCTTTGGTAAAGGCCACACAGGCAGGTGCTGCTCAGCTAAGGTTTGATTTCCTGTCTTCAAGAACAGATCCGTTTTCCTTTAACATACTGTCCCCTAAATTATCACTTTTCTTTAAGTGCAGTTTTTATGAACAAAAAGTACATTCAGTCATTATTTCAACAACTATATATTAAGTGCCTATGATACACAAGGTGCTGAGGAAAATAATTCAAATCAAGTTCTTAACACTCACACGTGGATTTGCCTGTGATTATTGGTGAAGGAAACATCTCAAGTGAAATGATTAAAAACACTATTCAAGACCTTTCTTTAAATATGCAACCAGGGGATGACTCTTCAGAGAGAACCAGTGAAATTTGCTTTATAGAGCCTAGGATACAGGAAAATAAATGGGGGTGACTAAGCATATGTGTTGGACTAGGCAATAGAAGGAAAATGCTTAGTTACAGCATTGAACTAGCCACCCAGGTGTCGGGAGGTGAGTAGTATAGTGGAAACATCCAACAAAAAATGCTTTATTAAACATGTTCTTAGAAGCTTGTTTACACATGCTATCAAAAGCGCTGGCAGTATGGTTTGTTTCCTCCTGAAGTAGGGGCCTCTTTCTCTTTCTAAACTTTTTTTAATAGGCTTTTTTAAAGAACAATTTTAGGTTCATGGCAAAATTGAGCCAGGAGTGCAGAGGGCTCCCATAGGCCTCCCTCCCAGCACTACACCTATGCCGTTTCCCTACCATCAGCGTCCAGTATCGGAGTCGTGCGTTTGTTGCAGTCCATGAGCCTCCATTGTGATCGCCCAAGGTCCATAATTAACTTTAGGGTTCCCTCTTGACGTTACGCATTTCATGGATTCTGACAAATGTATAGTGACCTGTATCTGCCATTGTAGTATCATACCAAGTAACATCACTATCCTAAACAGCCTGTTGGCTCTGCCTGTTTATTCTTCTGTCACTCAGTACCACCACAATTGCTGGTCTTTTTACTGTCTCCATAGTCTTGCCTCTTTCAAAATGTCAAACAGGTATAATCATACAGTGGATAGCATTTTCAGATTGGCTTCTTTTTAATAGTGATATGTATTTAAGTTCCTCTGTATATTTTTTATGACTTGCTAGCACATTTCTTATTAATGTTAAGTATTTCCCTTTGTCTGGATGTAGCACAGTTTATTTATTCATCCACCTACTAAAAGACATCTTTGTTGCTCTATTTTGGCAATTATAAATAAGTTGCTATAAACATCTGTGTGCAAGTTTTTGTGTGACCATAAGTTTTCAACTCACTTGGGTAAATATCATATGGTAAGAATATGTTCAGTTTTCTAAGAAACTGCTAAATATCTTCCAAAGTGGCTGTACCACCTTGCATTCCCACCAACAGAGAAGGAAAGTTTCTGCTGCTTTGCATTTTTGTCAACATTTGGTGGTGTCATTTTATTTTTGGCGGGGGCGGGGTGGATTTTTGCCATTATAGTAAATATCTTCTGATAGCTCATTGTGGTTTTAATTTCCAATTCACTGATTATGTATGATATTTATCATATTTGCATATACTTATTTGCTATCTGTATATCTTCTTTGGTGTAGGTGTCAGCTCAAGTCTTTTGTTCATTTTATAACTGAGTTGTTAGTTTCCTTATTGTTAATTTTTATGAATTTATCATATATTTTGGAAAATATTCCTTTCTCAGATGTGTCTTTTGCAAATATTTTCTTCCTGACTGTGCCTTATCTTCTTGTCCTCTAGACATCATCTTTTTCATACTCTAAGTTTTAAGTCCAGCTTACTAAGTGTTTCTTTCATGGATTGTTTTGTTTGTTTTAGATACTCTTTATTACACTGAGAAAGTTCTTTATTTTCAGTTGGGGAGATTTTTTATTATGAGTAGGTATTGAATTTTGAAAATGCTTTTTCTGCATCTGTTGATATGATCATGTGATTTTTTTTCTTTAACTTGCTGATGTGATAAATTACATTTATTATTTAATGTTAAATTAGCTTACATATCTGGTATAAATCCCACTCATTTATGGCACATAATTCTTTTTCTATATTGTTGAATTCAATTTGCTAATATTTTATTGAGAATTTTTGCATCTAAGTTCATGGCAGATATTGGTCTTTAGTTTTCTTGCAGTAGCTTTGTCTGGTTTTGGTATTAGGATAATGCTGGACTCCTAAAATGAGTTAGGAAGTACTCCTTTTGCATCTGTCTTCTAGAATAGATTGTAGATAACTGATATAATTTCTTTCTCAGATGTTTGGTAGAATTTAGCAGTAAACCCATCTGAATGAGCCTAGCGCTTTCTGTTTTAATTATCGATTTAATTTCACTAACACATATAGATCTATTTAAATTGTCTATTTCTTTTCATGTGAGTTGGCAGATTGTGTATTTCAAGGAATTCATGTATATCATTTAAATTATCAAAAGCGTAGGGATAGAGTTGTTTATAGTATTTATTATTCTTTTGATGTCCACAAAATTTCTCATTAAAAAAATTTAAAATTTTTAAATTTTAAATTTTAAATTTTAAATTTTAAAATAATGCTATATTTTCTTATTTTTAATTTTATTTTTGTATTGTTTACACTGTTACAGATGTCCACATTTCCCCTCCTTTGTTCACCGCCCCTAGCCTTTGTCCCCCTTCCTTCTGGCCATTACCAACCATAGTGCTGTCTGTGTCCATGGGTTATACATATATGTTCTTTGGTTAATCCCTTCAACCTTTTTTTTCAATCTAGCCTCCTTTCCCCTCTCCCCTCTGACAGCTCTCTGTTCCACATATTCATGTCTTTTTTCTATTCTTGTTCATCAGTTTATTTCCTTCATAAGATTCTACATATAAGAGAGGTCATATGTACTTGTCTTTCACTGACTGGCTTATTTCACTTAGCATAATGATCTCCAGGTCCATCCATGTTGTTGCAGTTATTGAAAATTTCATATGGATCAGAGAGTTAAATGAAGGTCAGTCATTGCAAGAGACAAATAACATAATATTTCAAAAGAATATAGTACTATTACTTGCTCAGTTTACATAGTTATTAGGATATTTTGCTGATTAGGTTTATATAAATCTTTTATAAAGACCTCACAAAAACAAGTGCTTTGACAATATTACAAATAAACAACACTAAAACAAATAAAAATGCAACATACATATTTAAGATATATGTTTCGAAGTATTATAAACATTGTTTTTTTAATTGTGTGAGGATTTAGGAAATTATTGAAGGGAATTATGTGTCTCTTTTACTTTTCTAAAATTTTGAATAAAATTTAAACATATAGAAAATTTGAATTTTATAGTCAATACTTACATAACCAAGACCTAAATTAATATTTTACTATGATTGTTTGTCGCATATGTGTGTCTATTTTTGTGTGTATCTGTATCTATTTCTGTTTATCAGTCTTATTTTATTCATTTCAAATTATGTTATAGACATTAAACTATCTTTCTTGAACACTTTGGGATATATCAATAACTAGAGTTAAATATGTATTTAAAGTTTCTAATTTTGAAATACACTTTACATGCCATGGAAAACTCAGATCTATGTCTTTATTCTCTGAATTCTCACATGTAATTTAAATTTGCATAACAGACATCAAACCGTAGGTATATCAATTTGTAGGATGTCATCATCCCCCAAGAAAAATCGGTCATGCCTCTTCCCTGTCCATCTCTTCCCCTAGTCCCTCTGAGACCATGGATGTTCTGATATTTTTCACCATAGTATAGTTCTGTCTTAAAATTTCATGTAAATAGAATTATAGCATATGTATAGATTTGTGTAACACTTTTTTCACTCCTAATAACACTATTGAGATTCATCTATGCTACTGTGTCTCTCAATATTTATTCCCTTTTATCGCTGACTAGTATTCTTTCATATGAATATACCACAGTATTTTGTTTTGTTTTTAATCCATATTCCTATTGGTGGGAAACTATTGAAATTTTCATAAATAAAACTGTTATGAACATACTTAAGTCTCTTTTTGGTTATATATTCAATTCCCTTGGGTCAATAATTAGCAGTGGTATTCTTATACCAGAACTTTTTCTAAATTAGGTATACAATTTTACCTTTCCAAAAGTAATACATGAGATATACAGTTATTTCACATTTTTTCTGTAATATTTTCTGTTCTCTATGTTTTTAATTTTAGCCATTCTGAAGGGTGGTATCCATTGTAGTTTTAATTTGAATTTTCTTGGTGACTAGTGGCCCTGACCATCTTTTCCTTTGTGTACTGGTCATTCATAAATTTCATTTTGCGAAGTATTGGTTCAGATATTTTGCCCATTGTTTGTCTTTTTTATTCAGTTGTTGAAGTGCTTTATGTTTTCTCAATACTTCAAAGTAATAAAAATATTTAATGAAAACATTTATGTCATTGTAAAATTTTAAACAGGATAAAGCTACTGTTACCTTCTTTAGTGGGATTTCATACAAAACATTGTGAAGAAGTTCATCTTTGAGCAGAAGTTTTAAATGTTTAACTATGTAATAATTCAAAGCTATAACTTCTAACAGAAATTAGATGTGACTAAAATAATGCTATATTTTATTACAGTACACCTAAAGGTATATGTGTGTATGTAAATTTACATACCTATATATTTATATTATGTATATCTAGATTTATACATATTGTTCTAAAACATCATATTTATTTTACTGATATACATTGTTAAAAAATAGGAATTCGTCTACAGCAGCTAGTTTATGAACCGCTAAAATTAATCAGTCACACTCAATTTAAGTTCTAAAACAGTGTTTCCCTAGTATATCATCTCTGTAACTCACTCCTCTGAGAGGATTAATGATATGCAAACCAGGAATGGCAGAAATAACATTGAAAAGAAGGAATTAAAACTTCAATTAAGAAAGAGTAAAAGAACATACAACTATTGTAATGTAAAATTTTATCTTGTTTTATCATATTGTTAGAGTTTTAACGAGTCTTAAACATGGACTTCTATTTCATTTTTGAAGAAAAAGGAAGTAAAAGATATTCAATTCTACTGAGTTACATTCCTGTCAGTACTGTAGGCATGTGGCAAGTGTTAATATAGTTTCAACAATATACTACTCACTATATCAATTCCATTTCATCAATTGAATGGTGTTAGCTTTTTATATTTTTGTATTTGTATTTTATTTTGGATTTACAGATACTTAAGTTATATACGTGAATAAATTTTATGACTCATACTAAGCTTGTTATATTTAAGCAATATGATATTGAAAAATTTAAGGCTACATTGCTTGTTCACAGAACTATTTCTTTTCTATGAGTGGTGAACATACATTAATCAAGTATTAGAGACCCTAAGGGAAAGAAAGAGTATGTAGGCATCTATGAGTTACTGCACTAGATTACTATTTCCATTCTATTTTATGCTTAGCTCTAAGGTGGCATGGTTGTAACCAAATATAATACATGAAAATGAAAGGCAAGCAGAAAGTTAAGCAGGAAACCCTTTAGATTCTACTCTCACTTCACCTAGAATATTCCTGATTTACTTTTGATATATTTTGATTCATAAAAAGTTTTGTTTGGGTGAAGTGTTTATGTTGCTTAATAAAAATTAAAATATTAGAACTGAATAGACTCAATTACCTAGTAATTTTGTTAATTATGGTTTCAAATGGTTTGGCTAGTTCCAAAAATCAAATTTATCCCCAAAGGATAAAGATTAGCTACAGCTAAATATATATTTTAAACACCAAGAGTAAAACCTTTTTCCAGGAGATGAATTAAATATTTTAGAAGCATAATTGCATTTATTTATTCTATTGTTATAAAAGCATTAGTGAAAGTTAAATTTGAAGTGTACCTTATGTGTCTACAAGTCTGATATCTTTATTTTGCTAATAAAAAATTCAGGTCCTAATAGTTATGTGCCCAAGTTGTAAAATCAGATAATAGATTTGGGAGTAAAATTCTAGTTTCTTAAAAAGGAGTAGATAGGGAGGGACTTAACACATTAATATCTTTTCTGATATATTTGTTTAAAACATTCTACCATAGGACTTATATCCACTCAGCATATGTATTATATATTCTCATACTTCTATCACAAGCATATTTCTATCAAGTCTACTGGACTTACAGCTCCTACATAGAAACTTTGTCTTCAGCAATTGATATTCCAAATAGCTATGTGTTCTCCCCAAAAAAGAAATACCTGTGTATTCTCACTATGAAATCCCAACCATTATTTAAGTCCTTCACTGTAATGTAACACCTACCCTTTAAAACATAAATAAAATTGTTTTTGTGCTGTAGTTAGAAACCTATTGTGCTCGGAGTCCTTTTCTTTGGTAACTGTTCCTCAAAATCTCATGATTTTTCCTTTTGATTGTTATAATAAAGCCCCTTATTCATCACTGAGAAGTCTATATTCATTGCCCCTGAGAACATTATTTCTCTGAAATGTTCTGCTGAAAATGGATTCTAATGACCAAGTCATTTGGAGAAAACTGCCTATTATACTTCTGTGGAAATCCACAATGCACAAAAGCATATTGAAGTCTGAGAAATATTCTAAACTTTGTTTAACCTAGAATTTCCCAACTAAATGAACTAGCTATTGAAAATTTTGAACACTTTCTGACGTTCTGGGAAACACAATTCGGAAAACTGAGCTCTAGTGGCTTTTAAAATTAATCCTGCTATACACATCAGCTGACTTTGGCTTCCCTTGAAACTAACAATGTCGAAGTTGAAGGTAACAGATACGTATTGTTTTTATTTTATTACTTTACAATGTCCTGTTACACAAAATTCACAATTGGTTATGCACTCCACTATTGATGGATACTTGAATTATTTCCATTTTGGGGCCATTAGGATGTTGTTATGTATGCCTTTTGTTAGGCATACTTATTTCTCTTGGAGTATAATTATAAGGTCATAGAGTTGGCATATATTCAACTTTAATAGATGATTCCAAAGAGTCTTCCAAACTGTGCCAGCATATTTGTTTTTGTAAAACATTTCAGAATGCTCTTAAGAATTATTTTAATCCTAGATCTTCCTTTGGTCTACCTAGATAGAAAGACATGAGATAGGAGCAGATGCTATATCATTGCTGCTGCTGACAAATGATGAGCAGGACTATTATAGGTTGCTTAAATGACTGATTATTCATCTTTCAAAAAAGTACAAAAATCGAGCTTCCAAAATTTCTTCTTAGTAAGTTCCTTTTTGAAAGTTTAATGGCAAAGAAAATGATCATCTATTGGAAACTTTACTTATTACCTGCCAGAAAGGATAACAAATATTAATACTACCCGCTTGCAACAGAAAATTCATATATTTAGTGTCTTCATGGTGAAACGTTGCATAAACCTGAAGAAACAGATTCTGTATTCCATTGAATATGTTTCTTTTTAATGATTTAAGAATATTTCAAGAATTATAGATGTAGACTGACTCTAAGGGCCTCTAAAATAGTGATTATAAATCTTGACAGATTATTAGAATCACCTGGGAGCATATAAAATTACAGATGTCTAGTCTGTTCCCTTAAAAAATTAAATTAGAGCTTCTGGATTTGGCCCAGACATGGATATTTATAAAGGTTCCTGGATGGTTCCAAAATGCAGTCAGGGTTGACAACCTTTATCTTGATGGCTAGGGTTTTGTATAGAAGAGTTAAATATTATAAAGCCATAGGATTATTGATTTGTATTTAAAAAACAGTGTTAAGTATTTTTAACTTAGAAATAATATATAATAAATTGTATAACAAGATTATTTGGAGAATGTAGAATTTAAAAATGTGTATAGAATTTTAATGCCTAAATTTTAAAATATATGCATAAATTATATATACACATAAAATACATATATGTATAAAATATACATGTGTTTTATATAAATATTTATATATGTATAAAAGATAGATATGTGTATAAAGGATACATATAGAAAACATACATATTTAGTATAAATATACATGTATGTATAAAATATACATATTATATATGATATGCACATATACAATATACATATATTATTTATAAAATATGCATATATTATGTATAAAATATACATATATTTATATAAAATATATATGTATTATTTGAATATAACTAATACAGAAAACTGATTCTTTATAAAAGGAAACTCATTTTGGTGAATACTTTGTTCTGGTTGCAAATATTTGGTTGCAAATATTGGAAGACCAAAGGAAATAATAATGCACCGACATTAAGCAGATAGAATGCGTGTGATGCATGGGGTCACAAATAGGGTTAGGGAGGATGAACTCCAAACAAATAATAAAAACAAAACTTCCAGAGGCAATATTTGAATCATTCCTTTAATTGCCAGGTTGGATGGAGAAAGATGCATAGACATTTTTTAAGGACAGTTTATGGCAAAAGAGATCCCAGAAGGAGTAAACACCTCTGTTCAGGGCAGGTTGGTTCTGTTTATAATTAAGAAAATATATTTGGTTTTAACCACAACTTATTGCAGTTTAAGATTATTAAACAGGATACTTATCTAAGGCTTAGATATTTAAAATCTCCCAATATTAATATACTTTTATTTAAGTATATGTTAATGCAAAGAGTTCAACAGTATATAGCACTTTATAGCACTTATACAAAGAGATACATAATTTATCAAGCAAAAAACCTGAGGTGACTGCAGGGTGCAGTGGGAATGTATAGGATGGTTATTCAACCTGGTTTCGGGGGTGGGGTAAGTGAAGAAAGAACTTAGCTGAAACTAGGAAGAAAAAAATTTGGCGTTACTTAGTAAAAGGAATGGGGAAAAGCTTCCTAGGCAGAAGGAAAGACCTGTATATTCCAAAACTCTGAGAATGAGTTTAATATTTTCTAAGGATAAATATTTTCAAAATATAGGAAAATAGGCAGAAGCAGTAACTCAGTTTGAATAGATGAGAAGCAGAGACTAATGACAGAGTACTGTAAATAATAGTAAAGCTTTTGAATATTATTCTAAGATTGAGAAGAAGTCAATGTAAAGGGTTTAAGAAGAAGAAATAATATAAAGTTATTAATTACATATGCCTTAAAAGTTAATAAAATATTTTGGTAATTATTAATGAAACATAATTTTATAAAGAAGCAAAATTTTATCTC
Organism: Mormoops blainvillei; assembly: GCA_004026545.1. Lineage (NCBI taxonomy): Eukaryota > Metazoa > Chordata > Mammalia > Chiroptera > Mormoopidae > Mormoops > Mormoops blainvillei. Next base: position 280,942 of record PVJD01000180.1, on the reverse strand, counting down.
AGTGTAGTTAATCATGCTTTGGAAAGACTAGCCTTCCTGCACAATAATCTGAAGCTCAGATTGGACTGTTGTCATGCTAGAAGCTTAAGGTGCTTGGAAGTTAGCAGTTAATACTTCAAACCCACTTCCTTAAGGCAGTGATTCAGAAAGTGTGATCTTAGAATTAACCCCATTAACATCCCATGGGAACTTGTTAGAAATGTGAATTCCCAGATCACACCAAAACCTACTAAATTGGCCTTCTTGATAATTCTGACTCATGCTAAAATTTAACAACTATTGCCTTAAGGGAAAAGCATGAGTCAAAATGTTTTCTTTTCACTTGAAGATTTTAACAAAATAGTTCCCTTTGTACCTCCAAATTATATCAAAATTTCTAAGTATGTGTTTAGACAATTGTTTCTTCTCTTAACATAAGATAGTACAGTATATGCCTTTTAATATGTTAAAAGTCATCTAGTACCGGATAATTATTCGGTTTTTTTTCCTGATCAAATACTCTCACATATGAGTGTTAAACAGTCATTCGGCGTATAGTAAGTTACTAGCACAACTTGCAACCACCAGTAAGTACATAAAACTCTCTTTTGCAGCTTCGAAAACAGTATTTTGAACTAAAATATATGTCCTTGTAGCTTTCAATTACTGGTGCTAATTTGGCTCTGTGGATTATTCATAAAATTGCTTATTGTTTCCACAGAAAATGCCCTTGAAATATTTGAACATGGCTGCAATATTCCCTAAAATACTCTATACCATTAAACTGGACATTTCTAGTCTTATTAACCATTATTTATATCACTTGATTTCAAGCCCTCTGCTTTCTTCCTGACTGCTGAATGCAGTTGCTTTCACTCCTCCCTGTGATGTGCAATAATGCCTGGATACAAGCCAGGTCTCTAGGCGTGATCTTCCCCCAACCAAACTCAAAGTTCTCTTCTGGAAATGACATTTGTATCGAAGCACTTAAGCTATTAGTAATGAATTAGTTGTTCCTTTTCTCTTTTTTTCCCATAGTATTAAAGATGACTCCCATTAGGGAATCTTGAATAAATAATCTAGACTCAGGTTGTGTTTTCGTTTTTTGGGGTTCTTTAGGCAGGAGATGGTGGGGTGGAGATGTTGGTTTTTTTCCTACCTTGTTAAGACAGGCAATTTTATTGTGAATTTAGTGGACTCTGTGTATTGAGAGTTAAAGCAGTATCTTACCTTCATTTTTATTAAAGATGAAAAATTCCCATTTTACTCATTTTTGGCACTTACATTCATGTCATTTTCAAATTAATGTCATTTTATGTATACTTATCCAAGACAGTGACCACAATTTAGAAAATATTAACATAATTTTATATATTGAAAATATGAATGATTATTCAAATAGATGTGATGATACATAGTTGTTCTAGAATCAATGCATGTAATTCAGTATTCCATAACTATATTATAAAATGTGAAGTGAAGATCTACTCATCTCTCCTTGTGATAACTTTCAAAAGGGAAAATGAAAAATTGATATATGGTGACTTTTACTTAATCAACCTATTCTACTTTCTGTAGACTCTCAGCCTGCGGGTGCCCAAAGCATGTTGTTCAGTAATTGCTTTTGAAAAATTGGTCAAAAATAAATGAGCTCTTTTTGGGCAATTTGATGAATCTGTACTTTTTTTTTTGAGATGTTGAGGAGAGAAAAAGATGGAATTCACTAAAATCATGAAATTTGAACTTGCTTGAGATATTTAGTCTTTACAATCCCTCTAGTCTTCCAGGACTTTAACCTGTTACCAATATTTTTCTAAGGTTTTATTCTCTTAATAGAACTCTAAGCAAAACAAGAGTATTGAAGACTTTTCCTTTCTTCATGGCACAGATAATGAAACAGGCCTGTTATCTGTTAGATTTTCCCAAATGCATATAAGCCAAAGAGGTTAATGTTCAACTTAACTTTCATTAATTAGAGTAATCTTATATAAGCAATTTTAACAAAATATCATTACAGTGTTTCATTTGGGTGGAATTTGAATTACTTTTTTTCTTTCATAGATACAAGCAGTCGTGGTGGTGAAGAGTTCCAAACTCTCTGAATTGCTGCATTTTATATGCTCACACTATTGCATTTCTTCATAGATTTCCTCAGATTTGGTGCATCAATAAATTAAGTTTTTATAAATACATATAAAAGAAATTTTCTAACAGAAAAAAGTTATTACTTTAAAATATCCAAAAAATACTCATCTTGGTAATTCACAAGATAATGTATACTGTTAAGATATTATTTATACACTTAGGAATTTAACTAAATATTCAAATAGACTTTATTCCATTTAACCATAGAGCATACTTCACCTTTCAAAGTCTAAAATCATGTTATTATTTTACTAAATGGAGGTGTTTATTGAGTGCATAGCAATAAAGTTTTGAGCTCTTTGAAAAAAGATAAAAATCTATGGCTCTCAGATCGATAAACATTTCGAAAGACATAGGGAAAGCGAAAGAGGAAAAATAAAGCCCCAGGCGAAATACATTTAGGTTAAACCACAAAGACCACCACACATTCAACATTAAAAAAGTAATAAAAAGGGAATTACATTTGAGGCAGTGTCAGTTTTCAAAAGCATCCCACAGAGCCGTAGTGCTTTAAAATAATAATAGCATGCTCTATATTCATTATACCACAACTGAACATTTTATAAGTACCCTATATATTGTTAATGTTTCCAGTGGAATACATGGTCACAACGTAAATGAGAAATAAATTCTGTTTTCAAAATTGAAATTTTAGAGACAGTAACAAAAGTAAAGGGCAAGCAAGGCATGAAGAGGGAGAGTGGGGAAGAGGAGAGAAGACGCAAAAGTAATGCAGTGATATGGGAGCTAGAGACAATGTGAGAAAAAGAAAAACTCTGAGAGTATATTTTCTTAGTCTGTGTTACAGAGGTTTGGATTTAGCCTGGTCACTTGAGAAATTAGATACCTAAAGCTTGTATTTTGATAATAATTGAGTGAGAACACATTAAATATATTAAATATTAAGGGACAGGGGGAGAGTATTAAATATTGTATCTAGTGCCTACATTGACAATGCCCTGAGGCTAATAACAAATTCAATTTCAGAGACCACCTGCTTAACATGCTATAATTTTTTTTTTGACAAACAGTGATTACATTTATTTTCTTAACCTAGATTCAGGAGTCTCTACTTAATGGAACTATGACAGTTTGTGATGTCAGTTAAATTATGAAATTTTGTGGTATAAAATCACATAGCATGAAGTGGAATATTTAAAAGTTATCAAATCTGTAGTCCTGTGTTTTAGTATCCAAGAGACTGAAGCCTGAGAGGTAGAGTGAATCATCATTCCAGTGACAGAAATATTTCATAGCAGAACCACCATGGCAAGGCAGGGTGTCCCACTCCATGCTACACAGATCCTATCATCCTTCTTTTCCACACTCTGCCCTGATAACACTTCCTGTTAATGAACCTGATACAGTGACCACATGTTGGTCACTGCCTGGCCATGATTATATGTGGATACATTAAAGACAGATAGCTACATAGATAGATAGGTAGATAGAAAGATAGAAAGGTAGATAGATAGATAGATAGATAGATATAAACAGATGATCAATAGATAGATGGATGATAGATATTCTTATGCTGGTTAATATAATTATAAGAAACTAAAATTTATGTAGTTTTTCTCAAAAATAATCTTTCTCAAATTTCTTTATATTGAAACTGAAAATAATCTTTTATTCATTTTAAGTGATTATTTTTTAAAAATATGAACGGATACTTTGTTCTTTGCTCTTTTTTTTACTGTAGGTATTTTAACTTTTATTAGTACATAGTAATGATGCATATATTAAAGACATTGACACTAATGCCTACTTACTACAGACAATTTTTCCAATCTGTCAAATAGCTTTAAAGGTTTTTAGTGAAGAATTTTCAGTGATGAAAACTTAAAATATTTTTTGGTAACATTACATTCCTATATGTTTTAAAAATATTTTATTATATTTATATAAGAACAATTTTCAATATTTTAGTCATTATGAGTGGCCATACATCTCCCTTGTCATAATTCAATTTTCAGAATTCTTTCTGTCTATTCACACTTTCTTCCATCTGAACTTTAGAATAATTTGGTTAAATTACAGAATGATTTATTGATGCATTGCATTAAAATTATGAATTAACTTGTTTTACATCAAATATTTGTTGGCAGTCATACGAGTCAATTTCACTTTGAAAATAATAATGAATTTAAATTTTTCTATAAAAAACAAAATTTTTCTCAAGCAACTTCTCCTTTATATCTTAATAATGTTTCATAGTTATCCCGATATGGTGCTGCACATTTTGTTAAGTTGATTTCTAAGAGTTTCATATGTTTGCTATTGTAAATTAGTCTCTTTTCATAATATTTTAAATTATTGTTTGAATGTATATGAAGATGATGTAGGTTTTTGTAATTAATTTTGAAATTGATTTTTTCCTGGTGTTCTCCTATAGGTTCTCCTGTATTTTTAGTTGACAATCTTGTTTTCCAGGGAGAGACTATATTCCAAAAATATGTGATTTTTCTGCACTAATTCATTAATTTTTTTCTATAAAATTCTGCTCTCTTACATAGCTTATTGAATGAAAACACATGTTTATCTGACACCAGACTCTGTTCTGTTAAAGGGAGGCAACATTTTACATCCTAAAGTTGACTCTCCTTAGCGTTTGTTGTGCTTTGATGAAATGATGTGCATAACATTCATTCCTGAGAGGATAGGAGTATGTCGTGTGGTAATGAGTGTGTACTGGTTTTTATGATTTCAGCATTTTAAAGACTTTCACTACACTTAACCATTAATACAAGACCATCATCAAGTAAATTTTGGTGACCTTATGTTCTCTGCTTGTTTCCAGTAGAACTACATTTAATTCAATATTGCAAAAGATCATGTCCACCCATTTTATTTGAAGCGTAAAAAAGGATAAAAAAATATATTATCTCTGATATGAATATTTTTATTATAAGCTCTTTTCCAAAGATGTCTCACAAAACACTTGCCTTTGAGAAAGCACTAAAAACTGGCTGTAGCTTTTACTAATAATACCACCCGTTTAGCAAGCTTATAACAATCTCACTATGAGGTACCTTCAAAATTACCATTTAACTTTGTATTTAATATCGATTTACTTTGTAGCGTGTACTGACTAAAGCACTACTTTAGTGGGCTGTTTCTGAGTGTGTTTGGATGCCATTTGGAGTTCAGTGGGTGAAAGTACGCTTCACTTTGTCTCAAAAAAAAAAAAAAACAACCCATAAAAATATATATTATATGTCCTGGACTTGAGTTGGTATATATTGAATTTAATAAGGCTGTAGCATCAAAAGGTATAGAATTATTTTTTTAATATGTTCTAAACTGTGAGTTCTCATGTTTAAAGTGCTGATATCCTGCGGTTGCAAATTCAAATGACTCTGGGAAATAAGTGATACAAATGAATGAACTGGACCTGACGTGTATTGTAAGAAACTCGATTACTTAGAGGAAAAGAAATATCATTAAACACCTTCTTTATTATAGATTTTAAAATATAAAAATTTGCCCTGGCTGGTGTGGCTCAGTGGGTTGAACAGTGACCTACAAGCTCAAAGGTTATGGGTTTGATTCCTGTTTAGTGCACATGTGGGCGGGGTCTTCACGTGGGGCACACGAGAGGCAATTGATTGATGTGTGTCTCAATAAATAAAATAAAATCAAGAATAAGAAATTTATAAAGTAAAAGCAGGAATTAATATGATAGAGAAAAATTAACGAAACTAGTAAATATGTTCAAAAGCTGTTTCTTTATCTTGCTAATGAAATGTATAATCTCTTTTTAAGCCTGACCAATAAAATATGTGAATAACCATAGTAAATACTAGAAGAAATGCAAAGAATCATAAGCAATTCTTACTGCAATTCATTTTCAGCAATTTAAAAATTGAGACAAAATTGAGGATATCCTAAAAAATTCAGATTTTCAAAATCGACTCAAATGAAAGTAGAAAACTTCTTCTCTATTATAAAAGATATTGGAAAAAAGATCAACACTGATAACAAGGCACCAGAACCAAATGGCTCCACAGCTGAGTCATCATTTTAACTTCTTAAGTATCTCACTTTTTAAAACCAGACAATACCAATGGTATTAAAATAATTCAACTTTTTATTTTGGAGTGAAATACCTCAGTGTTTTAAATGTTGAAGTTAATTAAAATATTGTACAATATTCTGGGCTCAAAATAATTTTTCACAGTATATTTGTCACTTGTTTGAAGTGTCAAGTTCTTAGGACTGAGGGCTGCTTATTGGTTATTGAAGTCTGTTTAGAAATCTGTGAAGTGTATTTTGGTAAATCTGTCTGCCTAATAATATGTGTGTGTGTGTGTGTGTGTGTTGTAGAGAGAAGGAAAGATGAAAAAGGCTTAAATAATTTTCTTCCTAGTTCTATTTTCATATTAGATGAAAATTACATTTTTTTTTGTTTACAATATCTGTACACAAGATTCCATACTATGAATAAGCCTCTGCTTACCAATTTATTATATTAGCTCTATGGTGTTGTTAAATAATAAATGGATTTTTTTTTTTTTTTTGCAGTGGCCTCCTTGTATTTTTTTATTGCCTGACTCCCCTGAAAAAAAACAACAACATGAGGTTCATTTCCTACTTATAGGTATATATTTTGCCTTTGGTGGGGGCGAAGACAAAAGATTGGCTGCATTTCAATTTCCAGATATTGTTTGATTTATCTGTGTTCTGTTCACTGACAGAGAGAATCGCTTTACAGATTGGCCTTTGACTAGCCAAATGCCAGGCCAGAAATAAATGAGAATTAAATGATTCTGACTAGGTATTTCCTCTGATCTGCTTCATTAGCACAGGGCCTTCCCCCAGTAGTCCTTTGAACTCCTGGTTTCACTGTGATCCATTATATTCTGTCAGTTGTGATTTACTCTATTGGAAACTTTGCTTGTTAAAAGCATTCTGGTACCACTGACCCAGGGAAACTCTTATTTTGTGTAAACTCTTACATTGCTAGTCCTTGAGATGTTGGCATTAGATGGGGAGTGATTAAATATTCATCTTTTAAAAAATCAGAATGCTTCCTAAAGTGAAGAATATTAGAGGGCAGGGATAAAAATGAGCACTAATATATATACTTTTCAGCTTAATCAACCTAATGTTATATTTTGATCTTGGAATTTCAGTTCTTATTTTTGAAATGAGTAAATCCAATGAATATAATTTACACTGAATAATTTCACTGAAAACAACAAGGCTTATGTATGCTTAATTCACAGTAATGCTTTCAAATTTTGGCAATTTAAATACGCTAGGGCCCTTTTAGTCAATTTGTTTAGAACTTTCAGTTAAACAAAATGTGCTTTAGAAACTCATGTTTAATCTACTGCACAGAGTTTGTCAAATTCACATTAAAAATTTAATAACAAATGGAACACATGCAAATTTGGAAGCATGGGGGACTTTGTTCAAATTGAATTTTAAACTATTGATATTCAAACTGAAAAGTAATTATTTACAGTCAAGATAATAAATGAAATATATCGTAAGAAAACAGTAAAACTTTTAAAATGAGTAGTTTTATCATAATTTTAATAAAAATATCAATCTATGGTTTGTAGAATGAACCTTTTTTATAGAATTCTCTAAATTGGTGCCCTGCTTGAGTACCTACACAGTAATGGACAGCAGATTCTCAATGCAGCCCCTCTCTCTTTTAATTTGTCACTACATAGTTTTGTGCACAGAGGGAAAATACCTCCTTAAAACTGCCTAGCAACCAACTTATGCCCTGCAGCATGAAATTTAATTATTTATGCCAATATTAGGACAATATTAAATGTATTTAGAATAAATCCTTCCACAATTTGTCATAAAATAAATATAACAAAAATGTAAGTAAAATTATCCTTAAGGGTAATTGAAGTAAATTATATTTGAAGAGGAGTGGGAGCCTGGCACACAAATTATCTCAATACTGTTGTTTCAAAAGATGTTGCCCAGTGAGTGATTTAAAAAGACAGAATATTTAGTTTCATGTGGAGCAGCACAGAAAATATCATTTTCAGGGTGCACTTTATTTCATCTTAAAAGTTCTTTCCAATTCAGTTGTATTGCATGTTCTTTATAGGCATTTTTCTTCTATTCTTTCATTTTCTTTAAATAAATTAAACTTTCCTAAATCTTGCTCTCATTTTCATTTATATATGTTTTCTCTTCAGAAATTAAAGGGCTTTGAAGTTGCCCTGCCTCTATTCTGAAATTGTATAGTAATTAACCAGTGAAACGGTAATTGCGCAATATCCAAATATTTATACTTGCAAGTTTAGTGGCTAATAAATATGAATCTATCCTTATTTTATTTGTATTCTATTAGATTTTTTAAAACCTTTAAATACATATAATAGTACAGAATATGTAGTAGAAACTCTGCTCTGAACCATTTAAAGAGACATTAAAATTTTCCAGGTTTGTTTCATGTTTTGTTTTTTTTTGGTAAAAATTGGGAGAAATAAACCCAGATGTACCCTAAAAACCCTCTCTCCATTTTTACCCTGTTCTCCAGCTTCAGAAGTCACTTTCCCTACAGAGTAATGCACACACCTCTGCAACACTAGCCTACAGACCCAGAATGGGGCACACCGAGTTCTATTAGTCGTGGAACGCATCTTGGAATTGTATTCATTATACTAATTCAGTCATGATCTCAACATGATATGCTCTAACCTGACAGCTAAATTAAGAGGTTAACCACCATTAAAACTGTAGGAGAAAGGTAGATTAATATGAAAGTAAATAGATTGATATTTATAGCAGAATACAGAAAGACAGAAAACACAGATATTTTCTACAGCCTGTAATTCTCAACTGATCACAGTATCATATCTGGTGTTGTAATAGCTTTCTTCCACTATTTCATGTTTTTGGCATCCTTTGAGAATACCTCAGCCTTCAGAGTTCTGAGATTATTGTTGTTTTGCCCAATAGTTTAGGCTCAACTTTTTTTCTGAAGTTCTGAGTCTTTTATGATGTTTTTCTTTATTAGGTTGCTGTAACCTCCCATCAGTATTTATCAGTGCATGTGAAAATACTATGAGTTAGTCCAGGGGATCTTCTGAGTTCAAGACAGATGTTTGTGCCCATATCCCTGTTCTTTTGAAAATGATAATCGGTCTCCTAATTCTCTTCTTGTTTCAATTTCCTAAAGTTATGTGGTGGGAATTTACACATTTGATTCAATGGAAGATTTTTTTTTATGTGTGCCTTAGTAGGAGCATCTGTCCTTTGAATACTAAAGTTGCAGAATTTGAAGATGGAGAATGAATGAGGAAACATTTATGAGCAGGTTATTAAGTGAAATAGCAAGAAATACATTTATTCCTTTGTTCCTTGGTATTCTGGGATATGGGAGAACAGTATCATGTATTGCTTACCAATTTATAATATCTATCTCATCTTGTACCATCAGTTCACAGCAATTTTTCCCTACTAGCTGGCAACATAACTAAGTACTCAATTAAATATACCATTACACTTATCTGTAAAGCCAGCTACTTCTAGATATTTGTGTTTGTGATAAGACTAGTGAATTTCATAGTTGTGTTGATTACTTATTTTATATGAAAATGGTTTAGAACCAATATTTTGTGGGATATATAGAGTGAATAAGGCTTTTGGTGAATCAAAAGAAGGTGACAATTTCAGAAATGTTGCTGACAGGTAAGGTAAACCCATACAGCTTACTGTCTATTTTAGTGTGGAAAATATTACCAAATCTATGATGCAATGTGATCATGTAATTAACTTGCCACAGGTAATTGGCTGATCCCCCTATGTGCACATGCCATATCAGAGGTTTAGAGTGGATCTTTGCTGTCGGCATAACTGTAGTAGTCTTTAAAGGTACTGGTGACCAACTCACTAGTGCATTTATAAAGACACTCTGGTCTTTCAGGGGACATCATTAAGGAGCCTGAGTTTGTGGTTTAAGAAAAGTGTATTCTAACTATTCTATTGTAATTTAATTTTTTGTACTCTATCAAAGACGTTTAGGACTCTCAACATTATTTAATATAGGGTACTACTAAGTATTCTAGTTTTCATCTATAAATCAAGCAAAAGAACCAACTCTCATATTCTGAAACTAGACTAACAAATCCAGAATACTCATAATCACAACCATATCGATTGATAGGGCCTAATCTCAAATCGTGTTGTTTCCTATCTAGTTCATTACTCCTAGAATTTATTTCCACACATGTTCTTCCCATGCAGGTTTTTGCTGGTATAAAGATGAGTTTCTTGCAATTATTTTTGATGTGTTATTTCTTTCTCAGTCAGATTTTATACTTATTCTCTCTAGGACATACTGGATCTGACATTAAAGGGGTAGGAATTGGGCAGGAAAATTGACCTGCCACTCACTGTTAGGTGATCATTGCAAGTGATTATGAGCGTCTTTAAGCATGGGAGGAGTACTTTGATTAGCCCTATAGAGTTAATTGTGCTGGCAATGGATGCTCTGTAAGGTGCATCTCAAAGTACCCATTTGGGTCCATTCTAATTTTCAGAAATATACTTCCCATTGTTCTCTTATATATGAGGCAGATAGAAGTTAAAAGGTCGATTTATGTTGAAATTTCATAATCCATAAGATTAGATTCTGAAACTAATTTTTGACTACATCAGCCATGTGTCTACAAAATATAAGATATTATTTTAGGACAGTTATTATAACTTCCTAAGTCCTCTCATCCGAGTACATGAAGCCCTTACCTTATACTTTTGACTGCTTATTCCAGGGCAGCCACTGCTCAAACATCATTTTTATGTTCTTTATCTTCCAAATGTTTTATCTGAGCACTTACTTTACCCACAGATTTGCCCTCAACTGACACCTTATTCCACATGATCTTAGGTCAGTGATTTTCAACCTTTTCAATCTCATGGCACATGTAAACTACTAAAATTTTGCAGCATGCTAAAAAAATATATATATTTTTTGCTGATCTGACAAAAAATAGATACAATTTTGATTCAGTCGCACCAGATGGCTATTGTATTGGCTATTGTCATTTTTTTATTTGCCAATCTAAGAGAAAAGAGGTTAGTGTCCCTGACTAAATAGCCAGGCATTACAGGTTTTAAAAATTCTTGCAGCACACCAGTGTGCCGTGGTTGAAAATTTCTGCCGTAGGTGATAATTTAAGTATACATTTGCCCCGCTCCCCAACTACTTGTGGATTTGAGGAACCCAGAAACCAAAGATTCTGTATGTGTTGTAATGGGCTTCAGCCAACCTATGAAAGCTTTGCTTAAAGATAATAAACACTATATTTATTATATTGAGAAGCTAACAATCCACAATCCTTCCCTGTACTCTGGAGAAAAAGAATAGCTCTAAATTCCAAAACTGTGCACTGTACAAACATCTTTGACAGGATACTTCAGAGAAAGAAGGCAGTTGATGCCTTGCTCACAAAGGGTATAGAAACATCAGCAAACATCAGAAACCCTTGGAGAACTGTGCTCCAACAATGGACTTTGAGATTTTAGCTACAGTAGGCTATTCCTGGATTTAATCTTCTAGTTGTGGCTTCAGATCCTTACTTCTCTAGTCCTTCCAATTATTTTGTAAGATTCTAATACCTATATTCAAGTATTTGTGCTTGAAATACCAAGAATAGTTTGTTTCCTCCCTGCTGCAGTATACGTCTTAAGTTGGTGTCCTAGAAATAGAAGGTGGGATAGAGATTTTGGGATAGGAGTCCAATTGGGACATTCTTTTGGGTAAACCAAGTTTCAGTAATTAGGGAAACAGGATCAGGCAGCAGAAGAAATTAAACTATTATACATTGAAATTACAACCGAGATCCCAGCCAATCCCGCAGGGAGCTCTGGAGCTGGGGTGGTCTTTCAGGGATGGCCCAATTTGAGACAAGTGTGGCAGCCTTTGCGTTCCTCCTTTTAACCTCTCTCCATGTGTGGCCATACCTAACTAAGGGGGTGTGCAGCATCTGCACTGTGGTATGCGTGTGTGTGTGGGGGGTCTCCTCATTGCTCTGGTGTGGTATTAGCAGAAATGGGAACAAGAATGTATGTAAGGTTCATGTATTCAACTGTACCATAGTTTTAAAATAATTTGCCTATAATCCAGGAAGCCGGTATCTTCTCCCAACATCCCTGTTACTGTGGGGAACAAAATTCTTAGCTTACAAGTTGTGTAAATTTTCAGATACTTTTTAATTCTTGACATCAGGAGGCTATTGGTGCTGTCACTATAGCTGACCCTCAGATCTATGAACCTGATGCCCAAGACTATGGAACATAGCATTGATCTGTTGCTTCTGCCTCAAATCCTCGTAGTGATGACAGCTGGATACTGGGATGCTAATTCTGGGTGTCCCAACTGCCTCAAACTCTCAATGTAACCACATTGCTTTCTGGAAGAAATGGTATCAGCAAAGTAGCCACTGCCTCAATAATTATGTTCCAAATCTCATGCAAGTGTTTTGGAAAACGGAACCCACATTCAAACCCTCATGGAAAGGGAAGTTTGAGAAATACAAATTTCACCTTTTCAGTCTATCTGACCAACAGTATGGGCAAGAGGATGAGAGATCAGAAAATGGAGGAATACAGTCTGTAGGATACATAACAGGGTGTGTTTCTCTGGAAAGAATTTGGTATTGATTCTACCTGGGACCTTAGCAATATATTTGCCCAGAGCAGCATTTTATGTTAATATCTTTCTCTGGGTTTTCCTATCGCACAAGTATTTCATATTTAAAACCTACATTGGTGGGCTTGTGGTTACTATTGTTTTTCAGAGATTCTCCCAATCCCCTAGAAATAAATCAGAGAGTTTTCTTCTTGCTCCAGTGTTCCTAGTCAGACCTTCATTACAGGTACAGCCCACGGAAGGCACAGAGTTTTTGCAATTATCACAGATATAAACGAATTTTTGGAAGCTCAAGGTCTCATCGCCTGCCTCATGTGGCCATATATCTCGAGCCCCAGAGCTGCTGCACTGGCAGCTTATGAAATGTGCAGTAGCAGTTTCGACTCTGGCAACTTGATTTTCACTTTTCTATTTTTTTCTAGTACCTTTTGTTTCTTTCTTTCTTGAAAGCTCAGGTATGCATTTGAATGAAAAATTAGTTGTATTTTTAGCAAAATGTGTATGTGTTCTTGGAGGCAGCGTGTGTGTGCATTTCCATTTGCTATGAAGCTAAGAGCCACATTACCGTTACTTTAACCATTTCACCCCACTGAGCCCAGCATGGTATATTTTTTTCTTCTTATTTATTTATAGACACTCAATTTTGTCTGGTGGCAAATTGTTCCCCCCCCCCCCACTTTTCTATTTTAAAATGTTTTCTTATTTCTGTCACTAGATTATTTGATGTCAGTCTTCAGTCATGAACAACTTTCTGGACTGACTTTGGACAATTTTTACATAGATATGGAACAAATCAAAGAAAGGTAGTGGCATGAGCTCTGAAAAAATCTTACGTGGAACATGAATTCCTTGGAAATGTTCTGCTGAGATAATTTCCCATATACCTAAAAATGAAAATAATAGCTTCTTTTTATTAAGTTAGTATTTTTTGTTCATCTCTCATGCTGGTCATAACGCTCTGAAAAAAACGATAAAAAGAAAAAAAAACCCATATAAGATTTACTTATAGGAAGTACATATCATGGTAAGATAGACACTGATTTCAATAATTATGCAATGTGTACACAGTAGAAGAAATCATTGTTGGTCATGTTCTATGAAATTTAATGTGTTAATAATTAAGGTAATTTATATATATATATGCATAGATATATATTAATGTCAATTCAACAAATGTTCATTAAGCCCTTGGTACATAGTGCCATTGGTATTCCATATTAAAATTTACAGTCTCCACTGAAAAAAAATTCTTTGGTCACAGGTGGAAAATCAGTATAGATAAATTTAGGACTAAACAGATGACTCAAATTAAAAATAAATAAAACTCAGGGAACATTACTAAGAATATCATTGCTTAATAATAAATATTCAAAAGAAATTATACAACCATGAGTAAAAGAAAATGTCACTGGCAGAAGAACTTTAAATTTTCCTTGGGAAAGGACAAAAAATAAATCTTTAAATTACTAAGTGGTGAGCAAAATACTTATGACTTGAAGTCATAAAAGGCATAATTTAGAATCACCTGAAATTGGCAAGTGGCTGTGTATAATCCGGCTGATTTTGTGAAAGACTAATTGTGATGAATGAATTTAATTGCATTTTATAGTAGAATATGAGTCTTCATAAGCAAAGAAAAACTGAGGTTAGAAATACAAGTAAAAAATTAGAATTTAGCAAGTAAGACTTTCTCATTGATAAGCTGAAACAGTAAAATAAATCGTTTATTTTTTAATATTTCTTTACTCAAGCATCTAAAAATTCTCTAGAGAGAGTATCTGCATTGCTTTGGCAAAAATTTGCAACTACTACAAATATTTTCTTATCAATCCTACCTTATTTCTGTGAAAGAGTAGTGCAGCAAGAATATTTGATATCACATTCATGAATTCCAAAGTAGTTTTTATTTAAAAATCCATTAATTTTCTTACAATTTTACCCATTATCTACTCTTTTGACAAAAATTAACCAAAATAAACAATAATGGCTTTCCAGCAAAGATTCATGTTTTACACTTGCTGTTGTAGTCAAATGTATATATACATTTTTATATATTATACTTTCAAGATACAGCTATTCAGTTCCTAAATTTTTCTGCTTCTTGTGATGTTTTTAATGTAAAACTTTTCTACTTTTGTAAAGATTAAAAATATATCACAATTACCTGTAAATAAACAGCTTTACAGTGTTGTTTGCAATTTAATCAATCAGATAATGTACTAATAAAAAAGAAAGAAAATAAAAGAAACAAGTGAGTTTTCTAAGCTGGTCAATATAAAATACAATTTAATCAAAATAAATAATTATATTGGATTTATACCCATACACACACACACACACACACACACACACACACACACACAGAGTAGCATTATGATTAATGCTGGTTTAGTAATAATATACATTTTTACATTCCGTTTAGTCATGGTTCTCCAGAAAAAGAGAATAATGGGATATATATATCTCCATACCCAGCAGGGCTACTGTTGGTGTTTAAACTCTACTGCCACTATCTTAAAATTCTTAGTTTTTGAGCAAGGGGCTGTACATTTTCACGTTGCACTGAGCCCTGCTGATTGTGTAGTTGATCATGCCTCCAGGCCACAAAACTTCATTTATTTCGGGGAATCCTAGGGTGGCAGTGCTTCCTGTGTGCTGTCTCTGCTGTTTTTGACTTTCCATAAAAGCACATGTGGCAGCACAAAGGATATTTATTGTACCTTAGTGCTCCTAACATCAGCTCCCAACACCCCGGGTGCCTGAGGCATCTTGTCTGTTGACCTGGAATAGAGGGAACGACTCCTTGCTTACTTTACCTGTCTTCCAGCCCAGAGCCTCAGAAATTTGTCCATGAAAATAGTGCCTTTAGGTTCCGCCTTCCCTTGGCCTCTCCAGGGCAGTGAGGAGGCCATTTTCACATTGCCTCTGTTTACCTCAGCAACTGCTCTTTGTCTCTCATTATTACTTATATTACTTGTCCTTACCTATTTTTTATCCTCTTCCTGTGTTCCTTTATTTTCCTCCATGTTTTTTAATCATAGCATCTTCTTGCCTTTTACCTTGAATCGGAATCCTTCATTTTACTTGCAGCAAATAAGGAAAGCAAGCAAAATAACAACTCACAACCCCCAAAGCTCATATAAAAACTAAACTCATGTGAAAACTAAACTCATGTGAAATTAGAAGTGGAGGAACGTTGCTCATCTTCAACTGTCCAATATACTCAAGGCCCAATTTAATCACATAAATGTTACTTTGTTACAGAGGCATAAATTGAATTTTAAGTGATTCCCTAGATAAATATAAACCCATAGTTAATTTATGAGTATTTAAAACTGGAATGTGTCAGCTCTCAATAGTATTTATGCTAGAAACTATGTTAATTTTTTATGTACCAAACAACAGGTTAACTCAGGTAGACTCATGTTCAACTTGATAAAAGTAGTCACATGTTGAATTAGTTTGCTAGAGCTCCTATAACAAAATATCACAAACTGGATGACTTAGAACAACAGAAAGGTATTGTCTAGCAGTTCTGGAGGCTGAACATCCAAGACCTAGAAGTTGGCAGTGTTGGTTCCCTCTGAGATCTGTGAAGAAAAATCTGTCCCAGACTTTGTTCTTTTCTCTGGGGGTTTACTGGCAATATCTGGTGTTCTTGGTGATGGTTAAGGGAGTTTCCAGGCATTTTTCTGCAAATAGATTTCTGTCCCTATTTCTATCTCTTCTCTTTCTGGAACCCTTATAATACTAATGTTAGTGTGCTTAATGTTGTTTCAGAGGTCCCTTAAAAGTACCCTGATATTTTTATTTATATACTTTTTATGTTTTGACTGGGTAATTTTCTCTACCTTATCTTCCAGATCACATTCACTCTTCCATGTCATCTTGTCCCTTGTTGATTTATTCTAGTTGCTTTCCACTTCAGTTCTGTATTCTTCAGCTCTGATTGGTTCATATTCATACACACACACACACACACACACACACACGCACACACACAATTTTTTTCGTATCTCTTTGTTGAAGTTCTTCCTGTGTTCATCCAGTCTCCTAAGTTGGCGAACATTTTTATGGCCATTCTTTCAACTCTGTTTTCTGGTATACTGCTTATCTCCATTTTTTGGTTCATTTTGTAGGTTTCTGTTTTGTTATTTTGTTTGGAACATATTTTGTTGCCTTTTCATTTTGCATAAGACTCTATGATTATTTCTTCTATGTGTTAGGTATATCAGCTGTAACTCACAATCTTGAAAGAGTAGCCTTATGAGGACTGTGTTTTTTGTGGCCCAGTGACCCAGTCCCCTGATCACTAAATTCAGTGCTACAGGAGTGATGCTCGTGTGATTTGCATGTGCCCTTCTGTTGTAGTTGTGTTGCAACTGCCATGGGTGCCCCAACATGTGGGGTTAGTCCCTGGCTCAGCTGTCTGGCCCACCCAGCCATGGCTGTTGCAGATGTGCTGGTGTGCATATACTATCCCCCTAGAGCAAGTACCCCCCAGAGCTGGTCTTGGCTGATGCTGCTCACCAGGTGTTCTGTGGTTGGGAACTCTTGACAGGGGTATCTGTGGCAAATGAGGCTGCTCACCATGTGTGACAGGGTGATCAGGGGAGGATCCACTTGGTTGGGAATCAGGTGCCGGCTGAAATCACCCACCAAGAGTGGCAGGGTGGGAGTCTATTGATATGTGTTTCCACTGGAGTGTGTGAAAAATGTTAAAATGGAGAGTATCAGACATGGTACCTATCAATTTAAATCAGCTAGATAAAAGGAGAGAAAAAAAAATGGCACCTTCCAGTATACCTCCCCATAGAAAGTTCCAACAGATTCCTGCCTCTTTTTAGAATGCTTACCCTAACATAAGTCAATGCATGACCCAAGTACTTTTAAAACTGCTGACTCTGTGCCAGAGCTCAGAGTGAGTTGTACACGAACCCTTTAAGAGGTGCTTTTTAACAGCCCTTTACATTGTGCTTTTTAACAGCCCTTCCGCTTTTTCTGACATAAGTGCTGCTGGTTTTCGAAGCCAGTTGTTATGGCATCTCTTCTTCCTGGTGCAGGTCCACCAGGCTGGGGAGCCCAATGTGGGGCTTGGACCCCTCATTCCTCACGAAGTACCTCTACAATTGATTGACAGCTGATTGTAACCTTCAACTGTAATGCGTTTTTGTTCCACATTTCTGATAAAATTTTGAGAGAAATTATAATTGGTGCCTATGAAAAATTTGTTTTACAGATATTTTAGATGAAGCATAGTGAATCAATTCACTCCTCTTGAAGTAGAACCCAAGGAAATCTGCCGTTTAACAGGTTCCACAGTGACTCTTATACACACTAAAATTTGAGAAATTTGAAACTTTTTTCCAGACCTGTGATCTTTATCCAGAGGTCAGACATCTGTGTATAAGTTTCTAATCTCTTAACCTTAATCTTCTTTGCAGCCCAGCTTTCCTCACAGTGCATTTAAATGTTGAACATGTTCCTGCCCTGTCTTCTTCAAGTTTATAACATATACTTTTTCCATTGATTTGAGCTATAGTTTATACTATTTATAGACTATTATTAACATTCCCATTCTATTGTCCGTTTTGTCTTTCTCTGACTTTTGTGATTATTTGTGCACTGACATGGCACTAATATATGAGGTCTCTACAGAAGGTATTCAACCATGTAATATGAAAAATAGAGACATTTATTGAAGAAGCTACAAGATACAAGAAACATTGTACCTAGGACAATGATACCTTAGTCCCCTTCAAAGTAGGCACTTGGGGATGTCACACAGTTCTCTCACTCACCATCGCCTGCCCTGTCATATTTTTCCGAATCTCAGTGATGGTCTGAAATCTCTTCCTTTTCAGAAATGATTTTAATTTTGGGAAAAGCCAGAAGTCGCAGGGTGCCAAATCTGGGCTATAGGAGGGTTGAGTCAACTGGGTGACTTGATGCTTCTCCAAAAAAACTCTGCAAGAATTGTGATGCATGAACATGATTGTTGTCATGATGAACACCAGTTGCCCATAATGCAGCCTTCTGAATCATCCCAGTAGTTTCCATGGAGGAATGTTCAAGCTTAATACAGAATTTGATGCAGATGTGTTGCTCTACTCACTCAGTCATTTTGAATCAGTGGCCACACAGTACACATGCTCACTCAAAGGCATCTACCACCCTCAATGACTAGTACAGTGAAGTCATCATTGTTTACACAGGCACATCTCAGTCCACTCTCCTTGGCTGCCAGGTCACATCAATGTCGATGTTATGCAAACTGTTCTTGTTTTATTAACAAAGACTGGACTTTTTTTGGACAGGCTCGTGTTATAGTAACCTGAAACGGAATGTGGTTTCAACATTATACTTGAAAATACTGATGGCATTTGATATATCTGATAAATAAAGAATAATTTAAATATTTTTATTTTATTTTTCTTCTCAATTCCCAATATGAGACTGTAAATTAGAGCTTTGGGTCTAACAAGATTATTCTATTGAAACGTAATTGAAGTAAGTTTAAAATGTAAATGCTTTAACGTATATATAACACTAATGTAAGACTATATATGGCCTTTGCTGGGTGGCTCAGCAGGTTGGAGCATCTGCTCCATGCACAAAGTGCACCAAAAAATTGCAGGTTCAGTTCCTGGTTACGGCACGTAACTAGCTTGCACATTTGATCCCCAGTCAGGGGGCATATGGGAGGCAACCAGTCAGTTAATCTCTCTCACTCTCACTGTGTCAATTCAATAAAACACAAACATATCTTGGAGTGAGGATTAAAAAAAGAATATATGACTTCTACTATGAGTGATATTCTATGGCTAGTATTTCAGTAGTGATAACTGAAAATTTTAACTACCAATGGTATAAGAAATTAACTCATGACTCTTAGGGTTTTCTCTTTTCTTTCTTCACCTCTGTTGTATCACAAGTATTAGCCACTCAATACCTGTTGGACATTAAATATCAATTAGTTTTTGATTGTCACAGTCTTCTGGTACTTTCTCAGACTTGAAGAAAATTTGACTGCTATTTAAAAGATAAGGATATAGCCTTCCAACTTCTTAATAAGTTTAAATATTATGAAATTTCTACCTTATTTTAAAAAGATTACCTCCAGCATTTCAAAATGTTGTTTTCCTTCAATTAATTAGAAATTGAATCACACCTGTTCAAAGAACAAAGAATTAGTGTATTTGCTTTCTAATACAATTATGTTATTGTTTTGGATATAATCATGAATTGTATAATTGAAAACCTGTAACTGCTTTCATTTTTTTTCTTTTTTTGAGTGAATAATGTGAATATACCACTTTTTTTTTTTTTACTTTATTCTTTGACTCAAAGAAAGTAGCGTATCTTCCTTGAGTTACTTTAGAAACCTAACTCTTAAATTGTATGTCAACATAAAAAAATTCTAATTTAATAGATAACAAGTTGGGAATCTAAAGTTGATCAGATTTCTTCTCAGTTTTGGAAAAATGGCATTTTTCCTACCATTTGATAGCCTTGATTTCTTTTAAGGCCAGTGATTACGATATAACTTCCAGATTCCCAATTTAGCCTTGTTCCTAACTCTTGGAATTAAGCTTGCCTTGTCTCCTCATCACTTACATGAAAGAACAGACCATTTGAGTTCCTCATCTATTACTGTCCTTATCCTCATTTACCTACACTAATCCTCATAATCATTGTAGATGATTAAGCTAGTTACACACCACTAATAATTCTTTATCTAACCTATAACTATGAATGGAATCAATTAAGAATGCACAACCACATGTGTAATTTATTAAATACTAAAATTTTCTCATGTGTCACATTATTTCAGAGTGTGCTTGTGGCATACTACCTTGTCATCACCAATACCACAGCATTATATCTTTCAAATATAAAGATACATTGACCACTAAGTGAAATAAAGCTAACTTTTAAAGAGCAATTGTAGGAAAGTTTATAAATTCATGGGTGCATTTTATTGCCTTTTATTAAGCAAAATTGTCCAAGTAGTTGTAAATATCTTTAAATTTCATACTGGCGTACATTATGGATAAAGCAAAAACCTTGAAAATAATAGAAAATTATTCCTTCTTACATATTTTTAAAATTTAGTTTTTAGCCCTGGCTGGTGTGGCTAGTGAATTAAGTGCTGCCCTGTGAATGGAAGGGTTGAAAGTTTGATTTCCAGTAGGGGCACATGCCTAGATTGCAGGCCAGGTTCCCAATTGGGAGCATTTGAGAGGCAACCAATCGATGTATCTCCCACACACTGATGTTTCTCTCCCTCTCTTTCTCTCTTTCTTCCCTTCTCTCTAAAACTAAATAAATGAAATCTTTAAAAACGTATTTTTTCATTAAAAATTTAGCTTTTAAATATTTGAAAAATCAGTCAATTATTCCTAGATGCTTTTTGTTTTGCTGTAATTTTAGCCCAAGGGAGCTCGTGTGTGTGTGTGTGTGTGTGTGTGTGTGTGTGTGTTTTCCCAGTGATGCCATGATAGGGGATACGGAGAGTTTATCAGGGTGGTAGCCATCTATGAGTAGAGCTCTTCAGGGAAATCTAGATAAAAAATAAATAAGCAAAGGGAAAGATTTTACACTCATACTAGAAATCTATGATTTAGTGAAATGAGGTTCCTAGAATTTCAAGATTAGATAAAAGTAGAAGCTGCTCGTCAGCAGCTTTCAGCCTTAGTGCTAATTGGGCAGGTGGGCCGCATACACCAGCTGGGTTGTGCCATCCCTCAGGACCTATTTACAACCTGCTGCACATGGGCCTTTTTACATTAAGCAGCAGTTTAAGTCATATGGTGGGGAGACACATAGTATCAAATGTCTTCCTGTATCAACATATTTTTCTCTATGATAATGAAATTAACAGCCGCTGTTTTGTCTTTTTATCAATTTGTTGGAATTTGACATTTAGATAAATTTCTTATTCGTAGAGTCATTAGAAAGTATGTCTGATAGACAGTAAAGTTTAAAATAATTTAATAAGACTGTATGAATTCAACACCAAAGTAAAAAATAAAAGATGTTAAAAATATTGTTCAAGCCCTGCGATACCTCTCCCCAATCATATTCTTTTTCCAACCACCTCTTAAAAAATAAATGTTTCCTTAAATTTTATGTTAAACATCCCATTATATTCTTTATGAGTTTAGTATAGATGAATATGTTGATAAACAATAGTGATTTTTTTTATTGCTCAAATACAGCTGTCCCGATTTTCCACTGTTGCTCTCCCCCACACCACCCACCCCTGCTCCCACAGTCAATCCCCACCCTGATGTCTATGCCCATGAGTCCTCTATCCATGTTCCTTGACTAGACCCTTTCTCTTCTTTCCCCTGTTATTCGCCTCCGCCTGCCCTCTGGTCACTGTCAGTTTGTTCCTTATTTCCATGTCTCTGGTTCCATTTTGATCGTTTGTTTATTTTGTTCATTAGGTTCCACTTACCTATTATAAAATCGTATATTTTGTTACATATTTATTTATTTGTGGTTATTCCAGTAACTATATTTGGTTCCTCTATAGTTAATGCTCCACTTATAAATTTCCCCATTCACCATATGAAAAATAGTTTCACATTTTTAATTACAAATAGTGCTGCTAGGAGCATTTTTATACATTTCTCCAAGTGCCCACAATGCAGCAATTATCCTAGGATATGTTATCAAAAGTGGGTTTGCTGTCTTATGGGTATTTGCATATCTAAGTGTAACTGCTATTCACAAGTGACTCTACAAATGTGTTATCAGTTTTCTCAAACAACATTTCTGATCATCGGTGAGAACCATCTGCATTGATTGACTCCAGTGTCTTTGGTGGACCTATTCAGATTTGTCTTCCAGCCTCCAATTCTGTTCAGCTCAATGCTGTTCAACTTTGTAACTGGGCAGGCTATTTTGAGCTATCCTAGTCAGTGTTTTTAAAAAGGTCCCATAACTTGTATATTAGTAATTCTCTGCATCTCCTTAAATATTTCTCATTTTCTCAATTTTTATTTTATATCCAGTAATCCCAATGGGAGTGATTATGGGAGGCAGCATAATTATTCTCTTGTTGCTTCCACTGACATTCATACATGTTTTGTAAGTATGGATTTAGATTACGTTTTGTTTATTTATGTCTTTGGGAACCTAGTGAAGGATGAGTTGAGGGTATACATTTCTAGAAATGAAAACTTCTGAGCTATAGAGGATCTTAAAGCACTACCATTGGGGAAATATTTTAAGTTTATTTCTTAAGTTTTTGTGGTCACATCAGTAGTATAAATTTGTGCCCCAGATCCTTATGAGGACATGCCCATGGTGACAGATACTAAGGGAAATATAGTATGGGGCAAAAGCAGGTTTACAGTTATATGTGAAATGCTGAATTTATGCTTATTATTATATTAGTAATTACTGTACTATTTTCCATACAAATAACTGTAAATCTACTTTTGCTCCACCCTGTATCTTTACCCGAACTAGAGCTCAGGTGAGAAATGGCACTTTCCCTTATTGTCTTCATTTGCCAAAAGTGTTATTTTAATAATTTTATATAGATACGTATGTGTGTATCTCTCCTGTTTGAATGTCATACAAGACATTTAGGACTTATTCTTTAAGAACCAACTATCATTATCTAGTAAAATGAATTATTTATTTTATTTTTATCTATATGTATGCCTATATATATATGTATTTTTGTATGTATGTATATGTCTCTCTGTTTATCTGTCTATCTACCAATCATCTATCTACCATTCCGTTCATCTCACTATTCTCTTTTTATTCTGATTCTCTACTTAATTCTTTCCCCTAGTAGCAACCATTTTAATTTGTTTTATGACTAATTTTTATTTGTATGTATTTTATTATACCTTTGTATTTGGACTCACACAAGTAGTAGTATTGCTTTCATTCTCACTGATTAATTTCTCACTCAGTACTTTGTTTTATAGATATTTTCATGCCATTTTATTATAGTGTCTAATTGTTTATGCTCAACATACAAATCAATTCCTCTAAGAGTGACCACATCAGTTGTTGCCTGTACCTTTTGCCACAACCTCTGCTACAGTGGTCATTCTTCCCCCTGACTCCTTATGGAGCTAGTCAGAATTTCTAAACTTTATAATGTATGGCTTGCAGAAATTGTTCCTATTTGATTTTAATTTTATTTTTTCTTAAAAGTTTCTTAAATGCAAAACATTTGCCTTTTAGATGTCTAGTAGAATTCATCTTCTAAGGCATTTGGATCTGGGCATTTGGAAAGAGATTGTTTTGGTGGCCATTTTGGCCATTTTTGTTGTTTTGTTTGGTTTTTGTGGTTTTTTTTTTTGAAATTTTACTTACCTATGTTTCTTTTCTTCGTGTTCTATTTGGCCATGTTCTTTTCAGAAATGTATCATTTATGTATAAAATAATTAGATGAGACTTATTAGAATATAATATTGAAATACCCTTTACATTTAATTTTAGTTGTCTGTGTTTACAATTTTTTACACCACATTGTGTTTGATCTTAATATCCTATCTTCTGTTTTTTTTAATTTAGTCTTGGAAAATGTTTGTCCAGGAGATCATATTAATCTTCATGAAAAAAAATTCCAGTTAAGATTTTTTTAATATCCTATAATTCTTTTAGCTCTCTATGTCTTTAATGCTGATTCTTCTTGTTTATTTTTTTTCTGTTACTGTATTTTAACATCTTCAGCTGAATGTATAATTTGTATTTTATAACCTTTCTTTTTCACTGATAATTAAAGCTATAAATTTTCCACAAACTTTTTCCCAGAACTCCATGAATTTTGTCATGCAGTGCTTTTCTTTGTTTCATCCTAAATGTTTCAGAAATGCTTTATGATTTCTTGTGAAATCACTAAATAATTTCAAATAATTATTAAGTAATCTGTTATTAGATTCTGTTTATAGATTTCTAATTTTAGCATCCTTTTGATATAACTCAGATAATACTGAGTATTATCTGATATAAAATGTTTAAATTGACCATAGATTTTTATAAAGCCTCCTTTATGGCCCAACACATACAATATTTGTAAATGTTATGTATGTGCTTTAAAACATTTAAAAAATGCTATTTTTCTTTATTGTATATAGTGTTTTTTATCTAATCCTTTGAGCTATTTTTTTCTGTAACTCATTGCTCAGATTATTCTTTGCTTGAGTTTTCAGTTTCTTGGATGTTGCCAAAAACTACAATATAATATACTTGGCAAAAGAATGCATGGACAAAATTTTATGATCAGCAGAGTGATGAGAATCATAAAAAATGAACAAAACAGAATTGTTTATCTGAAGAAAAACAGTCAATGAAAATGAAAATTGCAACATATGACTTAACAGCAGGTTCAATGAAAGAAAGAACAGTAAATTTGAAGACAGATCTTTCGATACTGGCAAAGGATAATCTGTTCAATAAATGGTTCTGGGTAAACTAGATAACTATATGCAGAAGAATGAAACTGGACGTCTGATGACACCACTAATAAAAATTAACTGAAATGGATTAAAGCATTATATGTAAGGCCTGAAATGGTAAAATTAGTAGAAGAAAACATAGGAGAAAAGCTCCCCAGCATTGGTCTTCTCATTGATGGTTTTCTGCGGCATGATACCAAAAGCCCATGCAACATAAGCAAAAACAAACAAATAAACTAAGTAGTTTCTACACAGTAAAAGGAACAATAATTTTAAATGGCAACTCACAGAATGGGAGAAATATTTGCAAATTATATATATATATATATGATAAGGGATGAATATCAAAATATATAAAAATCATAAAGCTCAGCAACACAAAAGGGAATAATACAAGTATAAAAATGACCGAAGCACCTAAATAGATATTTTTCCAAAGGAAACATCCAAATGGCCAATTGGTACATGAAAAGATGCTCAGCATCACTATTCATTAGGGAAATGCAAATCAAAACCACAATGAAATATCATCTCATACCTGTTATAATGACTAATATTAAAAACACAACAGATAACAAGTGTTAGTGATGATGTGAATGGAATAGAACACTTGTGCACTGTTGGTTGAAATGTAGATTAGTACAGACATTATAGAAAAACAATATGAAAGTTTCTTAAAAATATTAAAATATAACTACCATATGATCCAACAATTCCACTTCTGGGTATATATCTTAAGGAAAAGAATTTACTATGTTTTAAAAAATATATATTTATTTATTTTTAGAGAGAGGAGAAATGAGGGAGAAAAAGTGGGAGAGAAACATCAATGTGTGAGAGCTACATTGGTCAGTTGTCTCTGGCATGCCCTCAACTGGGGACCTGGCCTGCAACCCAGGCATGTACACTGACTGGGAATTGAACCGGCAACCTTTCAGTCTACTGGCCGGCACTCAATTCATTAAACCATATCAGCTAGGGCAAGAATTTACTCTCTTGAAGAGATTTCTGTACCCTCATGTCCTTTGCATCATTATCAAAATAGCCAAGACATAGAAACAATCTAAGTGTTCTTGGACAGATGAATAAATGGATATTGAAATTATGGTCTGTATGTAAAATGAAATATTACTCAGCTATTCAAAACAGGAAACCCTGCCTTTTGAGAAAACACAGATGAACATGAGGCCATTGTGTTAAGTGAAATAAGACAAAGAAAAACAAATAGTGTATGGTATCACTTTTTATGTGGAATATTTTCTTAAATGCTGATATTATAGAAACAAAGAGAATGGTGGTTATCTGGTGTCTGGGAAAGGGAAAATAGGAAGATATAGATCAATGGAAAAACTTTCATTTATAAGATAAATAAGTTCAAAGGATCTAAAGTATAGCAAGGTGACTGTATTTCATAATGCCATATTGTATACTTAAAAGTTGCTGCAAGATTTTAAGCATTCTCACTAAAAAAAGACAACTATGTGATATAATGAATGTGTTAGTTACTTCGATCTTGGTAATCTGTCCACAATATGTATGTACATATATAAATGTATATACTTATATATATCATCACATTGATGATATAATATTATCACATTATGCACTTTAAATACCTACAATTATGTGTTAATTTTTTCCTTAATAAAGTTTTAAGAAGTAAATAGTTGTGAACATAATATTGTAGGTCTCACTCATCTTTCAGTTAAAATTAGGCTGATGTATGATAGCTGTTACCCTTTACTTGCCTAAGAAAGAATGGAAATCAAATATTCTACTTATTTTAGGGAGATCCCAGTTGGGGATCTTATCTTTTTTAAAAGGCAATTTAACATATGTTTTTGACTCTTAGACCGAGTAATCACATTTGCTGCTTAAAAGTGCTGTCGTAGCTGCCATGGTCATCATCCTAGAGACCTCCTTGAACTGTAAACTGAGGATGTAAGCAGGGGAAGCTAGACTGTGACTTTTGGTCACCTCAGATGAGATAAATGTGTAAAGAACTTGAAAATTGCTTGCCAACTAAGAAGATTGTTCTAAGTGTTTTAATCATCATCTCCTTCTCTTGCTTCTCCTCCTCCTTCCTTCTTCCTCCTTTCTTCTTGCTATTTTTTTCTCCTTCTCATTCTTCTATTTTTATTCCCCAAGCATCAAGCTTCTTTTTATAAACACTCACAATGAACCTCTCTGCCTACTGGGAAGGGCGCTGAGTTGGTTCATACTTAGACTCCTTGCTCTTGGCCTCTTTTGTGTTTATCTTACCTATCGAGCCCCTTTTTGCCTGATCCCAGAATATCTTCTGTTCCTTTAGTTTTAGCTGAACTACCTGGCTATAAGTCTATATTTTATAATTGCAGAATATAGTTTTTCATGCAAAGTACATTCTCCTTAAATTTTATTTACTGTTAGCCTCTGTAAAATTTATATATATTACTAGAAAAAGCATGCTATACTCCAGATCACTGGAAATTTAAAAATCAAATCATTAGGTTCCTATAACAATGATTACTTTTGGTCTCTTTACAGACTTAATAAATTACAAATCCAAATTTATTGAGGGATAAACAAAATGGAAAGAATTATAATTTCAAATGTCTGCATTTTAACTCATACTACACTAATTTCCATGTCAAAAATCTTTAATTAATTAGTGATTTATATTTTTATTTATTCCAAATTCTTTGAATAGTGATTTGTGGTAAGAAAATCATCACTGCTTTTCACACTATAAAAACTGTTATAATAATCCGCATGTTTATTTGATTTATATGGCTCTTTACCAAATAATATCAGTTATATTTAAGTGGGCTAAATTTTCTCCTGGAGATAGGAGAGAGCTCCCTTAAATATATTTCACATAATCTTCATGTCTAAACAAGTATATAGCTGAGCTATACTTAACTATTTACGGTTCCTCCCAAAGGATGCAGATTTTATGATCCCGTGCCTTTGCCCAGCCTACTACCCTTCCCCAGCAAAGTGTCATACCAGCCTTCAGGTCTTAGTTCAGGGAACAGTTTCCCTGTGAATGCCTCCTTTGCCCCACACTCAGCATGGAAAATTGCTCTTCCCCTTCTTGCTTCTTTATCATTGATTTGTAATTAATAGCTACCAGTCTCTCCAGATAAATTGAAAATTCAGAGATAGAAATTTAAGTTTTCCAAAGTTAAGCCCTGTCTCGTGGCACAGTGTAGGCCCTGTATAACCCTAGCAAACCAGCATTCAAGAAGTGAGTAGCTTGTATGTCAACACCTTATTAAGGTAGCAACATGATCTTAAGATCATGAATATCTCCCAGTCATATTTCACATTTCTGTACACACACACTCACACAAAATATAATAAATGGAAAAAGGATCTGAAAGCTGGTTAGAATGCATATTATCAATTTTTAAAATGCAATCTCTCTTTTTAAAGAAAAAAAACATAAATAAATCTCAAAAATTAAATAGGTATTTCTTTTAAATGTTCCCAAATTTATACTGGATGTCCTTCATAATGGAATATTTTTTACATTGCATAGATAGAATTGTCAAAAATTATTTTTATTTATTTTATTGAATTTTCTTTACATGTCATATGCATAGCCTCAAAAAATAGCCTTTCAACATTCATTTTCTATTTGTACCATATTTCAACTCCAACTCTAATAATGTAAAACCGTAGTGCTGTAAGAAAAGCCCACGGAATTCTCATTTTTATCTTAAGATTATCGATTAGGTTAAAAAAAAACCTTTCAGTATTTTTTAATCCTCCAATCTATATGCATC
This sequence comes from Mormoops blainvillei, assembly GCA_004026545.1. Classification (NCBI taxonomy): domain Eukaryota; kingdom Metazoa; phylum Chordata; class Mammalia; order Chiroptera; family Mormoopidae; genus Mormoops; species Mormoops blainvillei. The sequence continues at coordinate 251,984 of PVJD01000180.1, read as the reverse complement.
ATTAATAAATAATTTTGTACTTTAATATGGAAGAGGGCTCATATATGTATGTACCATGTAAGGGATTTTTAAATATTTTTGATTATTTTAATTACCTACTATGCTTATGAGTCTTTTATTATTTTCTATATACCATATTTTGCTACATAATTCCTTATTACTACAAGCTATTTTTTTTCTGCCTTTGATGCCCACAATTTCTTAACCTAAATAAATGCTGCTCATCTTTTAAGATCCTGTTTTGTTTATGTCTTTCTGGAGTCCATCAACCAAAGATGTCCTTTATGAAATTTTTGGGCAAATTCTTATTAATCGTATTTGACACACTAGATAGTGATTGTCTTTGCACATGTTTTATCCATTTAACTTGAACATACTCCTGGTTTGAAAGAAATCAGACAAAAATATCAATCTGATGATTGCAATTAGATTTAAATGATGAAAGTAATTATAAATTTCCCATAATCATTGATTTTATTTTAAATGTAAATACAAATAAACATCATAAAACTTGTAAACTTGATATTTAAAATTATACTATTTATTTAATAAAACACAGTACAGATATTTGTGAATATAGAATGGATTTGGTGAGTAAATTCAGTTCTATTTTGAGATTCTTTTTTTTTAAAGTCTAGAGTATGTCTCATTATCATCCCAACTTTACCATTCCAACCCTGCACTACCACTGTACAGTACTTGCTGTTTTGTAGCCTTATCGTTCACCCTGGCGAACTGGTAACTTTGTCATACTATATATTCTGCATAGAACCCCCCTTCCCTTTGCTACAGAGATCAACTGCTTTTTCTTATAATCTCATCTTCTCACTGTGTACTTCCTAGTCGTCCACATTATCAAAGCTCCCTTTTGCCTGCCTTAGTTAAGAAAGAATGTATTGTTCCTTGACGGTGCTCTCTAGATTTTAGATATAGTTTCACTCTTGAACACCACATTTGATTTCACATATTTTGTGTGTGCCGCCCCTCCACCAGGCCATTAAATTCGAGAGTTCAGAGACTTGTTAGGGATAGTGCCTACTCTCTTGAAGATATTCTTCTAAGTACTGCGAATATACCAGCTTAAGACCACAAAGTCTCTTGCTCATGGAACGTGTGTTTCAGCAAAGAGCACGTACAATGCACAAATAAATATATATTATTCCTGGAAGTAGTAATTCTGCTAAGAATAAATAAAGAGTTAAGGAAATAAAATAGTAAAAGAGACGCTGTTTTAGACAGACTGGCCAGAGCGGAGGTTTGCTGTGGTGGTGACAATGGAGCGAGAACATGGTTCAAATTACAAGGGAAACTATTTTAAAGAAACATTAAGAAGATTGTGATTAAATTAAGTAGACTGAAAATTCACCATTGCAGTTTTCTGAAAATATACCTATATCTCCAAGATTTAGGAGGCTAGATATACTACATTATGATTGCCAATATTTCTTATTTTCCAGGTATTTTATAATTGAGTAGGTACAGAAAAGTATGTTTCAGAGAAAGTGCCTGCCTCTGTGTGTGTGTGCAGAGCCTGGAGGAAGGAGTTCGTAGGTTTATGGGTACAGAAAGCAAATTCTGAAGACATCAGAGGGCGCAGAAGAGGTTACAAGGTTGCAGTGGAGTGGCTCTACTGAAAGAGTCTCTTCTCAACTTTCATGGATTTATAATCCATATTACTTAATAGTTCTAAGAAATATTTTTAAAACTTTAATATTCTATACTTTTACCACCTAACACATGGAAATCTTACATATATATTGAACATGACTCTTCTACTGCAAACAGCACTTTGCAAGTTTTGTTTGGTGGAATTTGTTTGACAAACAATAATTGCATCAAAGAGAAGGGAAGAGTTCTGAGAAGTAATTTAAACTAGGCAGACCTCTAAAATTAATAACCTTTACCTTTATGCATTTTTACCACCAAAATTTATATTTTATATATGGTCATTATTTATTAAAAAATTAAAAAAAAAAGAATATTGACAGGTATTACCTCTTTGGGTTGGATGCCTTTTCCTTAAGGTCATTTAAGCTTTATACTGTGGAATGGGAGGGCAATTTACTGATAGTGTAATGTTTATAACTCATGCCGTGGTGGTGGAGATGATGCACTTAGCATTTAGATGGTTGCTTCTCTTCCTAGAGAGCATGTGCTTCTAAGTGAGAAAGAAAAAAAACCAGGTAAACTATGTTTGAAATTATTATGGCCAGATATCTAGTTTTAGTCTTTGATTATAAGACATCAATTATTATGTTATAGCCACCATCAGATGCTAATAGATGTCATGCCATAAATCTAATACTTGATATAAAAATCCTTAATAGTACCTTCCAGAGTAATACCATTCTGCCAATTTAAAGGACCGGAAACCTGTGCTTTGATGTTTGGCTAGACTTTAGTTTACGTAGATGCTTTAAAACCACCACAGCAGTTTGAAAACTACTGTGTGCCTCTACTTGTCTTAATTTTACAGTGGTTTAGTGAATTCCATTTATTATGTTGTTTAAAAAAATAATTAAAAGATCTTATCCACCACATCAGTTTAAAAACAACTGTGTATCTCGACTTGTCTTAATTTTATAGTGGTTTAGCTAATTCCATTTATTACATTATTTAAAAAAATAATTAAAAGATCTTATCATGCAATTATGTGTTTCCTCTGAATCTATATTTCTGCCCAAATTATCTTTGCTAATCTTTATTATACCATCTGTAAGAATCTATTTGCCCATTTCTATCATTGAGTTGAATTTCATGGAGTCTATTTATGTAATTAATATAGCACTTTGGGATTCTTCCAAGAAATGGTATGGTACAAAATAAAACATGAATGGTGTGCTATTATTTAGCTTTGATACCTGGCCAAAATATATTTCTTACTTTAATTCAAGAACACTTTATCAGGAAATGTTCTGAAGGAATATTAAAATTGAGTTATACCAAGAGTTTGGCATTCTGCTATTACAAACAAGAAGGATTTTCTAATATAAAAATATTTTTCAAATATATAATGTGGACAGGGTAATAAATCTTTCTGATCACTTAAGAGTTCTCATGTAATTTAAAAAAATCACAATTTTCTCCTTAACTCTGCTTCATTTTAAAATTAACATATAAAACAGTTTTTAAAATAAAATTGTGAAAAATATATTTTACCAGGTGAATAATGCAAAGTAGTCATAGAAGCAAGTTAAAAAAGGTATTACTTGCAAAATCCTAAATTATATTTGTCTCTACTAATAGGATTCTAATACAAGTTTGGTAGTAAATAGAGTAGTTTGTCTTTGTTTTCTTCTTACTTTACAAATCTGTTCCCATTCTTCCCAGTCCAATAAATTAATAACTAATTGATCTTCTTTAAGTAATTCTTCTCAGTCATTTCTAGTTGTAGGATATTTCTATTGGTAATTTATAAGTATATATAAATATATAAACAGAATTGGTTTTAAGAAACAAATATAAAATATGATATCAGTGGGCATTAAACCTATTTGTAATTAAAATATGACGAAGATTCATGTCACTGCAAATTTGTGATGACAAAACTTAGGATTTCAACAAAACCAAGCTATTCTTCTGCTCACCTACTCTCTCTCTCTCTCTCTTTCTCTCTCTCTCTCTCTCTCACACACACACACACACACACACACAAATGAAGCAGTGCATTTAAACCCATTCTGTTTCTTCAGATTTCTGACAAACTATTCTACATCACTCAGTGAACCTCCCTTCTATTACATAAAGGAAATAAATCACAGATCGAACATGTTTAATGTAGTATATCAAACCTACAAACCTACTGTGTCTATGACCACACTTTCCTGTGCCTACCTGTTATATTAGAGGAGCTGGTTCTCCTATTTCTATTTTGTTCTCACTTACTATCTGTGTCACACCTACCATTTCAATACCTTATAAAATCAGTCATAATAGCTATCCTTTTTATCTTAATCGCTTCCATTTCTACTATGTATCTCTATCATTTAGACATTTTCAATTCTCAGTACTATAAATAAGATATTTTAAAACTAAGCAAAATAAAACAAAAAGATAAATAAACAGCAAAAATATATACTATCTCTATGAACTTGTCTATACTCTCCAGTGATACTCCATCCTAGGCCTTTTTTTCCTCACCATGTTTCTCCCATTTCATTTTTACTACTTCATACATTTCTCAACTGCCCTGTCCTTCCTTTAAAAACTTCAGTTTTACTTCCAAGCCCATAATACCACCAAAAATGTATTTTCTTTGAAGTCAGTGATTCTGTCTATTTCAGTGTATCTAATGAGCATTGTCTTAGAAGTAATCGTACTTGACCTGTTAGAAAAATTCTATACTATTGAATATTTCCCTCTTACATAATATATACCCTGGGGTTTCATGATTCCATTCTTTCCTGGATTTTCTCCTATACTTTATCCTTTCGTTCTCTTAGTTGGTTGATTCTACTTACTAATTTTTTACATTGTTTCCAATACTCAGTTCTAGATCATTTGACTCTACTATATGTTCTCCAGTTGCAGTACTGATAATTTATACTGAGGCTAGTTGATTTCTAATGTTTTTTGTCTTGTTGAGTTCCAGACATTTTTATCACATGACTACTTTGCACCCCCAGAGTGATATTCAAAGTAAAATCAAAGTCAAACACGAAACCCATAAAAATTCCAAGTCCTTTATCTACTAAGAGACAGAGTAGACAAAAGTTACTTTAAGGGAACAACTAGAAGGATGGAGAGATGAAGAATATGAGGAACATGAGAAATATGGCCAAAGAAGTAAGGGAAGCTCAGGAGTTCAGTTTTGGATATGGCAAGTAGGCTGTTACTAGATTTAGAGATGTCAAAAATACAGTTGGAATATATGAGTCGGAAGCTTACTGGTGAAGATTGGCTAGAGATGTAAATATGGGAGTTCTGATGAGAAAGGTGACACTAAAGTCCAGAAGACTGGATAAGATCACTGTGGGAGTGAGGTATATGGAAGAAGGGTAAGGACTCAATGTCTAGGAAACTCATATTTAGGAATTGAGAGTATGAGGAGGAATGAATAAAGAAGATGGAACAGGGGTGGTCAGGCAACAAAAGAAAAATTCGTAGAGTAAGACAGTACTAGTAAGCTAGTAAAGAAAGGGTGTTTCTTTTTAAGCCACCTTCTTCATCATAGTTAGAGGTAACTCCTTATTTCTAATGGCTCAGACCTTTGAAATCACCCTTGTTTATTCTCTATTTCACACCCAGTATTTAATCTATCAGAAAATCTTTCCAACTGTAACAGATATTCCAACTCCACTACTACCACTCAGCTCTATGGCATTATCAACTCTAGATTGCTGCAAGATTCTTTTTACTGGTTCCTCTAATTTCATCCTTGCCCTCTTTGACCTGTTCTCAACAGCCAGAATGATTGTACTTGAATGTAATTCAGATAACGGTGTTCCTCTGAGAAGAAACTTTCAATGTTTTTTCAGCCCTGTCAGTGTGAAAAACAAAGATCAAACAAATGTCCCAAGTGCCAGTTTATCTGCCACTGATTGGGTTTCCTACTAAACTCCACTGACTCAGGTCAGTCCAGTCATACTGATCTCCTTGGCATTTTTGGCAATGCCAAGAACTCTCACACCTCAGGAAATTTGCAGTTGTTTTTCACTCCTAGAACATGTTTTCCCCAGATACACGAGGATTGTCCAGAATGTATCTAGCCACATGATGTGGAAAATAGAGACATTTATTGAAGAAGATACAAGATACAAGAAGTACGTAGGACAATGGCACCTCAGTCCCCTTCAAATTAGGCATCTTTGGACCTCACACAGATCTCCCAGTCACCATCAGCTGCCCCATTATATTTTCTGGAATCTCATCGATGGTCTGAAATATCTTCCCTTTCAAAGGTGATTTTAATTTTGGGAAAAGCCAGAAGTCACAGGGCACCAAACCTGGGCTGTAAGGGGACTGAGTCACCTGGGTGATTTGATGTTTCACCAAAAAACTCTACACAAAAGGTGATGCATGAGCAGGCGCATTGTTGTGATGAAGCTGCTTGGAGCATCCTCTCATCACATTTAGAATTTTATTCAAAAATCATTTTATTGTTGTGTATATATATATATATATATATGTTGTATATATATTATATGTTGTGTATATATATATGTTATATATATATATATATATATAAAGTGCAGTCATTCATTGCAAAACTACCACATTCTTTTTCTAAGTATACAGATCTTGTATTATAGAAATATTATATACACTTGAAACCTATATAATCTTATTAACAAATTCACCCCCATAAATTTAATTAGAGATAAGTAAGCACACCAATAGAACATTACCATTTATTCAGTATTTTCCATAAGAGCATATTTTTTCTGTTTCGTCCATCCTTTATATTATTACCTGGAACAATCTCTGCCACATATAAGTAATCTATACATATTTGTTGAAAGAATGATGACTAAACAAATAAACGAATGGCAAAAGAGAAGGTGAGAGACAGAGAGTATTTTTAATTAACAAATACCTCTTTGAAAAATTTAAACCTGCTTGCCCTATGATTATGAAAAAAAAACGTATTTTTGAAACAATTTATATTTAAATTTTACTTTAAATGAACAACAGGTACTCTAAATTAGAAATAAATCGTAACTAGAAAACTCAATTAATTAACAAAAAGGAGAGAATAGCATTCAAACACAAAGGCTGGATGAGTTAGGATAAGAAAATTTGAACACAAAAGTGTTAAAGTCTAATAGAATCATATATTGGATTAGCTGGTCCAACAAATGTACATTTGTCAATATTCACTTTCTCAAAATCTTACTCTCAGATTAATGCTTAAAGTAGAATAAATTTTTTATCTTTTTACTATGTGTATAAATTATACCAAAATTTATTGGCATTAATACAGTTCTGCAGTTCAGTGTGTGTGTGTGTGTGTGTATGTGTGTGACGTTTTATTAGAAACATATTTCAAAGTTATTTTTAGTTTGAGACCCTGAAACTTTTAGACAGAGTAAACTGTGCATGAATATTAATCGAGAAGTCATAGAGTGCACAGTTTCTACTTAAAAACAGAAAGCAAGCTAATTCTTTCAGGGTTGCCTGGTAACTAATAAGGACTATGTCAAATTGAAAGACAGGTCTGACTGAAGCAACGGTTGAATAAATAATAGAATTGTTGTCAACTTTAGCCTTCGAGAAGTGAGACAGGGACCAATTCTAAGTTTAACAGAAGGAAAGACGATTGAAATGTCCTTTGTATTTTTTAGTGAACTCTCCACTGTTTGCTCTTAAGCTTTTTCCCTCAGCATCAATTTATCATTAATGTATAGATGTTGAAAGCAGATTCTGAAGACATCATTCATAATCTGTTGGAATTAAATAGAATGGCCTAAGGCATTTGAGAGGCATGACAAGTTATTTTTTATTCATTAACCATTTGTTCATTTATTTATAAATTCATATTCATATAATGTATTGATTTCTTAGAATTTATGTCCACTAAGAATGATTACTACTCTAATAAAAGACCTGACATAATTATTCATTAAGGTGAGAATTGTATTACAATGACCCCTGGGTATATGTACAACAAAACATTTATTTATTTTACTCATAATTTATATCATGCTGTTGAACACCTACTTATGGATTTTGATCTATTTCTGTTTTAATTCCAGCAGGAAAAAAGTCAAGAAAGTTCAAGAATCAAAGGTAAGGAACAATTGCTTTAAGTTTATAGTATCATACATTCATGTAAGCATAGACAAAGATATATAAAAGATTTAAAACCAGTTTGAAAATATATTTAAAATTTAGAAAACAGTGAGAATTAATCTTCAGTGTGATTTTAAAGCCATTATGAGCACTTTGGGGAAACTTTAGCACAACTTTCCGTGTATTCACTGAATTGTTCTCACAGAATTCCTCCACCAAGCATTGTCCATAAGAATTGGTGTCCTGTCACTCTATGATTTAGCAGATGAGCTGTTTTAAATATACTTCATGGAGAACCAATTATTTAGTCACTCTTGTCATTTTATTTTCTATAAAAAAGCAAAAAAATCTATTTTTATATTAAATTTGGTGATAGCTTTTAGTGTGGCACAGTGAACTCTAGTCAGACATAGGAAAGCTTTTTTCCCTATAAAGACATTAAGTTTTGAAGTTCGTTTGAGATGGTAAATGACTCCAGGTAGGTTGTAACCTTGCCAGACTGTTTGTGCTGTTTCTCAGCACACTAAGGTATGGCTTGTTATTTTATATGTGAAATTATTATACTTATTTATCCTCAAAACACTCATATTAACTCAAAGTTTTATACTTTTGTGTTGCAAAAGGGAATTTCTACTCCAAGATGTGCTGGATGGTGTGCATTTAAATGCTATAAGCATGGTAAACATACTGAGTGCACATCTTTCTTCTCATGAAAGGTCCTGGTGTTTCAGGTTAATCTTAAATCATATTTATAATTCTATTATAGTTGAAATAAGTTTAGTGTGGCTTTCTTCTTGATGCTTTATTGTCTTGCAGCACATAAATCATACCATCTGAAGTAGTAGAAATTAATTTCCAACTGCTGTCTAAGAACATGTTTCCTTTTATTATGTAATAAAATTTTTGAGACGATGCTTGTCATTGCTTTCACTGTTACTGTCTGACACATGGTTCAGAACTGTCGCACTGTGGCTTCCAGACTACTGAATTCTAAGTAAGTCAGAGATGCACAGTTACAGCAGGACCTTGTGCTTAGCTCTGCTTAGAAGAACTCTGCATTTTTGACTATTTATGGGAATTGTCTTGAAATGTTATCTTACTGAAAATTATGGATAACCCTTTTAAAATGTTTTTAAATGTCAATATTAAGAGAAAACATTTTGAGCCCTAGAAGCTATAGTTTACCCATTGGTAGATGAGAAAAGTTCTGAAAATCAAATATTGTACCTTACTTGGTAACTAATTATTGAAATGTGAGCCATGTCTTCATATGATACTAGTAACCAACTCTCAGCTAGGAATTCTCTGGACTAATGGTAATCTCATTTGCCAGATGTTGTTTATTACATTATCAGGCATGCATGCAGAGGAATTCATTAATCTTCAATTGTTCTGCTTTCTATACCTATTTCTCCTTATGACGACAATCTCAACCTCATGACACCAGTGTCCTGAAATGATATTAACACCCAAAGCACTCCAATGAAAAATCAACCCCTCTGTGCACATAGAGATGTATACTGAAGTGTTTGGAAACTTATAATTCTATTATTTGATTGATTATTTGGATACACATCCTCTTATTCTAATATTATATTGAAATACCAGAAAATCTATATTTTTATACATTGTAAAGTTGTACTTACATGAAATTGACCTGACAAAGTGAATTTTGGTTTAATGTGCTTTTGGATACTTGATTGAGTTTTGTGTTTAGATTGCCGATTGTTAAATGAGTTAAAACCTATTTTGTTTAAGTGCACAATTTTGAGGTTTACAGTAGTTTGACATCCCTCCTTAAAGTTGTATTAAAGATAATGGAAGGGAAATGAAACCACTCCTACAGTTTTGAAAGAAGGATCAACTATTCTGGAAGCCATATTTTACATTGTTCTTCAGTGATATTACAAATATGTTAAAATAGAGTACATTAGTTTTTTAAATCCATTGAGAATTCTATAAATATCATTAGGAAATAGTTTCCTTCAAAGAATGATTCTAATGTAAGGAGCACAACACATCAACTATTTTTTCCCAATATTTCTAATGGGAGTTTTTTAACTTGTGACTGGTGTATTTGTTTGTATTTAAGAGCATCTCTCTAGAGTTCTCAGTGATGAAACAATAACAGTTTTTGAGGAAATAGCTTAAAACTTCTGGCAACTTACTTAAGGTTTTAATTTTCCAAGATTAAAATGTTTACTACAGTCAGGAGGATGATATCGTTGTGGAAAGTTTGCACATAGTTACGCTGTGACGTGCTCCCAGGCGTCAGCTTTACCCTTGCTCTGTCCACCAGAGGCTGTTTGTCCGTTAAGTAAAAAGACCCACTTGCTTTCGTCACACAACGTCTCCCCTATCCTTTTCAAAGTGGGTACCCTTGATTCTCCCCATTCAGAAGTGATAAAAATACATTCTTTTTCATTACTAGTTATAGTTTGGGTAAGTCCCTAATATTTAAGGGATACTGAAGCCTACAATTAGTTTCCTAATGGTCACTTACATGTTGTATTAACACTATCTCTTGTTAAATATTTAACAGATGTCAGACACTGTGCCAGACTTTTTACATAAAATGTATGTTATCTCATTATAATACTCAAATGCACATTATTAAGTAAGATTTAGCATTCAAACATTTCAGCACTTTGAAAAACCACATCCAAAGTAATTCAGATCAATATTACCATTTTGTTCTATTATAAATTGGGTCATATTTTATTAAGCCAATTACTGGTTGTATATACATACTGTTTTTAGCAATGCTTTTTTGTTTTCATTGAGATATTTATATATACACACATAAATTTATATTAATTTTATTATTTATGCATTATTTTTCCTTAATGGTTACAAATATCTTTTTTACTGCTAATTTATATAAATACTGTCCAGTGCTTTTAACTTTAACAAAAATATAGACACCAATTACAGCAGCAGAGTAGTGTTCTGTGGGGCATACACGAGAGCTGTACCAACCTGCTCACCAAATCCTTGTGATCTTGGATAAGCGCTTTAACCCCCGTAGAAGTAATTTCTCTTTTATAATAAACATTAGCATAACTTACCCTGTAATATTAACATCCTTTCATATCTAAAATCCCAGGGCTTATAATTCTATAAGAATATAGGACAATGCTATTATTACAATTCTTCTTCAAAACTATAATCCTTAATAGTTTCTACACAGCAAATATTATGCCATATACATTTGTATATGTAAGAAAGGTAAAGCGCACATTTTCTCCCTATGGTACGTACATATATATATATATAACAACTGAGTACAATATTATGTTAAGGCCATACCCAATCAAATTAAAAGTGTGTGTTTGGGATAGTAAATGCTATTAAAGAACTATGGAACGTACAGTCTTTATACCCACACACACAAGAGCACACAGATGCGTATACACACTGTTTTCTATTAATTTTTATGCAACCATGAGTTCGAATTCCCTTTTATTTCCTCCATGGCACAACTGGACACTGAGAGGACTGAAAATGACCTGATATATGCAAGGGAATAAGCATTTATATCAGGGCAAAGCGGGGCACTACTATGGGGTCGGAAGGCTAAACTCCTGTCTTGGGTTGCTTGAATATTCAAAGCTCTTTCCGCTAGAATAATCTCACAAAGTTCCTGAGATTGGCTCACTTCTTCAAGGTCAAGTAGCTAGTCAGGAACAGTGAGTGAACGGACCTTCAAATTCTTATTTCTAAAGCCATTGGATACATTACATTAACAAATGAAAATATGTAATACAAAAGGATGGTAATTAATATATATGAGCCCTCTAGGAGACTCTTTGCCTAATTATTTCATGTCTCTATGTTTAGGAAATAAAATATATTTTAACCTTTATATGAAATGGATATTCTTACCATTATTTAAAATTCAGAGTCACTATATTTTCAGTGTATTATAACATTATACATCATGAATATTAGGTTCTTTGGTATTCAATTGAGAAAGCTATTGCCAGGACAAACAATTGTTTGTAGCATTAATGAAAGATGCGTGTTTTTTTTCTATCATATTTAGTAGTTACGATCCTTTATGAAGTCCTAGTGCATAAAATACAAGAAAATTCACCTCTAGAATATGTCAACCAAAGGATTGATAGTTTTGTTTGTTTGCTTTTGGTGAACAATAATTCTGAATAAACTCCAGACAAATATATTTACTTATGACATGTTTGTAATAATGATTCTTTAAAAAATAATTAAATGTTGTAAAAGAATGTGAGAGAACAATAATTGTTTTATATACATTTTACACCATAGCAATTGCATTATATGAGAACAATTCTATTTTTACTCTACTTGTTTTATTAAAAACACAATTTAGAAATTAAATGAGGGCAAAATGTATTCCATGAGTGATTATTGATTACCTTGAAGGAAAAAATACCAATGTCATATATGTACAATTTCATAATATATGACTCACTACCATATATTAATTACTAAAATAAGTATCTCGAATATTTACTTACTTTAATTACTAAATTACTAAATTTAATTACTAAAATGAGTACCTCAAATATTTCAATCCATTTTATTATACACCTAACTTAACAATGGGAATATAAATTGACTTTTGGGTAACAAATCAATTAACAATGTAATTTGCAATTATTGTAAACTCATTGTCAGGCTTTTATGATTTCATTAGCTGACATATGTTTCATTTATGATATTTTATTATTAAAATATGGTCACGTTTCTTTATACAGGTAATGTTTTGTGATTTTTTGTCATGAGTTTTTGAAAAAACAATACATAAATGCAAAATTTGGAAGTACTAAATGTAATATTACTTGGATAGTAATTGTTACTTTGAAAGACTTTCAAACATATAACAATTTATATTCTAATGTATGACTCCATAAAGGAAAAGTAAGTTGATAGAAATATTTTTACTGAACATAACTTAAATGATGCCTCCAAATGCCTTACTCAGTAACTTTCGAGTTGTGTAGATTTCATTGAATGCACATTCAAAGCATAACTTTCCCCTGAGATTTAATATAACATTCATTTTCATTCTTTAAAAAACATTATTTAAACAACTTGTTACAGTTTTAAATGACCCTAATGTATGTCCTCGCACCAGAGCAAACAGGAAGACAAACATTTCTCTATCAAATGATGGTACTATCATCAACCAGAAGTTTCAAAAAGTATCCAATCATGTTCTTCTTTTATGCCAAGAAAGGCTCAATGTATATATTATGTCAACCACATCATCATTCTCCCCTTTTTGCATTTATTCTCTAGTTTCCAAAGGATACCAATAAATCATCTCATCTAAAGGGTCATTTACAAGAGTGGGCAAAATTAGGTTTACAGTTGTTCATATTAAAAAAATACATGAAAGTTATATTTATTACAATGGCTTTAGCTCTATGTTGTACCTACTCACAGCTGTAAACCTACTTTTGCCCACCTCTGTATTTTGATTTCTGGGAGATTTGGAAGCTCACTTTGGCCACGAGGGACAGTGCTAGCCAAATGAAGTCAAGGAATAGTATGTTTGGTGATTTGGGGGAAACAACCCAGAATAATTGGAATTAAGTTTTTTCTTTGAATAAATAATGATTTAATGCTGTGTGTAATATCAAATGAATATTGTTTATTGACTTTTCTTTACATAATTCAGTAGTTTTTTACCTGCACACTAACAGCTCAACATTGATCTTCTCTTCAGTCACCAATAAAAAATATCTTTATCCTGGGCTTTTAACAGAGCCTAATGGGTGTTGAATAAGTTTTCTAAAAATTTCACAAACTGTCTACTGAAACAGTTGAATATCATGTTTCAAAAAATGTCAAGTAATACGAACCAAAATGTGTTCGATGGCTTCATTTACTCAGCTTGACAAAATTTCACTCGCAATAGTTAGCCTTTGTGAAAGAGCAATTCTAAAAATGCTCATATGAAAATTACATTTTTTTGACACAAGTCTCTGTTTTATCTGCCAATGAAAAATTATATGGTCTATCAGTTTTTCCTTTTTGTCTCCCCAGGCACTTTCAACATAAAATTTGACTATTTAGAGAAAGTATATTTAGTTGGGTTTTTAAAATAATTATTTCTGTCTTATTATCCAAGTTCTTAACTTATAATGTAATAGTATTTAAGTATTTTGTAGTTACTTGAAATTTTTGAGGCATGCAGGATTTAAATTTTATATAAAAGGCATTTGTAACTCTGTAAGTAGTATTATGTTTAGTAACTTCAGCGAGTAGATGCACATCTGTCTGTCTCTTTTGATAGATTACTTAAGTTAGGGTTTTACTTGTTATGGCAAAGACCAAATAATTTCACTTTTAAATTATTGTAGGGTGCATTTCATAATTTAACGCAATACATGGGTGTTGATTTTATGAATTACTTAGATGATAAACATAAACATTTTTACTGGAAAAAAATTCTATCATTGTGTCTTAAATTATTGGTGCATGAAATCCTTGTCCATTGGACATTGGAAAATAAGGCAAAAATCCTGGTCAAATATGGACTGTGATATTGCAAAATTTCTATATAATTCCCTAGTGTTGCTTACATTTGCTTCATTAAACATATCCATTGTATTTGACCAATAGTCTCTTTCCCTCCATTAGCCTCCTTTCAGAAAACAGCTAGTCTCATTCAAAGTACTAGAGTTTTAGGAACACATTCTGAGAAACACTGGTTTATATAATACTTTTCAAGATATATCATGAGGCATAAACTCAGCATACCTAGGCTCAATTATTTATCCCCACTTAAGGGCCCAGTGTCATTTTCTCACCTGTAATATGAGTATAACATACCACAAAATGCTGTTTTAAGGATCAAATGAGGTAAAGTATATGACCTTTTTGAGTAGAATCAAAACTCTTGGTTTATGTGAGTTATTATTTTAATATGTTTTGAAATGTCTGCAATTGTTTTTAATATATCCATGGTAGAAACATATTTATGAAAAAATAAGCTTAAGTTTCATGAAATGTTAATATTAGAGGTCAAGAAATGTTGATTTTATTTTGCCTCATTTCTTTGCATAATTCTAGGATATAATCCACATTATTTTCTAAACTTGGAGACATCTGACTTATTGATACTAAATAACCTCTAGGTTCCCTGTCATATTTATTCTTAGACTATTATTATTCTTTTTTTAAAGATTTTATTTATTTATTTTTAGACAGGGGGGGAGGGAAGGAGAAAGAGACAGAGGGAAATATCAATGTGTGTTTGTCTCTCACACCCCCCGCACTGGGGACATGATCTACAGCCCAGGCATGTGCCCTGACTGGGGAATTGAACTGGTGACCATTTGGTTTGCAGGCTGAAGCTCAATCCACTGAACTATACCAACCAGGGCTATTATTCTTATTACGTTTATATCATGATATATGCACCATCATAGAAGAAAAACTAGTATGATATAGTGGACACTGCTTTCAACATAAACATATGGAAGATTGGTATACCTGAGTACACTAATATGCTCACCTGCATCAAATATGGGTAGTAATAGTTCCTTCTTGGTAGGTCTGTTTTGTGATTAAACAAGTTATTAAATTCAGAGAAATTAGCAAGAATTGTACATTGTTGGAGATTTTACCCTCTTCACAATCTCATGAGTGAGCTTCATCATTGCCTGTATGCTGACAGAAGACACGAGGCTCCGACATTGAGAGACCAGTTTGTCGCTCATAGCCGTAGCAGTAAGGAGTGTACCGGCACGTGTGGCAGTTCCCACCTGACCATGCGAAGAGGACCAGATGATACCTACGTGTGCAGCAGTTTCCATTATATGAGAGGACCGATCCCCTCTGCCCCAATCATCTTAGAAAGACAAATATTTTATAATGAACAGAAAACACATTTGTCCTGTAGAGAGAATTTTCTTTGTTACTTTTCTTTGACAATAAATATATTTTGCTCCTTGCTCTCGAGGGAGGCACCGTTTCTACCTTCCAAGGAGATCAGCTATACAAAATCCCTGAAAAGAAGCCTGGGAGAAAAAACAGTCAGTGTTTCTTAAGACTGGCAGAAATGCAAGAGACCCATGGAGAATTGTCTGTCAGAGCACTTAGAATAGTAGGGGCTCAAAAAGCACCTACTCAATAAGCACGTATAATTGCCACCACCACAATTATGACCATCATTCAGAGAGTATTTTTTCCTACGTTATCCTCTGGGTGCAAGTGAAAGTAGAGTAAAGCATCTGCAGTTTTCTCCCGTTCACAGCCTCACTGTTGCAGTCTCATGGCAGGATGTTTCTAAGTTTGCTTCTAAGGTAAAAGAACTATATAAACATGCAGTATATAGACAGGTGCAGAGAGAAAAACATTACTTTTTTTCTTGCTGTGTTAATGCATGGTCACA
Source organism: Mormoops blainvillei (assembly GCA_004026545.1). Classification (NCBI taxonomy): domain Eukaryota; kingdom Metazoa; phylum Chordata; class Mammalia; order Chiroptera; family Mormoopidae; genus Mormoops; species Mormoops blainvillei. Next base: position 235,867 of record PVJD01000180.1, on the reverse strand, counting down.
TTAAAAGTCCATATAAATTCAGAGTCAAAAAATAATTACAGTAATTTACAATTTCTGTGTAATTAATGTGTTGGTTCCTATGTAAAGCACTTCATGTGATTTATCTTGATTTTATATATATGAGTATTTAACGTTTATGAGTACTTCCTTATTGATAGTTCTTATGCTGAGAGCTTCCCATGTATTATCTTATATGACTTGTAGAAGAATTTTATATACAAAAAAGAGTAGATTTGACTGTCATATTTATAGACATGGGCAAAAGTAGATTTAGAGTTGATTAAATGGAAAATAAAATGATAATTAATAACTAATAATACAAGAATAATATAAGAATTTACTGTGTTTCGTGTAAACCTGCTTTTGCCCAGCCTTGTGCATTTGCCACCATCACCATTTCAGTATATGTGAATTAAAACATTTTTATGTATGCATATATTTCTGCAAAAAAAACAACCCTCACTGTTCTTCTCTTGGAAGTGTTAATGGATAGCCTTGTTTCTCAAATGTTTGCAATCACTTTGTAGTGAATACTGTGAATCAGTTTGCCACACAATCCTTTCAAACATCAATTAGCATGCTTTTTTTTTTTATAGTCTTGTTACTTAGTCATTGAAAAGCTATATTTCCCAGGTTCCCTTGCAGTTAGACTCCTGGATATGTTTTACGTTTCTCCTAATAGATTCAAGCAAGCATGACCTTTTATGAAATTCATATTGAAAAACAAGTACAGTTTTTGGAAAAAAAACTTTCCTTTCATGAGTAATAGCAAAGGCAGTGTATATCTGAGTCGAAAAGCCTGCGTGACAGCTTCCCTTTGGAATTTTTGTTTTAAACTCCTCCTTGAGAAGTGACCTGTGCAGGTCCTGGAAGCAGGCTTAGGGCCACTGTTTGGGAATTCTGGGGGCCAATCACCGGAGCAAGGTCCAGATGAGAGTCAGGTACAAACTTGGGCTTAGCCTCATGACCTGTTTACCTTGCTAAGTAGGGGGCAGCTGAAGGAGGGCCAGGGGGAGTGCTTAAAGCAAGGGGCTCAAGTCAGGAACCCAATTTCTTGGTCCCTGTCAATATTCCTTGAGAGGCCATAATAAGTTGGAAAATACCACTTAAGAAAGATGTAATAAGTAGAAACACTTGAATTGGGAGAAGCTTAGAAAAGAAACAATGGCTTATATAAGATACATCCACATTTTGAAAAATTGGAGAGTTTCATGAACTTGTTATCAAACTTTATACATTAGGAAAAATGCTATCCACTATTGTCTCATTTTCTAACACATTTTACATTCTTGTTGACGTCATACTCTTTTTATCCTTTTATGTTGATTTAGTAAGTGGTCTGCTGAACATATAAAAATAGCTAAAAAGTGCAGAAAATGATGTGCCTTCAGTAGACCAATGTTATTGGTGTTCTAACATTAGCCTGGTTTAAACTACTCTTCAAAATCGCAATGGAAACTGTATGTTGAGTCACAGTACTTTTGTCATGTATCTGCATAATTTCCCCTTTATGTGGTCATTTTTTAAGAAACAGGCATCTTTTGTAATAGCTTTAGTTTGATATAGTAGAATTCAAAAATATTAGCAATACTGTTAGAAAAAAAATGCTTTCACATGTATTTTAGGGCTCTGGGTATGCAGTGAAATCTGACAACAACAAAAAAAAGGGTCAGGTAGAGATGATGCAAAGAATTTGGCTATTGTCTGGCCATTCTGGAAAGAACATGCTGGCAGGTAATCTACAGGATGAGAGTATACAACCCATCTGGCATGTGGTCTGCCCACCACAGGCCCCATGATCTCAGTCACAGCAGGGGAACCTGCATGGGTAGCCACATGGGAACTTGCAAAGACTGACTCGAAGGGAAAATGATTAGTCAGAGGACAAGGAATTTACCTTCTTCATCCAGATCTCTTAAAACTTCACTTCGAAACCATTTAGCTAAATTATTAAGCCCATGTTCAATTTGCAGTGTTATCTTCCTCCTTGGAATTTATCAGGACAGTTATAGGAGTTCATGAAGTCACAAAACCAGTGTCAACCAGGGCTACTGATGTACTGATGATTAGTGTAGGTTTTCTCCCCAGAAGGTGCTGAAATGGGTCAGAAAAAAGCAGCTTTAATTCTAAGACTACTCCCTCCACATCAGAAAATCCATTCCAATTTTCTTTCACTTCCCAAATTGTGCCCACCCATATTGTAAATTATATTTTATCTAAAGTTCTATATTAAGATTATATGAAAGTATAAACATACTCCAAAGAGGCCAAACCTTACAGATAATTATAAACCTCATCCTTATTTGAAGCCTGGGAAAGACTTTAAAGAAATTTAATCAGAAAATGAAATCCCCGTGTAAGTTAACACCCAGAGACATTAAAGTCTAAATTAATTAAAACTCAAAAAATCAGTTATCTAGCCCCTTTACACCCAAGGAAAATAGACTCTCCCCCATTTCTTATCCTAGTCAGCACAGACCCTGGGGGATTTCAGAGCCTGGTTCTAATGCAGCTTCCTCAGCAGGGGTCCCGGCATTTGTTATCCACTGGGCTGGTGCGGTTCTCTCATATCAGAATCTAAATTAGATCAATGCCAAGTCTCATGTGCCACTCTCTTAGAGAGTGCAAAAATTATCCATATTCTTATCCAAGAAAATTTGCTAGGAAGTTTATTTCTAGAACCCAAATGAAGTTAGTCCACTCAGAGTTATGTTTTCAGAACCTGAGGTTTAGATTTGGCAAAAACCAAAACAAAACCTCAATACTACCTCAAAAATGAGGCTAGAGCATCGAAATATGCCCTATTTCGGCCATTCTGGGATGCCAGTTATTCTATGCCCGTTGCACATATCCATTAACTTTGGAAGTAATTTCAACCAGGAAAAAACTCACCCATCAGGAGGCGATGGCTCAGTATTTACCATAACTGGGAGAAAAGTTATCTCTTATGAATGCTCTTTTCTTTCTCAGATAATAGCTGTTAAGAGATGACCACTTTCTTTTGGAGTTTGAAATATACAATATAATAATAATATATATAAAATATATAAAAATATTCAATAAAAATGACTTTAACCAGCCTTAATTTATGCAGTTTTTTCCTCACCCAGCATATTAAAATCTTTTAATTTCCTGTTCTTAATTAAATTTTGCTTAAAAGCAGAGCCTTTTGAAAGGCTATGTACTAACGCTTTATAATAAGTACATCCTTAGAAGGAGTAAAAAAATAAGATATAAAGAAAAAGAATGTTGGGAGGCCTATAGATATAGTGCTGTACAAAGCTAGACATCACTTATTGTGACAAGGTAGCTATTTGGTCTCACAGGAAATCTTTAATGAAACCATACAAAGCTACTTCATTGCGCAAATATGTCCTCAGTGGGAAAGAAGGAAGGAGAAAATGCATCTGCGTTTATCCGTTGTCTTCCACGTCTATTAGTCAAAGCTTGCCGGAGAGGCACTAACTGCCCCACACTTTCAGGTATTGTAAGTGTGTACGCTGAGCTGGATTTAGTGCCTCAATGTGCAATGTGTGGTGTGGCATTTGTTACTGAGGCATGTGCATGAATATCAGAGAATGAGAGCAACCACCAAGGTCTTTATTGAAGGTGGTGGCAACTGGCTCCATAACCAAGGGAAATATGTAAGTTGTTTGAGTCATTCACTCAGAAGCCTATCAAGTAGGCAGACCTGGAACAATGAATCAAAGTGAATCCAGTATCTTTCCTCTTTCCTTGAAGCCTATGTTTCTGGCTCATGAATGCTGTAATAAATGTGGACTCTTGGGTGTGCAAGCTTCTGTCCTTTCTGTGGACCAGTATTTACAGCGCCTTGACGCGAGAGGCTCATCATACCTCTTGGTCACGGTGGAATAGCTTAGACCTATGAATTTTAACCCCTGGGGAAGGTTTTACCCCTATTTTGCTTCTATCCTCACTCTCAAAAGAACTCCTAACTTTACTTTGTTATTAATGGTTTAGAGAGTTTGCATGAAGAACACAGAGTAATAGGTCTGCCATGCATTCTTTAACTCACTATCACTCATATTTTGAATGTGTTAGATCTTGAATTGTATTTCTAGCTGGTGTTTTTTAATGCAATAATAGAAGATAATTTCTATTGTTTTATTTTCTATTCTTTTTCTTTTCTTTTTTGAAAAGTCATTGGTAACTTGTTTATAGAGTTGGTCGCTTTCTTTCTCTACCATGTGAAAAAAAATACTACTTCTTGGATAAATGCTTTGATCCTCTTACTGTCCTTATGTCTGCCCAGGTTTGTTTGTATGTTTGTTTGTTTATAAGATTTTAGATTCACTATATTATTCTGAGTCTGCCAAATAATCAAACATGTTCTCTCAAGGCACAGAAAATTTCTGGGTAGCTAATTAAATGCAACTTCATCATCTAAAATTACTGTGTTACTTTTGAAATCTCGGGCATGTGGACTAACTCCATGAATTCAAGCTTAGTTATCCCACCATTTCCTCTTTAACCCCGAATGCAAAATGAAATTTGAAGCATTAAACCTAAGCCTGACAATAATATAAAACCAGAACGTCTTTAGTATTTTGTAATGTGCTTGGAATCAGGCCGACTCAAAGTATAAAATTCATTCCCTGTAGACAAGGTTGAAAACCAAATGCAAATGGCAAATAACTGTTCTGCTTTTTAAAGTCTCAATGGTAGGTGTACAGGAAGATTCCTTTTTCCATACAATTGGACTCTTGCTTCAGTTAAATCTGCTGACTCTGGTCTGTGCAGCCCATTGGCAGCATCCACACATCACTGAAAATGGTGCAAGTCATGCTACCATGGACTGCATTCGGAGCCAGCATTCCCCAGAATTGCCCCTATGAGGCTTTGGAGTGTGCTATGAAATTTTCTGCCCACATTCAGTGCATTTGGGTTTCTGAGATTTACGTGGCTTCTATTTCGCTTAAATCCATGATGCCTAATACCATTGCCAAGGTCAGTGCACTTTTGCTTAAGGCCTGGTGTTTGCAGACATGTCTGTATATCTCTTTTAAAAATTGTTCATGGACAAGTCCTTCCTAAGTGCAATTACTGGCCAAGGCAGAAAAATAAATCACAGATGTTGGCTTTAAGGTTGTTGACAACCTAAAATTCATTTACGCAGCCTAAACTAAGCCTCTACAAAAATAAGCAAAAAGACGCTTGTTTAGTAATGTC